>OY744522.1:135891280-135896280 GCA_963556195.1 Sepiola atlantica
ATTGTCCAAATTTATTTCAAATTTCAATTGTTCAATGCAATGTGTATTCAGTAATAAACTAGTGTTTATTATTCTTTCCTTAAGCCAAGGCTTTTCAAAGATCGAAATCTTATCATCAGAGGAGAAATACAGATGGATAAGTTGGCTTTCGAAAAAACCAAAGTTCAAATATTTGAAAAATATGAAAATTATTATTAAAGGAATTTTTGTTAAAAAAACGCAGTGAATGAAAAGAAAAATTCCGTGATAAATATATGCAGATTGTCCGGGTGGTAAATTTCCGTTGAAAAGAAGTCAGATGAATTGTAGAATGTGAAGAAAACTCTTTGCGTTGGAGCAGTGTGGAGAAAGTGCTCAAAATATAGGTGAGTCCAGACGCACTAGTTTATTACTGAATACACCTTGCATTAAACAATTGAAATTTGAAATAAATTTGGACAATCGTCGCATATTTATCACTCTTTTTTCTTCTATCTCTACAATTGCTCTATCTCGTATATTTAGCTAATCCTCTTCACAATAGGTTCCATCTACTAAAAGTTTTTACTTTGGTTTATATTTGAGCCTATATATATATATATATATATATATATATATATATATATATATATATATATATATATATATATATATTAAAAATAACCGACAACTCTTGTCTGGATATTTTAGTATTGATCCCTTCAATTTTCCGGATTAAAGTCTTAATCTCGGATGAGAACTGGCTGATGAAACTGCCGTAATTTACATGTTGGTATAGAGTGTTTTCTGACCCATCTGGGTCCATCGCCAGTGGAATAATGTCAAACAGGTAAAGACCTGGAGTGAGATTTATAATTAAATATGACGGGAAAATTTAAATATGAAACTATATTTATTAGGTATTATAGGCATTTTAGTATATTAGTACTAGTGTTCAAATTAATCTTGTTAATAGCAGGTTTTTTTGTTTTAATGAGCATGGCTTCTAGTATGTGGAGTTTTTGTGCATTAGTATTATGTTCTAGGATGTTAGTATTGCCTACGAGAAGTTTTCGGATTTGCGCGCGGGGGCAGGAATGTTCATTAATGAGGTGTCTAGCTATATCACTATTATAGGATAGATGCATGGTCAACCTCCTAGACAAAGTCGTGGTGGTCGAGCCGATATATACGTTTTTTACTTGGTTGTCAAAGACACAGTCTCCCAATGGACATTTAAACTCGTATACTAGGCCCGTCCTATCCAAGACTCTAATAGAGGATGAAGAATTATTTGTAATAATTATTTTTAATAATACGTGTCTTAAGAAAAAAATGCTGCCTCGATATATATATATATATATATATATATATATATATATATATATATATATATATATACATATATATATATATATAATGTATTTTTGTTATTGTTTTATTGGTTATAGTAGCGTTATGTTGTTGCCTTTCTATTTTTTTACTTCCTAAGTGATAAAGATAATGCACAATATTGCATTTTTGATCACCCTTAACTTTACAGGACTTATTTTTCGTTGATATAAATATTTATATTTGTTTTTATACGTACATAAACTATAT
This sequence comes from Sepiola atlantica, assembly GCA_963556195.1. Lineage (NCBI taxonomy): Eukaryota > Metazoa > Mollusca > Cephalopoda > Sepiida > Sepiolidae > Sepiola > Sepiola atlantica. The sequence goes on from OY744522.1 coordinate 135,892,841, forward strand.
ATATATATATATATATATATATATATATATATATATATATATATATATATATATATATATATATATATATATATATATTAACCAGGAACACTATGCCTATTTTCATTATATTCATAAGACAATATTACTTTTCTTTTGTTACTGCTCCATGATACAATCGGAATAAACTAACATTTGTAAAAACTCTCTTAGTATTTTATACATATGATTACGATCGGATATGCATATTTGACGTTTTAATGGAGTTTTAAAAGAGTCGCATAGATATCTGGCACATTGAAGATAACGTAGAGATTCGGAACCTTTTTCCATTGTTTTCCCCGAATTATTTCATACAAAAGATTTAAATTTCATTAAAATAGAATAACTTTTAATTTTGAAGCAAGGTTCTGTCCCGCATAGATCCCTTAAGGGGGCATGTGCAGATTTGGCAACACTTCCCTTGTCTTCTTCGGACAATTCTATACATATAAATTCGATACATATGATTCAAATTTCATCAACATAAGATATATTTAAGGTTTAAAAAAGTGTTGTGTTCCATAGTTCTCTTTAGGTGGGCACTTAATGATTAAGGACCATTTTCATTGTGTTCCTCGGAGATGTTTACATACAAACATAATTTTAATTTTCATGTAAATACTCTAATCTTTCATTTTTGCATTTGGACTCTTCAGTTGAATTTCGCGCCTAAACTATACTTTTTAGCCGGAAGTATGGCTGGTGTGAGTATTTCTCTTGCTACGTTTTTTTTTCTTACGTTTTAATTATTTATTGTATTATAGTCTTCAATTATTCATAATCCGTTAATTCATTATCCGCCTTAGAAGTCATAAAAATGGTCACAATGGGAGGACATCGGTAATTTTGAAACGGTGCAATATATAAGTGTAACAATTCTAATAAAAGACGCAATACAATATTTACCTTATTTAAACACACACAAATCTACACATGCTTGAATAATATTTTTATCTTTCAGTTAAAAAATGTTTTACTAAAAGATTTTCTGAGTTAAAATATTTTAATTAAACATATTTTTAGTTTCAAACATATATTTGAATTAAAAACATTTTGAGTTAAACATTATACTTTAATTTAGAATATTTTGAGCGTAATATATTTTCGGTTTAAAATATTCTTAAATTTAAATTATTTTCACATTGAAATATATTTTAAGTTAAAAAATGTAACTTTAAAGTATCAAGCGTTTTGGAATATAGTTTGTTGCACTTTAATGTTTTGATGTAAATAAATAAATAAATATATATATATATATATATATATATATATATATATATATATATATATATATATATATATAAAATAGTACCGTCCAAAATTAAGGAATACACATTAGATTTCTGAATCTAAACAAAATTGTATATTATTTTTTGTGAAAATTTCACTGAATATACACATTATGTGGTTGGACTTTTACCCAGATTTTCAGATGAATTAAAATAATATTTTTAAAGTTATCCACCATTTTACAGATTTCAAGTGTCCAAAATTAAGGAACAAAATATCATTTTTAACTAAATCACATTAAAAAGGCAAAAAAGATTTAATATGTGATACTTCCACGTTTGTTTTCAATAACTGCTGCGTATCTACGACTGCAGGATTGCACTAAATCTTGACATTGGGTCACAGTTATCTTGGCCCATGCATCTTTCAGTTTCAGCCACAAGTCTTCGATGTTTTCCGGATTCTTTGTCATAACATTATGTCCTAGAGTCTTCCATAAGTTTTCTATATGGTTCATGTCAGGACTCTGAGCATGCCAGTCCATTACCTCTACTTCTTGATCAGACAGATAATTCATGACCAGCTTTGCCTTATGTCAGGGAGCATTATCTTGCATGAAAAAAGGCTTTTCGATACTAGAATTGTGCAACACTGGCAAAACATACTGTTCTAAAACATTATTGTATACAGTGGCATTTACTCTAGTATTTAAGGGTACAAGTGATGATTTACCCTGCCATTATATCATACATAAAACCATCACGCTACCTCCACCAAATTTAACAGTTTTTTTATGCAGCTAGGATCCAAAGTTTCGCCTTTCTTCTTACAATTTTTTTCCATCACTGCCAAATGCATTGAATTTCGATTCGTCACTGAAATAAACTTTTTTCCAATTTTCTTCTGACCATATAACATGCTTTTTTGCGAACGCCAATCTAGCTGCTTTGTTTTGTTTTTTTACTTATTAGCGGCTTTTTTCGAGGAGATCTTGCAAAAAGACCTATTTCGTGCAACCTTCTGGACACAGTTTGTCGTGAAACATTCGTGAGACCTTCCATTTGTTTAGAAATGTTGTCAGCTGTAAGGAAACGGTCTTTTAACACTAGGCGTTGTATAAATCTGTCCTCTTTTTCCGTTGTCTTTCTTGGTTTAACAGGTTTTTTTGAGTTACTTAACCTTTCAGTTTCTTTATAGAGTTTGAGAACTTACAACACTTTTTGAACGTTTCAAACGTTTTCCGATGTCTTCTATTGTCAACTGTTCCTTTCTTAACTTGACTATTTTTGCTTTGTCGATTTAATCACTTTTATTTCTTTTTGACATGATTAATATGGCGTGACTTGCAGCAGTGATGATAATTAAAGTTTAGAATATTTATTATCATCCTTTTATACAAAAAACCCTACTGTTTTAAACTTTAAACACTTATTTTTCCTTAATGTTCCTTAATTTTGGACACTTGAAATATGTAAAATGTTGGATAACTTTAATAACATTATTTTAATTCATCGGAAAATTTCTGTAAAAGTACATCTACATTATTTACATATGTATTGAAATTTTCACAAATATTAAAATATAATTTATTTGAGATTAGGAAGATTTTATTTCTGTTCTCTTAATTGTGGGACGGCACTGTATATATATATATATATATATATATATATATATATATATATATATATATATATATATATATATATATATATATATATATATATATATATATATATATGCGTGTGTGTGAGTGTGGTGCGGGTGTGTGTGAATAACATTTTGTTATTAATTTGATTTAGTAACAGTCAGCGTTAGATAATTATCATTAAAAATTATACTATTAAATGTCAAAATCATTTGATGGTTTTGAGAGGCGACCATATTTTCTTTCTTTGCACCTTCGACATTGAATATTCATGTCATATATCATTTTATGTAGTTATGCTCTCATTTGATATTCTAATATACGGGATTCCTAAGGGGGAAAAACAGATTTCCACTCATTCATAATGGATGCTAATTGAGATAATTGAATGAGTAATTAATTAAATTAAAAAAACTCGATTAAAATAATGAGTTGTCTCGTTTTAAAAAAACAAAAATATATGTTTTTTTCTGTTTAAATTATTCAATAAACTATTTATATAATAAATTAGAGAATTGATGCAGCGGTTTTGTCAGTTAGAAAA
>OY744522.1:135901280-135943780 GCA_963556195.1 Sepiola atlantica
AAGATTCTTTCCATATATAATCTTCCCCCTCCACAAAACATATATATTTAAATAGATCATTTTATTTAATCGCATATAGCACTTCATCAGTTAATACAATATGAAATATTCAGAATAAAATAAACAAAAAACATTTAGTTATAGTTTTATTCCATTTGCTGCGGATATTAATATTTAGTGCGTTATAAGCAATATCGCCAGTCCGCACGTGTTTTTGAGATTTTAAACACCAACCATTTGATGAAGAGGTCTTCCTAGAAATATATTATGGAACACGGTTGCACACATTACATCACAGTGTTGAAGTCTTGCCTAATCAAGTAAGATTTGCTATTAAAAAAATATAAAATAATTTTTTTAAATATATATTAAAAAATCACTTGTTATTTTCTTACTTCTCAAGGCCGACATATTTCCATTTCTTGCATTGTGATAGCCTTCTAATTATCATCTATATACGTATTACACACAATGCTTAAAGCAAACTACCTCTCCTTATTATTTGTATGTGTGTATATATATATATATATATATATATATATATATATATATAGTCATCCACACACAGACTGTTTCAACTAGTCCCTCAAGCCGGGATTAAAACTGAACCGCCGAGCTGACAGTCGGCGCTATCATACGACACTGACTGAAAATTAATAATCTACACACTATACATTTCATCATTGTGGAATCCCCAGTGTAGAAATAACTGGTCAAATCAGTCGCACGATTCAACCTTCGGAACAACAGTCACCTTTTACTCCAATTTCGGACGCTCTAACCAATGAGGCTAATTGCAACTGTTACACAACAAGATGAGAAATAAACCCCATTTATGCCAAGCAGGCTGGCAAGCTTAGTCAGTCGTCATAACAGTGTTCAACAGAAATGAACTTGCATGTATAGCTTAGATTAGATAGTTTATATTATTTTTGACTAAAGAGTCCGGCCGAAAAGGGGATTCGTCTGTTACATAGTAAGTACTTAGTTCTGGGAGTGAGTTATATATTTGAAAAATCAATTTCATTTGTTCTAATTAATTATTAATTTGCAATTAATATGTTGTTTAATTCTCTCTTTCATTTCATACAGTGTCTATAACGTTCTATTCACAAAGTTAATAAGACTAACCATGAATCTCTAGATAGTTCATTATGTACAAGATTCTTATAATGAGCTATCAAAATGTATTTAGTTTTCAACTTCCAAAGAAAAAAGGAGCTCAATATTTCTATTTCGATGAAGCATTGTTTATATACTTGCACTAAAATAATTAGGATAATTCCAACACAAAATTTAATAGAAAATACATTTACAATTGTTTCGAAATTATTTTACTTTGAACCCAACATTTAATAGTACAGGATTTCAAAATATCGTTTTTTATTTAATGTGATTATCGAGAAAAAAAACAATTCATGAATCAAATTTAAAAAAAATATATATCTACACCCACACGGACAAGAAAATTACTGTATGGCCACCTAATAGTTCCAAAGAAAGTCTCTTCGAAATCTAGTTCGTCCTCCGAAGATTTACGTAACACTGTTGACCAAAGGCGTAAAATTACTCATCGAAAGATGCCGACATCCCAACAATGACAACACACAGAATAGCAGACAAGAGAGGTAATACTTTTTTATAGAAATTACTAAATCTAACAAAGCTCCCCTGCAGTCAGGTGGAGGTAAATATGCATTTACCAGATTATGGGTAACTTGCCACTTCTTAGAACACGACTCTTAAAGTAGTATAAGTATTAGTTATCGGAGCACCCAATTTTTCATTCGATGTGCCATTCTGCAAACTCACTCCTGAAATATTTCTCCCAATTTATGTCTCTTTCGTCAGGCTATTTTTGGTGTCTAGGCCCCAGATCGATATTTAATGCATGATATCCAGAAACTGGATTTTGTTCAACGACTGACTACTCGAATGGTGCATGGACTATGAGATATGCACTACTGAAGTAAACTCTAGAAGCGTAATCTGTTCTCCTTTGAGCGCCGACTATTACACAGTAATCTCATTTTGGCATACAATCTCCTCAATGGAGATTACGATCTTTCCCGGGACCTATTAATGACTCTTGCACTAGAAACAGGTCTACACTGGCATTACCGGAAACTGTTTCATCGCCGATTTCGATTGGAACTGGAAATAGTCGCTTTCTTAATCAGGATTCCTGGACTTTAGAATAGAATTTCTGTGTAGTTGGCGCATTAAGTACACCTGTAATAAATGCGCCATTTACACAGAAATTCAAGGCAGAATTGGACAGGTGCTGAGTTACTGTATACTTTTCTGTATAAATGTCTTCCACCTTTTTTCTTACATGTCAACTGAAGCATGCTTGTTTTATTTTTGCAAAATTTATTGAATTGAATTGAATTCATATGGGTATTAAATAAATGTGAGAGATTTTAATTAGGCTTAACTGCTTAAAGTATATTCTAAAGTAAAAAAAATATTCCAGTCATAATTATGTTTTAATATTTCGAACAGTTTAAAGATTTCAATACATCAATCTCATATTTAAATTGTAAACATTTAATCATACATGAACAAAATAATCAATTTATATATAATAATAGACTAAATGTATGTTCATAATGTATATGTATACATTATACGTATATGCGAAATTATATTTTTATTAAAATGTTATTATTTATCATTATTATTTTATTATTGATAATACTATTTTATATTTTTTTATTATCATAACTTAATCAGTATAAATTTTTAACTTACCCTGAATTGTTCATATGTAAATGGGAATATATAATTTTCGTTTTTTTGTTGAGAAGTTTCATATTTGTTTTCATAGTAAATAAATCTTCAACTACACACATCACATATTACACTAATTAAAACTTCCAAGGGAGGGTTATGTAGTAAATAACATCGCATTCGAAGTCTGTCTATTTCCAGATAATTTTAAAATTATATTACGTATGAATAGGATAATTGATTTTATAACAGACCTAGACCTGTTTAGCGTGCCCATAATATAAGGTTTGATTTTGTTTATGAAATCAAAAGTTATTATCGAGATCCAAAGTTTTACCTAAGAAGTTTATAATTCTTTAATTAATATATATAGTTTTTGTATGATCATATAGCTACAGCATTTGTGCAGTTTCGCAGTTATTGTATTTTCTCATATATAAGCTCAGAAGATTTTATAATGAACTAGCGAGACTCGTTGCCTGGCGTTGTCCGGGAGTAATATAATAGAATGAATTAAACAGTCGACAGAACGCAAATAAGTCACTCTTGGAAGAGAAATAGTAATTGCTCTCATTTCCTAAAGACGTCTACTATATTATTTTAATTTCGGCGTTTTGTATTACCTTAACTAAGCATAACCTATGGATTAGTTCGGCCAAAGTCGGTTATCTCACGGTGTCAGTTCAAATTCTGTAGAAGCACCGCTTGTTTAGTTTTGATCTGTTTTTTTTCTGGTTCAAAAGATGTAGAAGCACTTTTTTTATTGAGTTTTGTTTGATAAGCAAACGCATTGTTGGCCACTTTTTAAAAGAAAATGTAAATGAAAATGTGTTTCTGCCTAATCTGAAATAAATGTTTCTTTAGTTATTACGTTCGACGTTTCATTTATTCTGTCAATGTACACTGATGCAATTTTCATTTCTGTGTAAATCCGGTGACCGTATTTATTGAGCGGGATTTTCTCCGCATTTGTAACAGATTTTATGTCTAAGTCTGCCCTCGTGGGGAAGTAAGTAAATAGGGACAGTAAAAAAGAAACTGTAAAAAAAATAAAAAATAACACAAATCTCATTTGCTTTTGTTTTTACACTTTGTTGCCCTCCTCATTCGGACACAGTGTTAAAGAAGGATTATTATACCTTCCTCAGGGCCCTCGTATCTTGCTCTGCGGCAGGGAAGAAAATTAATTATCCAATTTTATCAGGTTATTTCTCGACAACCTAATCATATAAACTAAAGCTCGACGCGGTCGGGATGAAATTTGTCTCATGCCTATGTAAACTGATCGCTGATTGGCTGTTTTACAAATTCTAAATCGGTGAAAGTAGATCACATTTCCTCATGAAGTAATCGCAAAGCCGTGTGTTAGAGTTAATAATTCATAGAGAGAAATTAGCGTGCTACCCTATTTTTGAGCATGCAGTTAGGAGAGTTAGTCGTACGGGATGATAATAGGAAATGATTTTATATGTGTAAGTTTCTGGAAATGCAGTCGATATAAGGGTGTATAGGTAGTGTAGATTTTGGGTGTTTTTGATGAATTAGTTCTTTTGCCTACTGTAACTGATTTGGAAGGGGAAACAACTCTATTTTATATATAGAGAACAAGCGTTATCTATATTAAAAACCTCCTATTAGAGAATGTAAATTACTTTGCAGTAACCTAGTAGAGCCTGTTGAATCCATTATAATATCAAAATTATTAGGCGTTGTGCTTTCATTCAAATATTTATTATTAAATTTTATAGTAAATATTGAACTAGAATAACTTTGAGATATAAAGAAAAAATATTTTTAAAATATTACTTTTGATGAAACAAAACAACGAGAAACATTTGAAATTATCATAAATGTGACTGAAATTGTGTACTAAATGAAAATATATTAGGTCGACTGTTAAATAATATAGGAGATTATTTCTTAATAACAGAATTTAAAAATTAAAGTTTATAGTGTTGCCCACCTTGACGTCTCCGAATACTAGTCGACGGAAAAAATCTACGACTGGGGAAGCTGAAGTATGTTATGCATTATGTCGTTGTTTGGGTTATTTACATCTACACTTCATTAGACCAACAACACCCTAAAATGTATAGTAAAGCAACATATTCAGCATATTACACAGAATATTGATACGGAGAGAACGGACTACTTTTAAGTAGTTTAACCTGTAGTTAATTAAAGCTGAGAACGGTTAGATAATTGCAAGTTGGGTCAAACTACTGACAGACGCATATGATATTTATATGTATTTATGCATATCAGTATGTATCGATATACGTATGTATGTTTGCATAAATATAGGTATATATCTGTATATGTGTATACGCATGTATGTATGCAGATATGTATGAAATTATGCATTACATATCTATCATTTTTTGTATATATAAATAAACGTGTGTATGCATTCATATGCCTATGCACGTATACATCTATACATGTTTATATATGCATGCGTGTATGTTTTTTTATTAGTATGTGTGGCATGTATGTATACATGCATGTATACATTGTGTATATGCCATAATGCATGTATACATGTAAGTAGACTGATACTATAACGACATAAAAAGCTGTACCGCTCCTTGTTATATAGAGAGCAATAAAATGTCTATAAGTGCGGATAACAACAACAAAAAACGAAATGAAAAATAAAGTCACGAAAAGAGACAAAATGGGGATAAAAACAAAAAACACTGAGGGAGCAAAAATATACAAGACCGAATCCATTGCATAAATAAAGAACAAAATTAAATCATGAATGAAAAGTTTGAAAGTTAAAATGAATCAAACTTTAACAAAATGTTTCAAACCTCGTTTTCAGTTTTTCTCAGGCGCCATATTTTCGCGCAATTTTCTCGACGAAAAACAAAGATAGCGATTCTTTGAAAGCCAAGAAACGATTGTTTTTGTGTCTGTTATTTAAGATAGCGTACTTCGCAGTCCAACCTGATTTCTTTCGCGCACCTGTCGAGCGAGAGAATCGAATTATGCCGGTCAAAGATCGACTAAATCTCACGAGGAAACAACTTGTCTTCACAAAAAATGAAAGGATGAATCCCCGGATCTCTGGCAATCAACAAAGGATAGAAAATGAAAAACAATGGAACAAAATTATCTTATCAATTTTTGTTAACTCACAAACATTTCCTTTGCCGCCGTTTATTCAAAACAAAAATGTTGAAGTTTATTTTATGAGAAACATGTGAATTATAAGATCTGTTGTTGAGACAAACTTTGAATATATAAATAAAATAAATAATAAAACGTTTAGATTACATGGTAGCTTTCAAAATTGAAGAATGCTTTATCATGAAGAAATAATAGAAAAGGGACACACAAAGTGACTGCTTAGATTGTATTTATCTACAACTAAACGTAAGTAGGATATTGCACAAGGCATTTTTTTATATGAGAGAGCAAAACCTTTTTTTAAAAGACGATTGGTATGCTGAGCTTCATAATATTTTTTTACTAAAGAACCACCACTTATCATAAGCCTAAGTCCACTCAGTGATTAGGGTTAATGAGTCTGGCAGGTGGGCGGTGAGAAAACACCGTGATGATGGTTGAAATTGAGAAGAATTTCATTATATAAAAAGACGGCTCAACAAGTATTTGTAGAATTCTTTTAAAAGATCTCCGCAGAAAACGGAAGCCATAAAAAAAGAAAACTCTCACGAATTACCGAAGTAATTCTGGTTGAAGTATGAATTAACGAAGTGGTGAAAGTATAGAGCAACGGATGGTGGAATGATTTATTAATAGGGCTGCACAGTTAACCAATAACAGAGGACTGTAAGGATGGAATGACGTGTGGATGGAATGACGGAGTGGTGGGCGTGTGGACTAAATTGGTAGAGGACGTGCGGATTAATGGAGTAGTGAAAGTATGGAGTAACGAATTGTGAAGATAGACACGAACGAACTGCTTAAAGTATGGATTAAGGAAGTGGTTGAGGGATTTACTAATCAACTTGTACAGGTGAGCATTAACGAATGATTGGTGACAGGGAGTTACAGAGTAGTGGCGGGTTATATTAATAAGATTGAGCATTAACGGAATGGAGGAAGAATAAAAGAATGATGGAGATAGTCCAAAGGAATCGTGCACGTATTACCTAACGTAGCCATTTAGTTATGTTATGGGGATGTAAGCCTAGGAGAAAAGTGGTTGGAAATTCACAATATACACCCGCATGTAGGTTTCCCAAACATAAAAGAGTATGGCTCATATTAACTCATTTAACAGACAGGAAAAGAAACAGAATAGAATAATAAGGAAAATAGCAAAGTTTTAGACGAAAAGTATTACATGATGTGTGACTTAAGGAATTTCACGAAGTCTCTGACTGTTAGGCGGACTCGTGAACTGATTATATATTGCATATAGAAACACGGAACGGAAAAGGTGCTGAGAAACGAAATAGAAAGTTCTGAGTATACAGAGAAGAATTTTGCATTTAAGTCATGGTGATTAACTTGGTCAAAGGATTTAACGGAACTCGAGACATATGTTACTGTGGAATGTTAGGGAATAGAGGAATTCTGAAACTAGAATTTTAGATAGGGATATGACAGCGAAACAGTGCATTCTAACTTTGCCCTCCACCACGCATGGGATGCAAAATAATGGCAGTAAGAGAATGACTAAGAACTCTATGTTTAGCAATAGAATGTACAGAAGCATGCGTGAGATAATAGATGAATTCGTTTATTTTTAAATTTAGGGACTCTTTAATTGGTTGGGCATTAATTAGTGGTGCCTGTAGCTGTTAATTGCGAAAGGTAAAGAATGTTACTATTTTAATGTTGGGATTTTTTTTAACAAAGTATGGTCCAGAATACATTTGGTCGGAGACTAAATAAGAAAAAAAACAGCAAACAGAAAAAGAAAAGGGAGGTAAACCGATTATTTGTGCGGAGACGGAGAGAAAGGAAACTCCACACTTCACTTTAAAAAGTAGAGACAAACAGAAAGAAAAAGAAAAGAGATTTATGTGCGGCATATGTTGTTATCTTATTTGATTCAGGGTAACTTGGTAGCCTAAGCCAACATTGGTAATTATGTGTTGTAACAGAAAAATGTAGAAATATTGTATTTCTATATCTAAAAACTAATTGTCTAAAGACGTTGTTGTTTTTGTCTGTGATTTATTTATTATGCAAAAATTATAGGCGAATGTCATAAAATATAAGAGGTGTTTAAAGTCCTCTTGGTAGAATGTGGGGTAAAAGTCCTCCTGTTTGAGGTTGTTAAAAATTCCCTGATGTTATTACCTAGATGGAAGCGGGAGGGTGATCTCTCTTCTCTGACATATGATGAGATTACCAGTGGGTTGTAGCCTGTCTAAAAAGTGAGTGTTTTGTTGTACATATTAATTTAGTAGGGGTAATCAAATACTCCCTGGCAGATGTGAGAGTCAAATGCGCATTCGTGATCCCGGTTTAGAGATCAGCCGGTTGTTTTTGTTTTATTACTGTTGTTTTGTTTTGCCTGTCGTGTCTCTGCTGTTTTGTAATGCATAATTTTTAAATTTTTTTATAATTGTTGTAGACCCGTGCTAGGGGTTACAAAGATAACAACCACAAATTGTGACAGGTTAAAATATACAATGTATTTATTCATAGCAATACAGTAACGCCACTAAATGTGGTAGGAGATAACCGGATTCCTACCATGCGGTAAAACATGAATAGGAATGTCCTCTATATTTAACACCTACCCACTATAGGAGTATGTGACACAAGGTCGGAAAGTAGGATTTGAAAAGCCAGCGCCCGAGAGGTGAGCGCTTTAGCCACTAAAAATTGCCTGGGCAGCCCCGTCGGCATTCCCCGGTAGGGGCGCCTCAGGCAGTAAGCTATAAACTTACTCCGCCCCAAAGAGGAGAGGCAAAGCCTGGGAGGGTGGACCTCCTAGAACTGCACAGGACATACCCATAGACCGGCGGAATCATGCCCCGAAGGCCAAGACAACACCGGTCCATAGGGTGCAGTATCCATCGGAACAGATACCACACGTGGTACGAGGACACTCACAAAATAGGAATGTCTTCGATATTTAACACCTACCCACTATAGGAGTATGTGACACAAGGTCGGAAAGTGGGATTTGAAAAGCCAGCGCCCGAGAACGTGAGCGCTTTAGCCATTAAAAATTGCCTGGACAGCCCCGTCGGCATTCCCCGGTAGGGGCGCCTCAGGCAGTAAGCTATCAACTTACTCCTCCCCAAAGAGGAGAGGCAAAGCCTGGAAGGGTGGACCTCCTAGAACTGCACAGGACAGACCCATAGACCGGCGGAATCATGCCCCGAAGGCCAAGACAACACCGGTCTATAGGGTGTAGTATCCATCGGAACAGATACCACACGTGGACACTCACATAATAGGAATGTCCTCGATATTTAACACCTACCCACTATAGGAGTATGTGACACAAGGTCGGAAAGTAGGATTTGAAAAGCCAGCGCCCGAGAACGTGAGCGCTTTAGCCATTAAAAATTGCCTGGACAGCCCCGTCGGCATTCCCCGGTAGGGGCGCCTCAGGCAGTAAGCTATCAACTTACTCCTCCCCAAAGAGGAGAGGCAAAGCCTGGGAGGGTGGACCTCCTAGAACTGCACAGGACAGACCCATAGACCGGCGGAATCATGCCCCGAAGGCCAAGACAACACCGGTCTATAGGGTGTAGTATCCATCGGAACAGATACCACACGTGGACACTCACATAATAGGAATGTCCTCGATATTTAACACCTACCCACTATAGGAGTATGTGACACAAGGTCGGAAAGTGGGATTTGAAAAGCCAGCGCCCGAGAACGTGAGCGCTTTAGCCATTAAAAATTGCCTGGACAGCCCCGTCGGCATTCCCCGGTAGGGGCGCCTCAGGCAGTAAGCTATCAACTTACTCCTCCCCAAAGAGGAGAGGCAAAGCCTGGGAGGGTGGACCTCCTAGAACTGCACAGGACAGACCCATAGACCGGCGGAATCATGCCCCGAAGGCCAAGACACAACCGGTCTATAGGGTGTAGTATCCATCGGAACAGATACCACACGTGGACACTCACATGATAGGAATGTCCTCGATATTTAACACCTGCCCACTATAGGAGTATGTGACACAAGGTCGGAAAGTGGGATTTGAAAAGCCAGCGCCCGAAAACGTGAGCGCTTTAGCCATTTAAAATTGCCTGGACAGCCCCGTCGGCATTCCCCGGTAGGGGCGCCTCAGGCAGTAAGCTATCAACTTACTCCTCCCCAAAGAGGAGAGGCAAAGCCTGGGAGGGTGGACCTCCTAGGACTGCACAGGACAGACCCATAGACCGGCGGAATCATGCCCCGAAGGCCAAGACAACACCGGTCTATAAGGTGTAGTATCCATCGGAACAGATACCACACGTGGACACTCACATGATAGGAATGTCCTCGATATTTAACACCTACCCACTATAGGAGTATGTGACACAAGGTCGGAAAGTGGGATTTGAAAAGCCAGCGCCCGAGAACGTGAGCGCTTTAGCCATTAAAAATTGCCTGGACAGCCCAGTCGGCATTCCCCGGTAAAGGCGCCTCAGGCAGTAAGCTATCAACTTACTCCTCCCCAAAGAGGAGAGGCAAAGCCTGGGAGGGTGGACCTCCTAGAACTGCACAGGACAGACCCATAGACCGGTGGAATCATGCCCCGAAGGCCAAGACAACACCGGTCTATAGGGTGTAGTATCCATCGGAACAGATACCACACGTGGACACTCACAAAATAGGAATGTCTTCGATATTTAACACCTACCCACATTAGGAGTATGTGACACAAGGTCGGAAAGTGGGATTTGAAAAGCCAGCGCCCGAGAACGTGAGCGCTTTAGCCATTAAAAATTGCCTGGACAGCCCCGTCGGCATTCCCCGGTAGGGGCGCCTCAGGCAGTAAGCTATCAACTTACTCCTCCCCAAAGAGGAGAGGCAAAGCCTGGGAGGGTGGACCTCCTAGAACTGCACAGGACAGACCCATAGACCGGCGGAATCATGCCCCGAAGGCCAAGACAACACCGGTCTATAGGGTGTAGTATCCATCGGAACAGATACCACACGTGGACACTCACATAATAGGAATGTCCTCGATATTTAACACCTACCCACTATAGGAGTATGTGACACAAGGTCGGAAAGTGGGATTTGAAAAGCCAGCGCCCGAGAACGTGAGCGCTTTAGCCATTAAAAATTGCCTGGACAGCCCCGTCGGCATTCCCTGGTAGGGGCGCCTCAGGCAGTAAGCTATCAACTTACTCCTCCCCAAAGAGGAGAGGCAAAGCCTGGGAGGGTGGACCTCCTAGAACTGCACAGGACAGACCCATAGACCGGCGGAATCATGCCCCGAAGGCCAAGACAACACCGGTCTATAGGGTGTAGTATCCATCGGAACAGATACCACACGTGGACACTCACATGATAGGAATGTCCTCGATATTTAACACCTACCCACTATAGGAGTATGTGACACAAGGTCGGAAAGTGGGATTTGAAAAGCCAGCGCCCGATAACGTGAGCGCTTTAGCCATTAAAAATTACCTGGACAGCCCGGTCGGCATTCCCCGGTAGGGGCGCCTCAGGCAGTAAGCTATCAACTTACTCCTCCCCAAAGAGGAGAGGCAAAGCCTGGGAGGGTGGACCTCCTAGAACTGCACAGGAAAGACCCATAGACCGGCGGAATCATGCCCCGAAGGCCAAGACAACACCGGTCTATAGGGTGTAGTATCCATCGGAACAGATACCACACGTGGACACTCACATGATAGGAATGTCCTCGATATTTAACACCTGCCCACTATATGAGTATGTGACACAAGGTCGGAAAGTGGGATTTGAAAAGCCAGCGCCCGAGAACGTGAGCGCTTTAGCCATTAAAAATTGCCTGGACAGCCCCGTCGGCATTCCCCGGTAGGGGCGCCTCAGGCAGTAAGCTATCAACTTACTCCTCCCCAAAGAGGAGAGGCAAAGCCTGGGAGGGTGGACCTCCTAGAACTGCACAGGACAGACCCATAGACCGGCGGAATCATGCCCCGAAGGCCAAGACAACACCGGTCTATAGGGTGTAGTATCCATCGGAACAGATACTACACGTGGACACTCACATGATAGGAATGTCCTCGATATTTAACACCTACCCACTATAGGAGTATGTGACACAAGGTCGGAAAGTGGGATTTGAAAAGCCAGCGCCCGATAACGTGAGCGCTTTAGCCATTAAAAATTGCCTGAACAGCCCCGTCGGCATTCCCCGGTAGGGGCGCCTCAGGCAGTAAGCTATCAACTTACTCCTCCCCAAAGAGAAGAGGCAAAGCCTGGGAGGGTGGACCTCCCAGAACTGCACAGGACAGACCCATAGACCGGCGGAATCATGCCCCGAAGGCCAAGACAACACCGGTCTATAAGGTGTAGTATCCATCGGAACAGATACCACACGTGGACACTCACATGATAGGAATGTCCTCGATATTTAACACCTACCCACGATAGGAGTATGTGACACAAGGTCGGAAAGTGGGATTTGAAAAGCCAGCGCCCGAGAACGTGAGCGCTTTAGCCATTAAAAATTGCCTGGACAGCCCCGTCGGCATTCCCCGGTAGGGGCGCCTCAGGCAGTAAGCTATCAACTTACTCCTCCCCAAAGAGGAGAGGCAAAGCCTGGGAGGGTGGACCTCCTAGAACTGCACAGGACAGACCCATAGACCGGCGGAATCATGCCCCGAAGGCCAAGACAACACCGGTCTATAGGGTGTAGTATCCATCGGAACAGATACCACACGTGGACACTCACAAAATAGGAATGTCTTCGATATTTAACACCTACCCACATTAGGAGTATGTGACACAAGGTCGGAAAGTGGGATTTGAAAAGCCAGCGCCCGAGAACGTGAGCGCTTTAGCCATTAAAAATTGCCTGGACAGCCCCGTCGGCATTCCCCCGGTAGGGGCGCCTCAGGCAGTAAGCTATCAACTTACTCCTCCCCAAAGAGGAGAGGCAAAGCCTGGGAGGGTGGACCTCCTAGAACTGCACAGGACAGACCCATAGACCGGCGGAATCATGCCCCGAAGGCCAAGACAACACCGGTCTATAGGGTGTAGTATCCATCGGAACAGATACCACACGTGGACACTCACATAATAGGAATGTCCTCGATATTTAACACCTACCCACTATAGGAGTATGTGACACAAGGTCGGAAAGTGGGATTTGAAAAGCCAGCGCCCGAGAACGTGAGCGCTTTAGCCATTAAAAATTGCCTGGACAGCCCCGTCGGCATTCCCTGGTAGGGGCGCCTCAGGCAGTAAGCTATCAACTTACTCCTCCCCAAAGAGGAGAGGCAAAGCCTGGGAGGGTGGACCTCCTAGAACTGCACAGGACAGACCCATAGACCGGCGGAATCATGCCCCGAAGGCCAAGACAACACCGGTCTATAGAGTGTAGTATCCATCGGAACAGATACCACACGTGGACACTCACATGATAGGAATGTCCTCGATATTTAACACCTGCCCACTATAGGAGTATGTGACACAAGGTCGGAAAGTGGGATTTGAAAAGCCAGCGCCCGAGAACGTGAGCGCTTTAGCCATTAAAAATTGCCTGGACAGCCCCGTCGGCATTCCCCGGTAGGGGCGCCTCAGGCAGTAAGCTATCAACTTACTCCTCCCCAAAGAGGAGAGGCAAAGCCTGGGAGGGTGGACCTCCTAGAACTGCACAGGACAGACCCATAGACCGGCGGAATCATGCCCCGAAGGCCAAGACAACACCGGTCTACAGGGTGTAGTATCCATCGGAACAGATACCACACGTGGACACTCACATGATAGGAATGTCCTCGATATTTAACACCTACCCACTATAGGAGTACGTGACACAAGGTCGGAAAGTAAGATTTGAAAAGCCAGCGCCCGAAAACGTGAGCGCTTTAGCCATTAAAAATTGCCTGGACAGCCCCGTCGGCATTCCCCGGTAGGGGCGCCTCAGGCAGTAAGCTATCAACTTACTCCTCCCCAAAGAGGAGAGGCAAAGCCTGGGAGGGTGGACCTCCTAGAACTGCACAGGACAGACCCATAGACCGGCGGAATCATGCCCCGAAGGCCAAGACAACACCGGTCTATAGGGTGTAGTATCCATCGGAACAGATACCACACGTGGACACTCACATGATAGGAATGTCCTCGATATTTAACACCTACCCACTATAGGAGTATGTGACACAAGGTCGGAAAGTGGGATTTGAAAAGCCAGCGCCCGATAACGTGAGCGCTTTAGCCATTAAAAATTGCCTGGACAGCCCCGTCGGCATTCCCCGGTAGGGGCGCCTCAGGCAGTAAGCTATCAACTTACTCCTCCCCAAAGAGGAGAGGCAAAGCCTGGGAGGGTGGACCTCCCAGAACTGCACAGGACAGACCCATAGACCGGCGGAATCATGCCCCGAAGGCCAAGACAACACCGGTCTATAAGGTGTAGTATCCATCGGAACAGATACCACACGTGGACACTCACATGATAGGAATGTCCTCGATATTTAACACCTACCCACTATAGGAGTATGTGACACAAGGTCGGAAAGTGGGATTTGAAAAGCCAGCGCCCGAGAACGTGAGCGCTTTAGCCATTAAAAATTGCCTGGACAGCCCCGTCGGCATTCCCCGGTAGGGGCACCTCAGGCAGTAAGCTATCAACTTACTCCTCCCCAAAGAGGAGAGGCAAAGCCTGGGAGGGTGGACCTCCTAGAACTGCACAGGACAGACCCATAGACCGGCGGAATCATGCCCCGAAGGCCAAGACAACACCGGTCTATAGGGTGTAGTATCCATCGGAACAGATACCACACGTGGACACTCACAAAATAGGAATGTCTTCGATATTTAACACCTACCCACATTAGGAGTATGTGACACAAGGTCGGAAAGTGGGATTTGAAAAGCCAGCGCCCGAGAACGTGAGCGCTTTAGTAATTAAAAATTGCCTGGACAGCCCCGTCTGCATTCCCCGGTAGGGGCGCCTCAGGCAGTAAGCTATCAACTTACTCCTCCACAAAGAGGAGAGGCAAAGCCTGGGAGGGTGGACCTCCTAGAACTGCACAGGACAGACCCATAGACCGGCGGAATCATGCCCCGAATGCCAAGACAACACCGGTCTATAGGGTGTAGTATCCATCGGAACAGATACCACACGTGGACACTCACAAGATAGGAGTGTCTTCGATATTTAACACCTACCCACTATAGGAGTATGTGACACAAGGTCGGAAAGTGGGATTTGAAAAGCCAGCGCCCGAGAACGTGAGCGCTTTAGCCATTAAAAATTGCCTGGACAGCCCCGTCGGCATTCCACGGTAGGGGCGCCTCAGGCAGTAAGCTATCAACTTACTCCTCCCCAAAGAGGAGAGGCAAAGCCTGGGAGGGTGGACCTCCTAGAACTGCACAGGACAGACCCATAGACCGGCGGAATCATGCCCCGAAGGCCAAGACAACACCGGTCTATAGGGTGTAGTATCCATCGGAACAGATACCACACGTGGACACTCACATGATAGGAATGTCCTCGATATTTAACACCTACCCACTATAGGAGTATGTGACACAAGGTCGGAAAGTGGGATTTGAAAAGCCAGCGCCCGAAAACGTGAGCGCTTTAGCCATTAAAAATTGCCTGGACAGCCCCGTCGGCATTTCCCGGTAGGGGCGCCTCAGGCAGTAAGCTATCAACTTACTCCTCCCCAAAAGGGAAGGGCAAAGCCTGGGAGGGTGGACCTCCTAGAACTGCACAGGACAGACCCATAGACCGGCGGAATCATGCCCCGAAGGCCAAGACAACACCGGTCTATAGGGTGTAGTATCCATCGGAACAGATACCACACGTGGACACTCACATGATAGGAATGTCCTCGATATTTAACACCTACCCACTATAGGAGTATGTGACACAAGGTCGGAAAGTGGGATTTGAAAAGCCAGCGCCCGATAACGTGAGCGCTTTAGCCATTAAAAATTGCCTGGACAGCCCCGTCGGCATTCCCCGGTAGGGGCGCCTCAGGCAGTAAGCTATCAACTTACTCCTCCCCAAAGAGGAGAGGCAAAGCCTGGGAGGGTGGACCTCCTAGAACTGCAAAGGACAGACCAATAGACCGGCGGAATCATGCCCCGAAGGCCAAGACAACACCGGTCTATAGGGTGTAGTATCCATCGGAACAGATACCACACGTGGACACTCACAAAATAGGAATGTCTTCGATATTTAACACCTACCCACATTAGGAGTATGTGACACAAGGTCGGAAAGTGGGATTTGAAAAGCCAGCGCCCGAGAACGTGAGCGCTTTAGCCATTAAAAATTGCCTGGACAGCCCCGTCGGCATTCCCCGGTAGGGGCGCCTCAGGCAGTAAGCTATCAACTTACTCCTCCCCAAAGAGGAGAGGCAAAGCCTGGGAGGGTGGACCTCCTAGAACTGCACAGGACAGACCCATAGACCGGCGGAATCATGCCCCGAAGGCCAAGACAACACCGGTCTATAGGGTGTAGTATCCATCGGAACAGATACCACACGTGGACACTCACATAATAGGAATGTCCTCGATATTTAACACCTACTCACTATAGGAGTATGTGACACAAGGTCGGAAAGTGGGATTTGAAAAGCCAGCGCCCGAGAACGTGAGCGCTTTAGCCATTAAAAATTGCCTGGACAGCCCCGTCGGCATTCCCTGGTAGGGGCGCCTCAGGCAGTAAGCTATCAACTTACTCCTCCCCAAAAAGGAGAGGCAAAGCCTGGGAGGGTGGACCTCCTAGAACTGCACAGGACAGACCCATACACCGGCGGAATCATGCCCCGAAGGCCAAGACAACACCGGTCTATATGGTGTAGTAACCTATCGGAACAGATACCACACGTGGACACTCACATGATAGGAATGTCCTCGATATTTAACACCTACCCACTATAGGAGTATGTGACACAAGGTCGGAAAGTGGGATTTGAAAAGCCAGCGCCCGAGAACGTGAGCGCTTTAGCCATTAAAAATTGCCTGGACAGCCCCGTCGGCATTCCCCGGTAGGGGCGCCTCAGGCAGTAAGCTATCAACTTACTCCTCCCCAAAGAGGAGAGGCAAAGCCTGGGAGGGTGGACCTCCTAGAACTGCACAGGACAGACCCATAGACCGGCGGAATCATGCCCCGAAGGCCAAGACAACACCGGTCTATAGGGTGTAGTATCCATCGGAACAGATACCACACGTGGACACTCACAAAATAGGAATGTCTTCGATATTTAACACCTACCCACATTAGGAGTATGTGACACAAGGTCGGAAAGTGGGATTTGAAAAGCTAGCGCCCGAGAACGTGAGCGCTTTAGCCATTAAAAATTGCCTGGACAGCCCCGTCGGCATTCCCCGGTAGGGGCGCCTCAGGCAGTAAGATATCAACTTACTCCTCCCCAAAGAGGAGAGGCAAAGCCTGGGAGGGTGGACCTCCTAGAACTGCACAGGACAGACCCATAGACCGGCGGAATCATGCCCCGAAGGCCAAGACAACACCGGTCTATAGGGTGTAGTATACATCGGAACAGATACCACACGTGGACACTCACATGATAGGAATGTCCTCGATATTTAACACCTACCCACTATAGGAGTATGTGACACAAGGTCGGAAAGTGGGATTTGAAAAGCCAGCGCCCGATAACGTGAGCGCTTTAGCCATTAAAAATTACCTGGACAGCCCCGTCGGCATTCCCCGGTAGGGGCGCCTCAGGCAGTAAGCTATCAACTTACTCCTCCCCAAAGAGGAGAGGCAAAGCCTGGGAGGGTGGACCTCCTAGAACTGCACAGGACAGACCCATAGACCGGCGGAATCATGCCCCGAAGGCCAAGACAACACCGGTCTATAGGGTGTAGTATCCATCGGAACAGATACCACACGTGGACACTCACATGATAGGAATGTCCTCGATATTTAACACCTACCCACTATAGGAGTATGTGACACAAGGTCGGAAAGTGGGATTTGAAAAGCTAGCGCCCGAGAACGTGAGCGCTTTAGCCATTAAAAATTGCCTGGACAGCCCCGTCGGCATTCCCCGGTAGGGGCGCCTCAGGCAGTAAGCTATCAACTTACTCCTCCCCAAAGAGGAGAGGCAAAGCCTGGGAGGGTGGACCTCCTA
The DNA here is from genome assembly GCA_963556195.1 of Sepiola atlantica. Lineage (NCBI taxonomy): Eukaryota > Metazoa > Mollusca > Cephalopoda > Sepiida > Sepiolidae > Sepiola > Sepiola atlantica. The sequence continues at coordinate 135,919,209 of OY744522.1, forward strand.
GAACTGCACAGGACAGACCCATAGACCGGCGGAATCATGCCCCGAAGGCCAAGACAACACCGGTCTATAGGGTGTAGTATCCATCGGAACAGATACCACACGTAGACACTCACAAAATAGGAATGTCTTCGATATTTAACACCTACCCACATTAGGAGTATGTGACACAAGGTCGGAAAGTGGGATTTGAAAAGCCAGCGCCCGAGAACGTGAGCGCTTTAGCCATTAAAAATTGCCTGGACAGCCCCGTCGGCATTCCCCGGTAGGGGCGCCTCAGGCAGTAAGCTATCAACTTACTCCTCCCCAAAGAGGAGAGGCAAAGCCTGGGAGGGTGGACCTCCTAGAACTGCACAGGACAGACCCATAGACCGGCGGAATCATGCCCCGAAGGCCAAGACAACACCGGTCTATAGGGTGTAGTATACATCGGAACAGATACCACACGTGGACACTCACATGATAGGAATGTCCTCGATATTTAACACCTACCCACTATAGGAGTATGTGACACAAGGTCGGAAAGTGGGATTTGAAAAGCCAGCGCCCGATAACGTGAGCGCTTTAGCCATTAAAAATTACCTGGACAGCCCCGTCGGCATTCCCCGGTAGGGGCGCCTCAGGCAGTAAGCTATCAACTTACTCCTCCCCAAAGAGGAGAGGCAAAGCCTGGGAGGGTGGACCTCCTAGAACTGCACAGGACAGACCCATAGACCGGCGGAATCATGCCCCGAAGGCCAAGACAACACCGGTCTATAGGGTGTAGTATCCATCGGAACAGATACCACACGTGGACACTCACATGATAGGAATGTCCTCGATATTTAACACCTACCCACTATAGGAGTATGTGACACAAGGTCGGAAAGTGGGATTTGAAAAGCTAGCGCCCGAGAACGTGAGCGCTTTAGCCATTAAAAATTGCCTGGACAGCCCCGTCGGCATTCCCCGGTAGGGGCGCCTCAGGCAGTAAGCTATCAACTTACTCCTCCCCAAAGAGGAGAGGCAAAGCCTGGGAGGGTGGACCTCCTAGAACTGCACAGGACAGACCCATAGACCGGCGGAATCATGCCCCGAAGGCCAAGACAACACCGGTCTATAGGGTGTAGTATCCATCGGAACAGATACCACACGTGGACACTCACAAAATAGGAATGTCTTCGATATTTAACACCTACCCACATTAGGAGTATGTGACACAAGGTCGGAAAGTGGGATTTGAAAAGCCAGCGCCCGAGAACGTGAGCGCTTTAACCATTAAAAATTGCCTGGACAGCCCCGTCGGCATTCCCCGGTAGGGGCGCCTCAGGCAGTAAGCTATCAACTTACTCCTCCCCAAAGAGGAGAGGCAAAGCCTGGGAGGGTGGACCTCCTAGAACTGCACAGGACAGACCCATAGACCGGCGGAATCATGCCCCGAATGCCAAGACAACACCGGTCTATAGGGTGTAGTATCCATCGGAACAGATACCACACGTGGACACTCACAAGATAGGAGTGTCTTCGATATTTAACACCTACCCACTATAGGAGTATGTGACACAAGGTCGGAAAGTGGGATTTGAAAAGCCAGCGCCCGAGAACGTGAGCGCTTTAGCCATTAAAAATTGCCTGGACAGCCCCGTCGGCATTCCCCGGTAGGGGCGCCTCAGGCAGTAAGCTATCAACTTACTCCTCCCCAAAGAGGAGAGGCAAAGCCTGGGAGGGTGGACCTCCTAGAACTGCACAGGACAGACCCATAGACCGGCGGAATCATGCCCCGAAGGCCAAGACAACACCGGTCTATAGGGTGTAGTATCCACTGGAACAGATACCACACGTGGACACTCACATGATAGGAATGTCCTCGATATTTAACACCTACCCACTATAGGAGTATGTGACACAAGGTCGGAAAGTGGTATTTGAAAAGCTAGCGCCCGAAAACGTGAGCGCTTTAGCCATTAAAAATTGCCTGGACAGCCCCGTCGGCATTCCCCGGTAGGGGCGCCTCAGGCAGTAAGCTATCAACTTACTCCTCTCCAAAGAGGAGAGGCAAAGCCTGGGAGGGTGGACCTCCTAGAACTGCACAGGACAGACCCATAGACCGGCGGAATCATGCCCCGAAGGCCAAGACAACACCGGTCTATAGGGTGTAGTATCCATCGGAACAGATACCACACGTGGACACTCACATGATAGGAATGTCCTCGATATTTAACACCTACCCACTATAGGAGTATGTGACACAAGGTCGGAAAGTGGGATTTGAAAAGCCAGCGCCCGAGAACGTGAGCGCTTTAGCCATTAAAAATTGCCTGGACAGCCCCGTCGGCATTCCCCGGTAGGGGCGCCTCAGGCAGTAAGCTATCAACTTACTCCTCCCCAAAGAGGAGAGGCAAAGCCTGGGAGGGTGGACCTCCTAGAACTGCACAGGACAGACCCATAGACCGGCGGAATCATGCCCCGAAGGTCAAGACAACACCGGTCTATAGGGTGTAGTATCCATCGGAACAGATACCACACGTGGACACTCACAAAATAGGAATGTCTTCGATATTTAACACCTACCCACATTAGGAGTATGTGACACAAGGTCGGAAAGTGGGATTTGAAAAGCCAGCGCCCGAACGTGAGCGCTTTAGCCATTAAAAATTGCCTGGACAGCCCCGTCGGCATTCCCCGGTAGGGGCGCCTCAGGCAGTAAGCTATCAACTTACTCCTCCCCAAAGAGGAGAGGCAAAGCCTGGGAGGGTGGACCTCCTAGAACTGCACAGGACAGACCCATAGACCGGCGGAATCATGCCCCGAAGGCCAAGACAACACCGGTCTATAGGGTGTAGTATCCATCGGAACAGATACCACACGTGGACACTCACATAATAGGAATGTCCTCGATATTTAACACCTACCCACTATAGGAGTATGTGACACAAGGTCGGAAAGTGGGATTTGAAAAGCCAGCGCCAGAGAACGTGAGCGCTTTAGCCATTAAAAATTGCCTGGACAGCCCCGTCGGCATTCCCTGGTAGGGGCGCCTCAGGCAGTAAGCTATCAACTTACTCCTCCCCAAAGAGGAGAGGCAAAGCCTGGGAGGGTGGACCTCTTAGAACTGCACAAGACAGACCCATAGACCGGCGGAATCATGCCCCGAAGGCCAAGACAACACCGGTCTATAGGGTGTAGTATCCATCGGAACAGATACCACACGTGGACACTCACATGATAGGAATGTCCTCGATATTTAACACCTACCCACTATAGGAGTATGTGACACAAGGTCGGAAAGTGGGATTTGAAAAGCCAGCGCCCGATAACGTGAGCGCTTTAGCCATTAAAAATTGCCTGGACAGCCCCGTCGGCATTCCCCGGTAGGGGCGCCTCAGGCAGTAAGCTATCAACTTACTCCTCCCCAAAGAGGAGAGGCAAAGCCTGGGAGGGTGGACCTCCTAGAACTGCACAGGACAGACCCATAGACCGGCGGAATCATGCCCCGAAGGCCAAGACAACACCGGTCTATAGGGTGTAGTATCCATCGGAACAGATACCACACGTGGACACTCACAAAATAGGAATGTCTTCGATATTTAACACCTACCCACATTAGGAGTATGTGACACAAGGTCGGAAAGTGGGATTTGAAAAGCCAGCGCCCGAGAACGTGAGCGCTTTAGCCATTAAAAATTGCCTGGACAGCCCCGTCGGCATTCCCCGGTAGGGGCGCCTCAGGCAGTAAGCTATCAACTTACTCCTCCCCAAAGAGGAGAGGCAAAGCCTGGGAGGGTGGACCTCCTAGAACTGCACAGGACAGACCCATAGACCGGCGGAATCATGCCCCGAAGGCCAAGACAACACCGGTCTATAGGGTGTAGTATCCATCGGAACAGATACCACACGTGGACACTCACATGATAGGAATGTCCTCGATATTTAACACCTACCCACTATAGGAGTATGTGACACAAGGTCGGAAAGTGGGATTTGAAAAGCCAACGCCCGATAACGTGAGCGCTTTAGCCATTAAAAATTACCTGGACAGCCCCGTCGGCATTCCCCGGTAGGGGCGCCTCAGGCAGTGAGCTATCAACTTACTCCTCCCCAAAGAGGAGAGGCAAAGCCTGGGAGGGTGGACCTCCTAGAACTGCACAGGACAGACCCATAGACCGGCGGAATCATGCCCCGAAGGCCAAGACAACACCGGTCTATAGGGTGTAGTATCCATCGGAACAGATACCACACGTGGACACTCACATGATAGGAATGTCCTCGATATTTAACACCTACCCACTATAGGAGTATGTGACACAAGGTCGGAAAGTGGGATTTGAAAAGCCAGCGCCCGAGAACGTGAGCGCTTTAGCCATTAAAAATTGCCTGGACAGCCCCGTCGGCATTCCCCGGTAGGGGCGCCTCAGGCAGTAACCTATCAACTTACTCCTCCCCAAAGAGGAGAGGCAAAGCCTGGGAGGGTGGACCTCCTAGAACTGCACAGGACAGACCCATAGACCGGCGGAATCATGCCCCGAAGGCCAAGACAACACCGGTCTATAGGGTGTAGTATCCATCGGAACAGATACCACACGTGGACACTCACAAAATAGGAATGTCTTCGATATTTAACACCTACCCACATTAGGAGTATGTGACACAAGGTCGGAAAGTGGGATTTGAAAAGCCAGCGCCCGAGAACGTGAGCGCTTTAGCCATTAAAAATTGCCTGGACAGCCCCGTCGGCATTCCCCGGTAGGGGCGCCTCAGGCAGTAAGCTATCAACTTACTCCTCCCCAAAGAGGAGAGGCAAAGCCTGGGAGGGTGGACCTCCTAGAACTTTACAGGACAGACCCATAGACCGGCGGAATCATGCCCCGAAGGCCAAGACAACACCGGTCTATAGGGTGTAGTATCCATCGGAACAGATACCACACGTGGACACTCACATAATAGGAATGTCCTCGATATTTAACACCTACTCACTATAGGAGTATGTTACACAAGGTCGGAAAGTGGGATTTGAAAAGCCAGCGCCCGAGAACGTGAGCGCTTTAGCCATTAAAAATTGCCTGGACAGCCCCGTCGGCATTCCCTGGTAGGGGCGCCTCAGGCAGTAAGCTATCAACTTACTCCTCCCCAAAAACAAGAGGCAAAGCCTGGGAGGGTGGACCTCCTAGAACTGCACAGGACAGACCCATACACCGGCGGAATCATGCCCCGAAGGCCAAGACAACACCGGTCTATATGGTGTAGTAACCTATCGGAACAGATACCACACGTGGACACTCACATGATAGGAATGTCTACGATATTTAACACCTACCCACTATAAGAGTATGTGACACAAGGTCGGAAAGTGGGATTTGAAAAGCCAGCGCCCGATAACGTGAGCGCTTTAGCCATTAAAAATTGCCTGGACAGCCCCGTCGGCATTCCCCGGTAGGGGCGCCTCAGGCAGTAAGCTATCAACTTACTCCTCCCCAAAGAGGAGAGGCAAGGCCTGGGAGGGTGGACCTCCTAGAACTGCACAGGACAGACCCATAGACCGGCGGAATCATGCCCCGAAGGCCAAGACAACACCGGTCTATAGGGTGTAGTATCCATCGGAACAGATACCACACGTGGACACTCACAAAATAGGAATGTCTTCGATATTTAACACCTACCCACATTAGGAGTATGTGACACAAGGTCGGAAAGTGGGATTTGAAAAGCCAGCGCCCGAGAACGTGAGCGCTTTAGCCATTAAAAATTGCCTGGACAGCCCCGTCGGCATTCCCCGGTAGGGGCGCCTCAGGCAGTAAGCTATCAACTTACTCCTCCCCAAAGAGGAGAGGCAAAGCCTGGGAGGGTGGACCTCCTAGAACTGCACAGGACAGACCCATAGACCGGCGGAATCATGCCCCGAAGGCCAAGACAACACCGGTCTATAGGGTGTAGTATCCATCGGAACAGATACCACACGTGGACACTCACAAAATAGGAATGTCTTCGATATTTAACACCTACCCACATTAGGAGTATGTGACACAAGGTCGGAAAGTGGGATTTGAAAAGCCAGCGCCCGAGAACGTGAGCGCTTTAGCCATTAAAAATTGCCTGGACAGCCCCGTCGGCATTCCCCGGTAGGGGCGCCTCAGGCAGTAAGCTATCAACTTACTCCTCCCCAAAGAGGAGAGGCAAAGCCTGGGAGGGTGGACCTCCTAGAACTGCACAGGACAGACCCATAGACCGGCGGAATCATGCCCCGAAGGCCAAGACAACACCGGTCTATAGGGTGTAGTATACATCGGAACAGATACCACACGTGGACACTCACATGATAGGAATGTCCTCGATATTTAACACCTACCCACTATAGGAGTATGTGACACAAGGTCGGAAAGTGGGATTTGAAAAGCCAGCGCCCGATAACGTGAGCGCTTTAGCCATTAAAAATTACCTGGACAGCCCCGTCGGCATTCCCCGGTAGGGGCGCCTCAGGCAGTAAGCTATCAACTTACTCCTCCCCAAAGAGGAGAGGCAAAGCCTGGGAGGGTGGACCTCCTAGAACTGCACAGGACAGACCCATAGACCGGCGGAATCATGCCCCGAAGGCCAAGACAACACCGGTCTATAGGGTGTAGTATCCATCGGAACAGATACCACACGTGGACACTCACATGATAGGAATGTCCTCGATATTTAACACCTACCCACTATAGGAGTATGTGACACAAGGTCGGAAAGTGGGATTTGAAAAGCTAGCGCCCGAGAACGTGAGCGCTTTAGCCATTAAAAATTGCCTGGACAGCCCCGTCGGCATTCCCCGGTAGGGGCGCCTCAGGCAGTAAGCTATCAACTTACTCCTCCCCAAAGAGGAGAGGCAAAGCCTGGGAGGGTGGACCTCCTAGAACTGCACAGGACAGACCCATAGACCGGCGGAATCATGCCCCGAAGGCCAAGACAACACCGGTCTATAGGGTGTAGTATCCATCGGAACAGATACCACACGTGGACACTCACAAAATAGGAATGTCTTCGATATTTAACACCTACCCACATTAGGAGTATGTGACACAAGGTCGGAAAGTGGGATTTGAAAAGCCAGCGCCCGAGAACGTGAGCGCTTTAGCCATTAAAAATTGCCTGGACAGCCCCGTCGGCATTCCCCGGTAGGGGCGCCTCAGGCAGTAAGCTATCAACTTACTCCTCCCCAAAGAGGAGAGGCAAAGCCTGGGAGGGTGGACCTCCTAGAACTGCACAGGACAGACCCATAGACCGGCGGAATCATGCCCCGAAGGCCAAGACAACACCGGTCTATAGGGTGTAGTATACATCGGAACAGATACCACACGTGGACACTCACATGATAGGAATGTCCTCGATATTTAACACCTACCCACTATAGGAGTATGTGACACAAGGTCGGAAAGTGGGATTTGAAAAGCCAGCGCCCGATAACGTGAGCGCTTTAGCCATTAAAAATTACCTGGACAGCCCCGTCGGCATTCCCCGGTAGGGGCGCCTCAGGCAGTAAGCTATAAACTTACTCCTCCCCAAAGAGGAGAGGCAAAGCCTGGGAGGGTGGACCTCCTAGAACTGCACAGGACAGACCCATAGACCGGCGGAATCATGCCCCGAAGGCCAAGACAACACCGGTCTATAGGGTGTAGTATCCATCGGAACAGATACCACACGTGGACACTCACAAAATAGGAATGTCTTCGATATTTAACACCTACCCACATTAGGAGTATGTGACACAAGGTCGGAAAGTGGGATTTGAAAAGCCAGCGCCCGAGAACGTGAGCGCTTTAACCATTAAAAATTGCCTGGACAGCCCCGTCGGCATTCCCCGGTAGGGGCGCCTCAGGCAGTAAGCTATCAACTTACTCCTCCCCAAAGAGGAGAGGCAAAGCCTGGGAGGGTGGACCTCCTAGAACTGCACAGGACAGACCCATAGACCGGCGGAATCATGCCCCGAATGCCAAGACAACACCGGTCTATAGGGTGTAGTATCCATCGGAACAGATACCACACGTGGACACTCACAAGATAGGAGTGTCTTCGATATTTAACACCTACCCACTATAGGAGTATGTGACACAAGGTCGGAAAGTGGGATTTAAAAAGCCAGCGCCCGAGAACGTGAGCGCTTTAGCCATTAAAAATTGCCTGGACAGCCCCGTCGGCATTCCCCGGTAGGGGCGCCTCAGGCAGTAAGCTATCAACTTACTCCTCCCCAAAGAGGAGAGGCAAAGCCTGGGAGGGTGGACCTCCTAGAACTGCACAGGACAGACCCATAGACCGGCGGAATCATGCCCCGAAGGCCAAGACAACACCGGTCTATAGGGTGTAGTATCCATCGGAACAGATACCACACGTGCACACTCACATGATAGGAATGTCCTCGATATTTAACACCTACCCACTATAGGAGTATGTGACACAAGGTCGGAAAGTGGTATTTGAAAAGCTAGCGCCCGAAAACGTGAGCGCTTTAGCCATTAAAAATTGCCTGGACAGCCCCGTCGGCATTCCCCGGTAGGGGCGCCTCAGGCAGTAAGCTATCAACTTACTCCTCCCCAAAGAGGAGAGGCAAAGCCTGGGAGGGTGGACCTCCTAGAACTGCACAGGACAGACCCATAGACCGGCGGAATCATGCCCCGAAGGCCAAGACAACACCGGTCTATAGGGTGTAGTATCCATCGGAACAGATACCACACGTGGACACTCACATGATAGGAATGTCCTCGATATTTAACACCTACCCACTATAGGAGTATGTGACACAAGGTCGGAAAGTGGGATTTGAAAAGCCAGCGCCCGAGAACGTGAGCGCTTTAGCCATTAAAAATTGCCTGGACAGCCCCGTCGGCATTCCCCGGTAGGGGCGCCTCAGGCAGTAAGCTATCAACTTACTCCTCCCCAAAGAGGAGAGGCAAAGCCTGGGAGGGTGGACCTCCTAGAACTGCACAGGACAGACCCATAGACCGGCGGAATCATGCCCCGAAGGTCAAGACAACACCGGTCTATAGGGTGTAGTATCCATCGGAACAGATACCACACGTGGACACTCACAAAATAGGAATGTCTTCGATATTTAACACCTACCCACATTAGGAGTATGTGACACAAGGTCGGAAAGTGGGATTTGAAAAGCCAGCGCCCGAACGTGAGCGCTTTAGCCATTAAAAATTGCCTGGACAGCCCCGTCGGCATTCCCCGGTAGGGGCGCCTCAGGCAGTAAGCTATCAACTTACTCCTCCCCAAAGAGGAGAGGCAAAGCCTGGGAGGGTGGACCTCCTAGAACTGCACAGGACAGACCCATAGACCGGCGGAATCATGCCCCGAAGGCCAAGACAACACCGGTCTATAGGGTGTAGTATCCATCGGAACAGATACCACACGTGGACACTCACATAATAGGAATGTCCTCGATATTTAACACCTACCCACTATAGGAGTATGTGACACAAGGTCGGAAAGTGGGATTTGAAAAGCCAGCGCCCGAGAACGTGAGCGCTTAAGCCATTAAAAATTGCCTGGACAGCCCCGTCGGCATTCCCTGGTAGGGGCGCCTCAGGCAGTAAGCTATCAACTTACTCCTCCCCAAAGAGGAGAGGCAAAGCCTGGGAGGGTGGACCTCTTAGAACTGCACAGGACAGACCCATAGACCGGCGGAATCATGCCCCGAAGGCCAAGACAACACCGGTCTATAGGGTGTAGTATCCATCGGAACAGATACCACACGTGGACACTCACATGATAGGAATGTCCTCGATATTTAACACCTACCCACTATAGGAGTATGTGACACAAGGTCGGAAAGTGGGATTTGAAAAGCCAGCGCCCGATAACGTGAGCGCTTTAGCCATTAAAAATTGCCTGGACAGCCCCGTCGGCATTCCCCGGTAGGGGCGCCTCAGGCAGTAAGCTATCAACTTACTCCTCCCCAAAGAGGAGAGGCAAAGCCTGGGTGGGTGGACCTCCTAGAACTGCACAGGACAGACCCATAGACCGGCGGAATCATGCCCCGAAGGCCAAGACAACACCGGTCTATAGGGTGTAGTATCCATCGGAACAGATACCACACGTGGACACTCACAAAATAGGAATGTCTTCGATATTTAACACCTACCCACATTAGGAGTATGTGACACAAGGTCGGAAAGTGGGATTTGAAAAGCCAGCGCCCGAGAACGTGAGCGCTTTAGCCATTAAAAATTGCCTGGACAGCCCCGTCGGCATTCCCCGGTAGGGGCGCCTCAGGCAGTAAGCTATCAACTTACTCCTCCCCAAAAGGGAGAGGCAAAGCCTGGGAGGGTGGACCTCCTAGAACTGCACAGGACAGACCCATAGACCGGCGGAATCATGCCCCGAAGGCCAAGACAACACCGGTCTATAGGGTGTAGTATCCATCGGAACAGATACCACACGTGGACACTCACATGATAGGAATGTCCTCGATATTTAACACCTACCCACTATAGGAGTATGTGACACAAGGTCGGAAAGTGGTATTTGAAAAGCCAGCGCCCGATAACGTGAGCGCTTTAGCCATTAAAAATTACCTGGACAGCCCCGTCGGCATTCCCCGGTAGGGGCGCCTCAGGCAGTAAGCTATCAACTTACTCCTCCCCAAAGAGGAGAGGCAAAGCCTGGGAGGGTGGACCTCCTAGAACTGCACAGGACAGACCCATAGACCGGCGGAATCATGCCCCGAAGGCCAAGACAACACCGGTCTATAGGGTGTAGTATCCATCGGAACAGATACCACACGTGGACACTCACATGATAGGAATGTCCTCGATATTTAACACCTACCCACTATAGGAGTATGTGACACAAGGTCGGAAAGTGGGATTTGAAAAGCCAGCGCCCGAGAACGTGAGCGCTTTAGCCATAAAAAATTGCCTGGACAGCCCCGTCGGCATTCCCCGGTAGGGGCGCCTCAGGCAGTAACCTATCAACTTACTCCTCCCCAAAGAGGAGAGGCAAAGCCTGGGAGGGTGGACCTCCTAGAACTGCACAGGACAGACCCATAGACCGGCGGAATCATGCCCCGAAGGCCAAGACAACACCGGTCTATAGGGTGTAGTATCCATCGGAACAGATACCACACGTGGACACTCACAAAATAGGAATGTCTTCGATATTTAACACCTACCCACATTAGGAGTATGTGACACAAGGTCGGAAATGGGATTTGAAAAGCCAGCGCCCGAGAACGTGAGCGCTTTAGCCATTAAAAATTGCCTGGACAGCCCCGTCGGCATTCCCCGGTAGGGGCGCCTCAGGCAGTAAGCTATCAACTTACTCCTCCCCAAAGAGGAGAGGCAAAGCCTGGGAGGGTGGACCTCCTAGAACTGCACAGGACAGACCCATAGACCGGCGGAATCATGCCCCGAATGCCAAGACAACACCGGTCTATAGGGTGTAGTATCCATCGGAACAGATACCACACGTGGACACTCACAAGATAGGAGTGTCTTCGATATTTAACACCTACCCACTATAGGAGTATGTGACACAAGGTCGGAAAGTGGGATTTGAAAAGCCAGCGCCCGAGAACGTGAGCGCTTTAGCCATTAAAAATTGCCTGGACAGCCCCGTCGGCATTCCCCGGTAGGGGCGCCTCAGGCAGTAAGCTATCAACTTACTCCTCCCCAAAGAGGAGAGGCAAAGCCTGGTAGGGTGGACCTCCTAGAACTGCACAGGACAGACCCATAGACCGGCGGAATCATGCCCCGAAGGCCAAGACAACACCGGTCTATAGGGTGTAGTATCCATCGGAACAGATACCACACGTGGACACTCACATGATAGGAGTGTCTTCTGTTTGAGTCTTTGCAACCATGGTATTTATTATAGATGGTTGATTCCATTAGTTCTTCAGTGGGGGTGATTTGTACCCCACAACACCCCCCTCCCGAGCTTTTCATTCCCCTGGAATGATCGTATAGCTCTTTTTCCTGGGATTGATCTTTATGGGATCGATCCTTTTTCTTTTTCTGGAAGACCGGCGTTGTTCGGCTGCTTGTGGTGTTACCAGGTCGAACGTGTCATATATATGGTCCATTACTTCTTGTTCAACAGGAGGTTGTCTGTCGTCATCAGTGACACGTTTCCGAATTTGGTTCAAATGCTTCTTGTGAGTGAATTTTGGACCTTCGATTATGTAAACCATCCGCCCGATCCTCTGCTTGACCTTTCCTAGTTTCCACATCATACTATTATTTTTGTGTACCTGGAAAAATACCTTTTCCCCAGGTAAATACCTCTTTTTAGGAACTGTAGTATTCGGCGGTTTTACCTGTTTAGGCAAAAGTTTCTCGAAGACCGGCCTAATTTTCCTCGCAAACATTAACTCTGCCGGCGACATCTTTGATGGAGCGCTTTCATTTGGTGTAATTCGGTACACCTGTAAAAACTGTTGTAACGCCTTTCCTGAGGGCGTTCCTTTAGCTTTTTTCATGGCTCTTTTTAGCGTGTCCACGAACCTCTCTGCCGGTTTTTCCTCGAAGTATTTCATTAAACTTAACTGCTTCTCGTCATTTTGTTTCTGTACTATCAATTGTTCTTCTCGAAACCTTTTTTCAAGTTCTAATTGTTGATTTTGTTGAAGTTTTATAATTTCTAAAATCTGTTTTGAAAAATCCTCCATTTTTTTTAATGACAAAAAAGCGTTTTCAGAAACAAAAACAATTCTTTTTCTATAGTACCAACTCTACAAAAAAAACTTTTACAATTTTTGTATCTGGTTATATTGACGAGTATTTCCGTAATTTATTTTTTCCCTTGTCTGGCAATTGTCCACTAGAAAATAATTCAGCGTTTGTGTGTATACAGAAAAAACTTTGACCATTTTTTTTTTCTCTCCAATTTTCTTTTCGTAACGTGTAAGTATTTAGTTCAAATCTTTGTTGAACGTACACTTTTTTTTTCTTTTACAAAGAATTAGTTTGTTTTTTTTGTGAAAAAAAAACGAGTTCATAGCATTTATTTAAATATTGGCCATAATTTCCGCTTTAAGTGCGTAACAGAATATCATATTTTCTCATTAACACAAAGTGTTATGCCGTACCTGCTTGTCGAAAGTGTTTTTTTTTTCAACGTGACAGTCAGTCAGAGAAAAATTTATTTTAATCGGAAAAATCCGACGTAACTTTTTAATTTTGTTTTTCAATGCTAATGCCTTTTTAAGACAATCTTTTTAGAACGAACAATTTTTTTTTGTACTTACTGAAACTTTGAGTCGTTTTTTTTTTGTTTTTTTTTCAGTTGTCGTAAATCCACGCCATTTATGAGTTCCGTTTTAACTCGTAGTTTAGGCTTCTTGTGGATTTTTTTCCAACAGAAAGATAAGACTTTTTTGACGACGTCTTTTGTTGTTTTTCTTCAAGTAAATCCTTGCCCAAATCTTCGTTATTCAGTTTTTTGTCGAATGATCCGGTAACTTTCTTGAGTAATCCTGGTAGCCATTTTGTCGTGACTGGTATAAGTCAGAATCCTCACGTTTGTTCTTTACTAAATTTCTCGTCGCCAGTGTTGTAGACCCGTGCTAGGGGTCACAAAGATAACAACCACAAATTGTGACAGGTTAAAATATAAATGTATTTATTCATAGCAATACAGTAACGCCACTAAATGTGGTAGGAGATGACCGGATTCCTACCATGCGGTAAAACATGAATAGGAATGTCCTCAATATTTATTTGAAAAAATTTCAAAATTTGGCACAAGGCCTACAAGGGGGATGGGGAAAATGTTGACCTAACTAACATTCTTAACTTAACTAGTCACAATCACCAAAACAAATTTACTGCATGATTGACCTACTTAAAACCCAAAAATGGCAATATATACATGAAATGGGGAGTGGGGGAACAAGAATGATATATATATATATACAATGAAAAAATAAATAAAATCAAGTGTTAGTATAAGAACCTCCCACTAAAGAAATGTGGCCGATAAGAAGTTTTGCCATTCGAAAAAAAGCGATGCAGGTCACGAAAGTTTTATTCTCACACCTCCTTCGAAAATTACGAAAGCAGACCTGCATCTCTGACAAAACAACAGATCAGTCACCTAATAGGGGTCGGGAATGGGAATTATAAAATGAAAGTCGGGGTAAAAATTTTAAAAAAGGGGAGGGAGAGGACGAAAAAAAAAAGTAGGACCTATGACAACTTACATACCTCTAGCTAAGCTAAACATGGGGAAGAAAAACAAAACATAACCTAATCTTGCCTAACCGGGTCAAATAAAAGGGTCAGTGTTCGGTTCGGCTACCCAATATTCTGTCTAAGGCACGTCCAAGTACCACTCAAAATTAGCTCCATTCACACGACACAAACGCGCAACTTTCACCCACCTTTCGTTGAAATCTGCCGGAGGGAGTTTCACCTTCTCCAGCCTGACACGCATTTTCAGGCGAGACTGGAAAATGAGGACAAGCTGGGGAGCAGTGAAGGTCTCTTCCCCGTAGACTTCCTTCTGTCGTGTCGACCAAATCACTCCTCTCATGACTGCTAGTAAGCAAAGAAACACATAATGCTCCTCCCACTTCATGGTTGGTGCCCAATTGCAGCATGTCGAAAAAGACTCCAAAACGAAGAACTGTCCGTTCAACATGCGAACCGTGTAGCCTTCAACTAACTCACACAGCGGACGAACGATGGGGCAATGAAAGAAAACATGACTGGTCGTTTCTCTCCCAGTCGCCGCATCGAACACAACTCGGTGTCTCACTTAATCCCGCTGCGTAAAGCTTTTTGCCGACCCAGAGTGCATTTCGTATTATCAGCCAGGTGAGTGATGCCTCGTAATTATCGAAGCATTTCAACCCAGGCGCCCAAGGCCAGATCAAGCGAAGTTCTCCCTTCGTAAGACCGAGCCCCTCAGTAATACTGTCACGAACAGATCCCCTCACCATAACCCGATAAAGTGCTTTACGAGACAACACTCGGGTGTCAGAGAGGCTTTCTGACACCCTTAGAAGGTACTTCAAGGACTGTCGACACTCGCGATAAAAGGAGCACTCGCGTCGAGGTAAACGAAATGCCTCACCCCCATGCAAGTGCACACTTTTCAAAGCCGGAAAAGCTTTCTTGGTGTCTTCCTTCCAGAATTCACCGTTTCCTTCACAAGGTGTACACATTCGGTCCAGGTAGTGTAAGCGAAGCGTATATTGACGAATCTCAACGCTTGGCATACCTAGACCGCCTTCAGACGGATGCAAGTAGCAGATCTCCCGGCGAACCATGGGCTGCTTTCCGCGCCACAAAAACACAAAAAGAGCCTTCACTAAATCAATTAGTGTGTCCGCCGGCAGAGGGAGCACAGAAAGACGGTAGAGGATGAAAGGATAAATGTGAGAATTACACACCTCCGCTCTTCCTTTTAAAGTAAGATTTCTCAAAGACCACAGACGGGCTGCAGCCTTAACCGCTTTCAACACTTCCGACCAATTTTTCTCCAACTGGAGATCAGGACCAAACCAGACGCCGAGTATCTTGCAAGGCCCATCCGTCCAGCCAAAGGGCCACTGAAGGGGAACACCCCTCCAGGCACCAATGCGTAAGCCAACAGACTTATCGCAGTTGATTTTGGCCCCTGTCACTTGTTCCTACCGTCTTATTTCCATGTCGATGACCCTCATCTCAGCACTGCTCGTTACAAGCACAGTGACGTCGTCGGCATAGGCGGAGTACTTAATCATGGGGCAAGCACCAGACAAAGTAATCCCACGAAGGACCGGATTCACCCTAAGCCTGCGAAGGAAAGGCTCCAACGCAAGCACATAAAGCATAGGTGAAAGCGGACATCCCTGACGAATAGATCTGGACAAATTGAAAGGCTTCGACCTCATTCCATTCACTTCAACCAACGCACCGGGGTTTGCATAAAAGAGGCGAATCCAGGAGCGGAAATGGGGACCAAATCCAACCGAAGACAAGACAGCCTCCAAGTAACGATGATCGACCCTATCGAATGCTTTGGACTGATCTAAATTGATCAGCGCGGCTTCCGTGTCGACTTTCTCTATGATCAAGCGTATCATGTGCAAATTATCTTGAATAGTCTGGCCCTTAACAGAACAAGTCTGTTCGGGACTTATTAGACGAAACAAGACAACCTGAAGACGATTAGCTAAGATCTTGGCCAAAATCTTTAACTCTGTATTTAACATTGTTAAGGGCCGGAAATTACCTATACCATCCCCACTACTTTTGTCCTTGCGAAGCAATTTGATGATACCCCTGGTAAAGTACTGGGGGATAGACCCGTTCCTAAACCAGGAGTTAAACAACACAGCCAGCAGGGGGACAAAAATGGGCGACAACCTCAAATACAGTTCGTAAGGCATCGATACCCGGAGACTTATCAAGGCACACCTGCCTTAGGGCCCCCAGGACTTCATCCTCATTTATACACCCTTCGCACCTAGCTGCTTCGGTCGCCTCGAGACGAGAAAAGTCAGCTAAATAGGCGTCGAACTGAGCCATTGTCAGACCGGGCTCCTTGGTAAAGAGATCCTGAAAATAAGAGCGAAAACCCTCCAAAATCCCGTCGTTTGTAGTCACGAGACGCCCATCCGATAATGTGACATTGGCGACAGTGACGGGGCCGTGTTTGTCGCCTGGTGCGGCACTCTTTTTAACCTAGCCCTAACTAACAATCCCTGATCTGCCTTGTTGTCCAAGGAGTTCAGTTCCATTTTAGCTACAGTAAAGGTAACGCTATCCCCCGCTTCAACCGCCCGACTTAAACTAGCTTCTAGTGCCATGAATAGGAATGTCCTCTGTTTGAGTCTTTGCAACCATGGTATTTATTATAGATGGTTGCTTCCATTAGTTCTTCAGTAGGGGTGATTTGTACCCCACAACAATAATGTATGTAATAAATAACAAAGTTAGGTATGGTAGGTGTGTTCTACTATTATATGCCTTCATTCCCGCACAGATATGACGACTGGGGTGGATTAGCTCGGAATAGGAATGACCATAAAAAGACCGGCTGATTCATTGAACTCCACAGACCAGAGACGCCATCACAATTATTTGTTGATTTTCTGGGTAGCCGGATAACAATCCTGACACCAAGCTGAAAAAAGGATGCCACCAGCTTATGCGATTTCCGGTTGAAAGTAACCATGATTGTGAGGTCAGCGAACGAGCCCGACTAAAATTATTTCGGCGACAAGAGGAATATAGCCCAACAAGAGACGTCAGAGTCAGTCTTAACTGAGATGATGTACTTCAGAGATGACAGGTTTAGTTCAGATGCAGATGCTAGCAACGACATGCTGACGACACAAACACAAACACATATATGTGCGATGAGTCACTTGTATACAATGTCTGTAACTAGGTGTTGTTTGTATTATCTATGTAAATTATGAACTATGACTTGGCCACCGACTTCACTAAAATCCGGACACGGCCAATCAGAAAACTCAGACGATAAAGAAGACGAAGAACAACAGCTTATGCCTTTTTATGTAAAGCAGCCGGTGTGAGCATAGCTCTGCACTTGTACTGCGCGGTAACAGAAACACGAGGAATGCGAGATTAGATATACACAAAAAAAAACAGATATTATCATTTCGATTCGAATGTACAGTTTCACATGGGACCGAAGTGTATCGGCAGGGGAGCGCCATTTCAAATGAACGCTATTAAAAAGTGAAAATTTCAGGTTTTTGATAACAGTTTCAATTAATTTTATCAAAATATACATTTGTTATTTAAGACGGAGGAGCGTCCAAAATATTGTAATTATACAAAAACCACTAATGTATATACTTTTATGTTTTCCATAAGGTTACTTTTTTTCTAAAAATGTAATGAAACTCATTTTTATCAGCCAATAAATAGATTTTGAATTACATCAAAAGCACCGTTAAGTTATTAAGTCATTCATATATATATATATATATATATATATATAGTTTTGAGAATCAAACTTTAATGCAATGTTTTAATCGCTGGCAGCCATATTGTTTTTCGATGCACCAAATATTTTTACGACGTAAAAGATTGATTAGATACGAAAACAAAGTTTTGATACAAAATAAATTTGAACATTTTTAACACTAAAAACAATTCTTTTAAATATGAAGAGGCTAAAAAAAACATATTGGTCGATGTTTAAAGAATTCTTAGAATATATATCATGAGTCGAAAGTTTAGAATAACTTACTGGAATAAATTTCTAGTCTATTATACACTGCTGGTGGTTTTTACTCACATTTTCTTTTTTGTTACAAATAAAATAATGTCTAATGCAAATACTAGAGACATGTGCATATTTTGTAAAGAAGGTATTATGGGTAATAATCTTAGAGATACAGTGACAATTACCCAAAAAGAAGTGATAGCATCAACACAACATGTGGGGAATATGCAAGTAGTTTTTGTATATGTGCAGGTCAACGTGTTCATAGAAAACGATAGCGTACCCCTAACATTATAAAAACAGATGACAAACATGGAATGGGTCGATATGTCAGCATTTTATTGTAGGTTAAAATACCGAACAAGAACTTTTGATTTTAAGAATTATTGCCTTTTTGTGGTACATCAATCAAATATCAAGAAAAACAAAGAAGTCAGGGTTATCATCTTGTGAAAACATTAACATTTTATAACACTATAGACAAAATATGTAAATCCCAGAATGATGAGTGGAAGGATACAGTATTAGACAGATTATCCTCTGCGAATGGTTTACATGCCAAGGATACATTCTATCGCCAATGGTGCAGTACCAACTTAAGGACGAGCAAACAGTGAAATAAATATGATTCCAAACTCAAATTATCTATCCACAGATGAACTTATTTTAGAGAAAACCTTGGTATTTCTCCCTGATAGTGTTGCTTACTTCATGTAGATTGTTGCAACAGGAAATATGCATGGAAGAAGCAGGAATCCCTGGAACATGCTATCATTTAAGCTATTCGACCAAGTATGGTGATTGCTCTTATACAATTATGGTTAGCCATACAAATGCATCACCATTTTGGTTCTAGGTTGTTGATATATTTATTACAGAAACATGGGTGTTGTAGCTCATATGACAAGATCCAAACATTTGAACGAAATGCTTATGTAACTGTTATGTCACTGTTACAGAAGGTTAATTTATGCTATATGCAGCAGACACTATTGACCATAATATACAAACCCTTGATGGATGTGGCACCTTTCATCAGATGGGTATTGTTGCCATATTTAACACCAGGTAAATTTGTCACGCATGTGATTTCCCAGCAACGACTAATGAGATCCTTAGGCTTGGGCAAGTAACAATTCATTATTACTATTATCACAAAAATAAGCGATATCATTTTGGTGAACTTACCAAGCTTAAGTCTTGTGATAATTTTCCAATGTCTCCATATTTACTTGATATTCTGTGGACAGTTTCACCGTTTTTACAATGGCCATTCCCAATGTTGTCAGCATTCATGCAAATGGTATACAAAGGAAATCATCCGGGAAGGGCAAGTGTTGTGATGTTGCTTTTCAATGTAATGCATCTATTATACATTGATATTCCTGGTTGAACAAGTAAAATTATAGCACAACTCCAGATACTACATTTGGCCATCCCCTGTATTAATTAAATTTTATATCCTAATTTAAACCTATGAATTTCAAATGATGCCTTGGTGCGATTGGTAGCATACATCATGTTCACTGAAGAATACAGGGTACCTGTTGATAAAAAATGCCAAATTTGCATATGTCGCATCAGTAGAGTTTTCTAGACTTTTAGCATGTTAAAATGGGGACCTGATAGAAATGCATTCTGCAAATAAAACACTGTGTTGCAATTGCTTTGACCTTTTGCCAAAAGTGAGGCTTATTTGACTGGACTATTTCTATAGGAAGGATCTACTTATATTAAACATTCGTCTAGTAATACCATATGAATTACTTTTCATGAGAATTCCTTTATGCCGAACCTTGTCAAAGGCTTTAAATATATTAAGGGCTACCGTCCTAGCTTCATCTGCTTTGTCCAGTGTATGATATATGCGTTCAGAGATGACTGTTAGGATATCCGCAGTAGACTGTGCTTGTTCCACCTCCCCCGACTTGGCTCCACCTCGTCAACTTTTAGCTAGTTCATTTCTCCCTGAATCTTAGCTCAAGTAATGTTTTCCAATAACGCCCTTCAATCTCTTGTAATTACTAAATTCTCAAAAGTAGATCTCCTATTTTTGTTAAACCGCTTACATACAAATACGTTTCTAATCAATCGTATGTATTCCAAATCTCCTTTAGGAACGATAGAAAAAGAATTTATTTTGGATTTGTTCAAACACCTACTAAACCTCAATTTTTGTGGCCATTCATACTACGTTCATTATTAATGTCTGTAATGTACTAGAAACTGTCGCTTTACAGCCTTATTTGAATATTGAATGATGTGAAAACATATCATTAGCTAAAAGTCACTTACCAATATTTACGCAACCAATATCTATATAATCGTAAACCTGCAAACTTCCATGGATTTGTGCCGACTATTAGTGTTGAAACAAATATTTATCAAATGAAAGACGACCTGAAAGGAAAAGAGAGAACAACCACTCACAAGAACCGGTATTCTTAAAATGTTATTTCAAACTTTAGCGTGACAAACCGATGAAAATTATATTTCAAACTTAAGCGTGAAACACAACGAAAATGATATTTCAAACAAGAGTGACGGACTGATGCAAATTCTATATTAAAGTTAATACTATTTACAATTTAAGCATAAGTGACCGACGTAAAGTCTTTTTTGAACATAAGAGTTTAAAAAAAAACGTTATTTTAAATATAAGCGTGGGACCACTCTTTATGATCTGATCATCAGCCCTTTCCATGTCCCGCATACTATAACAAACCTTAATACGGCCAAAGTATGTGGCCCTGATCGTATCCCTACTATAGCAATAGAAAAATGTTCTACTGAACATACCCCCGTCCTCTCCGAACTCTACAACAAATGCCTTGTATAATCGTGCTTCCTTGATAGCTGGATAAATTGCTTTGTGGTACTATTTTTGTAGAACTTTGGTGAAAAAGCTGACCTGAACAATTTTCGCCTCATAAGTCTCTTTCCGCTCTTCGCTAATATCATTAATCCATTTAGCGATAGTCCGCCACATTGACAATGATAAACTTCTCTCTGAGCAACATTATAGATTCATGCGATCACGTTATACTGCGAATATCGTAACGGTCATCTCTGAATACACTGGATGAGGCTGGTGTAATCCGGACGGTAGTTATTGGTATATCCAAAGCCTTTTAAAAAGTCTAGCATGAAAAGAATTAATTGGTACAATATTACTATGGACGTTTATTATTCCTGAGTTTCATAAATGACCTCCCTGATAAAATCGCGTCCGAGATAAGTATATTTGCTGATGACACCACGCTTTATTTTCGACATATGAGTAATTCAGACACACATATATTCAAAGCAATGGCTGAAAACTTAGAAAATGACCTCAAGTCTGTAATGGAATGGAGCCAAAATTGTATGGTTACATTTAAGGCTAATAAAGCAAAGTTATTTTCCATTAACAATTATAAGAAACCTTACATACGATCTGATATTTCTCTTCCTGAGAGTTAAACATTCAAACGCCTCGGCCTAACATTCGCAGATAACCTGGATTCGAATAAATAAAGAATAGATAGGGCCAAGTCTGCTGCAAATAACGTGGGCTCTTTTTACCGGGCTAGAAAAATGTTCGCACCTGTCAGTATCCTATAGTTTTACAATAGTCCAGTCAAAATGCGGCTGAACCTCAAACAAATTGCTAACAAAGGTGTTTAACTTGGCTATTGGGTATGAATAATTTCCTTTTCAGATAAAATTAAGTTTACCAAAATTAGTCTTGCGGAAAACGGTCAACCGGCGCCATCTTTAAAATCCAATTTTACAATGCTAAATGTTGAGACATAAAATTCCTGACATTTTCTGACAAGTATGTCTATTATTCTTGACAATTACTGACAAAAATAAACGTCTTCCTGACAAAATAAAACTTCATTAAATTAGAAATAAAAAATTTTTTTTGATGAAAACCCCCGATGCCAGCTTGACATTTTCTTGGTGTTTTAAATTGTAATGATAGGTAGCTATATGTTTAATAATAAACTACCACTAGAAAATGACTAGCCCCTGCCATTGTTTTCATGTTTTTTATTTCTTATACAAATATGAATATAAAAGGTACACAACAATGTAGTAGCTTTTTTCGAGGCAACAATTGTCACATCAATTCCTGACATTTCATAAAGATAGGTGCAAAATAAGTACAATTTACAATTAAGGAATGGTCAGTTGGTCGAATGCTGGGGCAAGACTCTTGCATAACCACCACGGAACAAGTTCATAAACGGGCCAAAGGACATTTCTTGTCAAGAACAAGTCAAAGGTACCTTCATCATCATCAAGATTTGGCTGTTGTGAGTTGCTGCAGTGGATGCCTTTGCAATTACCATACAAGTTTGAACAGTCAATGGCATGTTTCCAGCAACTGCATCTTACTGTAAAACACTCTGAAGTACGGTTACATCTAATTATAGCCAACGAATTTACAGGACCAGCTGGAAAGTCAGTCTTGATTGGTGGTAATTAACCATCTGAAAGTTTCCATCCCCACTCGTCAGGTTTTCGCTGGTTTCTACATTTCCACTCCTGAATTTGGAAGTAAACTCGAAGGCTGTAGAATTTCGTAGCTGTTTTGTTGGTGGCAATAATTTGGCCTTAACATGCTTTGAGCTTTTTGCAACGTTTTACTTTAAAGCGCATCAGTCGGAGATGATTAATGTGTTCCCCATCATTACCATTGTACAGGCACACTAAAGCTTCAATAACCTCTTCTGCACTGCTATCCTTGCCAAACACTTCTGCCAGTTTGAGGAAGTTTCTATTGTTCATCATGTTTCGAAGGGATGCTGCCTTCCCAATTCTATAAACGCTGGATGTATAATCACAACCCTGTAGTGCATGGATAAAAAGAATGTTGTAACAGACCACATCTCCCAAAGATGTCCTCATCTTTCACACTTTTTGCACTATTCTTTGGTTGTCGCGTGAAGAAGATGTTGTAACCATCATCTCTATTGACATGATAACATAGAAGGGCCAACAGGTCATTGTCATCTGCTATCAAAATGGTTTCTTCACAATCAATACGTCAGCGTCTCCCGATGCATGAACTAATTTACAACCTGCTTCCTTCAAACTCCTTCTGAGCAAGTTAATGAACAATTGTTTGTTTTCTTGATTAGCTAGGAAAACATCCTTTTTTTTAATTTGAACACCATTAAAGGGGTCGGTGACACATAAACACCAACAGAGCCCTTGCTCGGCGTCGACGAGTCGTGTCTTTAATGAATGGACCACTTTCATACCAATAAAAGACAATGCATTCTTTTCCATATCTAGTTGTGACATATATGTTGTATTGGGCACAGATCTCATCCAATGTAACACCTTTTTGCGATGGGGGGGCGTTGAAGTAGTACTCCACACTCTAAGAGATACTGTGGATCTGAAGACCGTGGACCTGATTGTAGAGGGGAAATCAGTTCCCATATAAGTCTGCCAAAGCCGTTTTCTTTGCCTCTCGTGGTAGTCCGAAAGAAGCAAAAAGTGCAGGTGGCTAAACACAAAGCTCATACTGGAAATGTTCTTGCTGCTGTTGAGTTGAGGGTTCATTGGAAGATAGCACACACAGTCTCTGGAATAGGAGTTGTGGATCATTCTCAACTGCTTCATCTTTGCTGAGCGAAACTTTTGACCCAAGTGTAATTGCCTGATCTTTTCTTTTAAAAGTGTACTAGTGGACATTTTTTCCAACCATTGAAGCCATGATTTCCTCTCCTATGGAGTTTGCTCTGTCCACATACACTTTTTTGTCTCCAGTTACTCCACTTGAAATGCTGTGAATGGACCGATCTTCCGTGAAAGGGTCATATGTCTGGAAAAACGCAAGGAGCTTCCATGTATCCTTCACATCTTTGTCTTTTTCTTGCTGAAGTAGCCTCCTGGTGGACGTCACTAGTGTCATAACGAATGCCTGCTAGTTCTTGCATTGTAAACTTGATTTCAGCGCACGCTGGCAGTTATAGCGTCCAAACGAATCGTTGAATTTCGTCCATTCCTCTGCCATACGTAATACCTCCAGACGTCTTCATGCTTCTCATTAGAACCTGCTTGTAATGAGTTAGTAAAAAGGATAGAATAGAATCAGTTTAAGAAAACTGAGTTTGCTTAAAGAAGCTTTATTCGACAAACATCTACGCAGGAATATAGTCTCTACGAGAAACAATGGCTGACTAAAAAATAAAGAGTGATCAATGGAAGTAATTCACTTCCGAAGCATAAAAGGGGATAGAAGAGTTCTCTTTTCATCACATTCTTCGCCACTCAGGGAAGGATCAAGGCTGTGTGTTCGACTTGGGAAGAAGGGTTCTAAAGACTCTCAGGTGGGCATCTCTGATTAAACTGAAAAAGTGAAAACCAAACAAAAGTTCAAAGATGACAGTTTTCAGTTAAATACTGAGGACTTCGACGGATTCAGTAGATCATCGACA
>OY744522.1:135948780-136428780 GCA_963556195.1 Sepiola atlantica
GAACGAGGTTTTATTACCTAAACGTGTTATACTTGACATGTCTTACTCAAGAAAGATGATGTTAGAAGAGATTTTACTCAAAGGATAACATCATAAACTGGAGAATTCCTATTCAAGAGATATACTTGTTAACTGGGTGTGTCTTATTTAAGGGAGAATAAAGAGATTTTATTCAAGCTATATGATTTTAAAGGGGACAGTTATCATTCAAGGGACATAATCTTCGACATATTTTTATTCAGGGAAGATAAATATGATTAGAGAGTTCTTATTCATTGCTGGAGTTCACGTGTTCAAGATAATCTTACACTTGATAATTGTAGTTTTTTTTTCAAGATAAATAAGCGTAGACTGCATAGATTATAATCAAGGGCGATAATATTGACATAGAAAGTTCTATTCAATAGAGATAATCTTAGAAAGGAATGTTTTTATTCAAGAGAAGTCGATACACAGGCATAAATTCTTATCCATGGTTGATACTTCTTATCAAGAGAGGTAACAGAACATTAACCTATTAAAGGCAATCTATTCATGAAGTTAGGATACAATAGTTTAAATCAAAATAACAGAGAGGCAGAAAATATTTTGTTCAGCGCCGATTTCTAATATATCTGCACATACATATGTAAGGGTTATGTTAAGGAATGTAGCGTGAGTTGCTTCAAATTTATTAAAAAGCATTTTAGCAGATCCATTCTTGGATAATATTTTCAACAGGAAAGAATAAAAGTGAGTTATTACCGCACATGTAGTATACATAGACAATACGCAATTTGAAAAATATAATTTAACAGATTTGTACAACAACAAAAAACTTACATTTTGTAGCTTTCTTTTTATTTATGGATACATTTATTTCTTAAAATCTGTAATCCTATATCTCACTCCCCACCATAATAATTCTATTATTTATTGATGCAACTAAATTTCCATGTAATTGCATTTTGCACTTCGTAGGGAGGACTTCGCAAAGATTAGACATCTGGGTCAAACAACACGTGCCCACCTAAATTCGCCAGGCAAATTATTAACTAACTATTTTTTTAATAATACATAGGCTCTTCCATAGCCGACCTATTTATAAATAACCGTTCCTGTGCCTCCAATTTGAGTGTTGACTTATTCTATATTCGCATTAAGTCACACTCTCCCTTTAATCTAGAGATTTTAGAAACCATTTACATTAAGTCTTTGCTACGTTCTCTTTGTAAGCAAAAAGAAAATCTTCTCGGACTGTCCCGTTCTTCTTGCTATAATTTTCATAACATTTTTTTTTATCTTAATCCTAACCTCGATTTTATCTCTGTTGAGCGAAGTTTAGAACCGGTCAGCTTTTCCTTTCAGTCTTTTTTATTTTTGTATCCTCTTGTTTTCAAAAATAAATATAATCTTTATATAGCCATAATAAAATGTTGTACAACACACACACACTACACACACACACACACATATATATATATATATATATATATATATATATATATATATATATATATATATATATATATAACTGATGAGACTAACGAAAGTGTCTACAGACGAGATGATAAATAAATCTTATGTATGCCAAAGGTAAGCGTGAACTATATGATGTCGATATGCATTGTAGCGTTTAACAGCTTTTCTATTTACTCATTAAAGCGCCCAGCTGAGAAGGGGTTACAAATTATTCTAATAATAAATATTAAAATATTATGTAAGTAGTATACGTTTTATCTTTCCGGAATCATCAGTGTAGAAACAAAAAATAACGGCAGTCGCACGATTCGACCCCCGAAAACAAAGCCATCCGAGCGCGCTTACAGATGAGACTAACGTAAATGGTTACATACGAGATGAGAAATAATTCATTAATATATATGTATATATATATTCAGTTATTGATTAATTTATATGAAATGATTCATTTATAAAAACATTATTTGTTTACACAATTGCAGACATGTTTTGATGAGAGTCATTCATAGGCAGACCACTTTTGTTTACGGCTGCATTTGACTGAATGGGCCGAATCGAACTGGCTATCTATGAGCCTGACGGAACATGTCTGCAAATGTGAAACCAAATAAAAAAGGCTCTATTAATTATTGAGCAATTTTATATAAACACAGTAAGGATTCTCTCTTTTTACTCCATAAATGTAAAATTACTTGTATATATATATATATATATATATATATATATATATATATATATATATATATATATATAAAGTGGTGTACTAAAAACGAACTTTTAGGAAACGTGAAACCTATTGTGAAGAGTATATAGCTCAATATCCAGGATAGAGCAGGTAGAATGAAGAAGAATGGAAAGGAATTAGAGAAGCAAAAGTCAAATCATAATTCAATTCAATTGCTCAGAGCAAGGTATATTCCGCAAAAAAAGCAATTTATTCAAGTTAAATTTTCCTTAAGCCAGGCTTTTCAAAGATCAAAATCTTATCATCAGAGGAAGTCGCTGGGATAGATAAGTTGGCAAAGGCCAAGATTTAAAATTTGAAAAAATAAAATAAAAGTTGTAGGGGGAAGAAACACAGGGCAAAATTCTGCCCGAATGCAAGCAAATGTCCGATTGCTAAAAAGTCCGGTGTCGAAAAGTCCAGCGGAGAGAATGAGATGTAGATAGGTAGGTCGTTAAAAGGCCCGAAAGGTTGTGAGAGAGGAATTAAAGTTAAATTCCAAGAAGCCACAACTTCAGGTGCGGCGAAAATAGAACATCCAAAGGGTAAAATGTCCAATAAGTGCAGGCAGACAGGCTCAGAAGAGAGTGAGGTGGAAAATATTCGCCATTAACAATACTTCCTGGGCAAAGATGTCAGAGAAAATGCTTTAAAATGGGAAAAAATGTAGCGAAAATATTTTAAAGATTTGATTTTTGCTTCTCTAATTCCTTTCCATTCTTCTTCATTATATATATATATATATATATATATATATATATATATATATATATATATATATTATTCAGTACAAGAAAATCAGTACTACATCAGCACCGTCGGTTTCAAGTTCTGAAGGTGTCCGACCTCGCGACTCTCACTAGCTTTGTTGTTACTTTGGAAGAAAAATGCATAAAGGTTCTCGTGTGTATCCACGGGGGGGGGGAGGGAACGCTATTTGTTTTAAGGTTTAATTAATTTCCTTCTATTTTATGTATTACACTGAGTATGTGTGATTTAAAAGTTTTAACAAAAATTAAAAGAATTAAAAAGAAACTTTTCAAAAGAGCTTTTCAAAAGAGGCTTCTGCTTAATTCCTTTAATTTTTGTGCTGTATTAGAACTTTTTATTCATACATATCTCTCTTTAATACATAAAATAGAAGGAAATTAATCAGACCTTAAAAACAAATAGCGGTCGCCACGTGGATCAACGCATTAACGTCCATCTTTTTTGCTCCCAAACTAACAACAAGGGCGAAGAGAGTCGGGAGGTCGGACACCTTCCGGACTGGAAACCTACGGTACTAATGTTTTACTGATTTTCTGTACTGAATGATAAATAAATATTTACGCTGTTAACTTTGAATCTCTCAATTAATCGAGCACTCTGCTGGGATTTTTCCCACTATCTTACAAAGGAAGATATATATATATATATATATATATATATATATATATATATATATATATAGAGAGAGAGAGAGAGAGAGAGAGAGAGAGAGTAAGAGAGAGAGAGATTTTTAGTTGCGATACGTATAACGAATTCAACTATGTATACGGAAAGATGTTTTACTTAAATGCTAGGTTGAAATAATATTTACCCTATCAACAATATGATGCCCCCAAATGGGAAGTGACATCATTCACGTGCACGTGTTTCGTCGGCTTACGAGATTTGAAACAGGGACCCATTGATTTAGCTATACGCTCTACCACTGAGCCAATCCTGTGCTAGTGGACGAAATGTATTTTCTTTATATATGTTTAATAGTTTGGTATTGACGGTGTTTATACCCTCAAAAATATTCCAACAAAGGTCAAAGACCAGCCATGCTACACCCCAGAATGTGTCGTTGTTATTTCTCTGACACTAAAGCCTCCTATAAAACTGTCTGAAACTACGTCTAAAGGCTTATAGAAAACGTCAAAGTGTCATATGCCTAATCTAATAAATCAAGAGTGTCTGATCAGAGGCTTCGCGCTTACGAGTTTTGGAGAATAACAAAGTCCTGAACAGCTATCATTAATGGACCAAAGGTGATCTCTTCATCATCTTATGAAGCCAACATTTTTTGCAGATAAATTGTCAGCAAATTCCGCTCTTTATGATCATGGCCACCTACCTCCAGAATCCCCTCTATTACCGACAACAATTATCTAGAACTTCAATGGCAACAACATAACTGGTCCTGAACACCGCAACCCTAAATCGCTCCTACTCTTACAAAGATGTTCAAATGTTGCTTAAAGAAGAAATGTTTTCCATCACGTTGAAAGATTTCGTTGGTCTGTCCAGTATTCAAAAATACCGAAGATCGGTTCTCGGCCTCTCGATACAGACCGACAGTCTCGTGTGTGTCATGTGTAACTTGCTTGAATCTGTAATAAATCAAAAAGTTGTCAGCCACCTCAGCAAAATCAATCTACTTAGTGACAATCAATATGGATTCAGTCCTGTAAGATCAACATCTGACGTGCTGGCTGTAATATCGAACACGATTAGTTAATCAATCGACGGGGTCTAAGGTGGTAGCTCTTGATATATAAAAAGCGTTCGAATGAGTTTGGCACACAAGTTTACTTCATAAGATTGTTAGCTATGGAATATCTGGAAATGTTCCCTCGATCATCAAATTCTTTCCTTCCGATAGGTCTATAAAAGTAGTTGTTAATAGGCAGAAGTTAGAGGCTTATAGTATTCACATTGATTCTTTTGAGATTTCGGTGATTAGCTAAATATATACTATTATCAGATTGTCTTGGTAGGAGAAAGTAATACTTAAAATAGATTGTAGCGTTATCATATTTTCAATAGTCTGGTACAACAATAACAACTAGAAATTACCTAGTCAGAAGCAGAGTTAGCTTTGTCAGCTTACATTTTATTTGGATCTTACTTTAAAAATCGGACAAGATAACTTTATATAAAAGATTTCATTACATTTGCTTCGATTTAATGTTCGGTCGGATTGATTAGAAATTTATTTATTTTAATGTAAAATTATGCTGTTTAAAATTTGAGTTCAATTGTCTTGACTTAAGAGGGCAGTACTTGTGGTAGACTAGGGAGAGGAAATAGTCAATCTTATTGTGAGTGGATATAACTAATTGGGTCCGAGGAATTACAATCGTTTAATTGGTTTGGAAACGTGATCCACTGGGCACTCTATGAACGATTACATCCTGATCACACGTGAGAATCCACATACCAGTATGTGTCCAAAAGGATCAATCACTTGAAATCCTGTGGGATTTTGGGATTTAAACGAAGCCCATAATCCATAAATCTAAATTCACTCAAAATTAATCAAACGAAAAGGACATCAAATTGAAAACTTTACAAATTTGACGGATATGAGTTTGAAATTTAAACAAAGATAAAGCATACAAAGCGGAAAAAATAGGTGTTGACTGTCGTGTCGACTGTCGCCAAGGTATTGGGCATAGGCCTAAAACGTTCTGTGCAAGATAAAAAAAAAACAGTATCCAAGCAAGTAATTAAAACAATTCAGACGACGGTGTTATATAAACATTTGAAAGTGACATTGAATATGAATCTTACAATTATTACAATAATTATTTATATATTTTATTTGTAATTTCTGATTCAAAGGAAATAGTCTTGAGTTAGTGAGGTATAGATCCACAGAGATAATATCAAACATGGCGTTAGTTATTGAAGGCAGGACTAATTAGATATGTGAGTATAGTGAAGGGCCTTCTGAATTATTGAGTAGAATTACTGTCATTTGACATCTAGAAAAATCTACAGATTAAAACGTCTTCGTATGAACTGAAATAACAATAACGTTATAATAATAATAATAATAATAATAATAATAATAATAATAATAATAATAATAATAATAATAATGATGATGATGATAATAATAATAATAATAATGATAATAATAATAATAATAATAATAATAATAATAATAATAATAATAAGTATTATTATTATTTTACTCACTATGATTTCTCACTGACAATAACAAGTAGAGTCTGACTGACAGAAAGTCTCCACAAATTTCCAGCATTCTCTACCTCTTTCGATAAGCATTGCAAATTATTTTACGTTATCGCAACAGCCATTTACCATCGATTATCGCTAGCAATACCCGTTGATCTTCTCTGGTATTCTACTGAGAATAAATCTCCCCAAGATTCCAGTACACTCGAACCCTTTAGTTTAAGTCTGGTATGTCTTTCCAACTTCGTTTGCTTTTTACATTTTCGTATCGTATCAGCAGACGCTGATGCCACCGCATGTATGTGTGTGTGTTCTCTCCTTATTCCCTGTTCCACTTATCTGCCGCAGTTCAGCGTTTGATAGTTATGTGAGTTAGTGTCCGCATTCAAGGACTTTCCTTATTATTATTATTATTATTATTATTATTATTATTATTATTATTATTATTATTATTATTATTATTATTATTATTATTATTATTATTATTATTATCATCATCAATAATGGTAAAGACGCTTGAAACAGTTCCGCAAACAATGGGATAAGACTATAAGAAATTGGAATCAAGGAATGGATTGACACCATGCAACGCACGGCACTGACAAAAACAGCTTAAATATAAAAGAACAATACTCGAATCCGGTAACTATCCCACATAGTTAGGTAACGCCGACCAGGCACAGATAAGATAAAATAAAATTTAGACGAAAACTATAGAAAAAGATTATACAGATCCAATGGAAACTGAAACTTAAAGAAATAAAATAAGTTTACATTTCTCCTCCCCCTCAAATATAGTAGCATCAGACTCGGTTGATAGCAGACCACATGGTCGTGAAGGGTCAAGCGGATTTGACAGACTGAGGAAGGAAAGTACCATGCGGAATTCAACTGGAAGAGTGCGAAGAGTACTTGAACCTTGGGGGCATTTGCCACTCAAATTCCATACGAAGCCAACTTTCTTTATCAGCGACAAATGAATGGTCAACACAAAACGATTTGTAATTATTATCGAAAGAAAGACAGTACTCAAACATTCCAGAAAACGTCTGGTAAACGGCTGGCGTGAGAACACAAAATGATTTGCAATGGTAATTCAACAAAGTGAGGAATATTGGAAATGTTAGAAGACTTGTCACTTAGACTCCAGAGAACACCACCTGTTTTAGCCGTGAGCCATCATTGGTGTGTTAGAACTCCCAGTGAGTCAAACATAATAATAATAAACAAATAGGAAGCTGCAGCACAATGGAGCTGGTATTACTCTAGTGTAGAAATGCAACTACACCAGTAGTATGGAACAGTATTAAGAAAAATGGAAATAAGGTAGACATAGCATTAAAGTTCAAGCAAATACATACAGCCTCAAATGTGGCAGAGATACGCGTCGTGATTCGTGCATTTGGGGCACAACGAACACAACAGACTTGCATGGACAACTAGATTTAATTGACATCATTTCAAAAAGAACAATTGTAAACCGAAAATAGATCACATACGAACAGAGAGAAGTGTGGTGTTTTTAAGATGCGAATAGTAACCAGAATATGTTTTAGAATACCCGGGAGGCCATGATTTAACTGCATAGGGTCGAACAATAGAGTACAATTCATATATCTGTGTTTGCGCAGACGTATATAATATTGAATGTGGTCTCAGCAACGAGAACAAGTGCAGGTTCTGGCACACATAAGTAGACAGTGTGAGCCACCTGAGGTCCAGTTGTAAGGTTCTGTTGGGGAGCAGCTACTATACAATGCGACACAACGGAATGTATAAATATTTTCATTGGACCATTTGCAAAAAGTATACTGAGTGTGGCTACAAGCTTTAGGAACATATATCAGAAAGAACTCTTGGAAATAAGTCATACAGCTTGAATTATAACTATGCACTCTCTTCAGCTATATACTTAGAAAACGGAGTTATTTAACCTGACATAGTGATATGTTACAAGAGGGAGACAGTAGCAATCCTGATTTAAGTCAGTGCCCGTAATAATGTTCGCTTAAACAGAGCGGCTAGGAAAATTAAACTACATACCAAGGTCTCATGTACGACATAAAACGAAATTTGAATTTTAGGAAGATCTTATTCATTCCAGTAATCATAGAGCCTCTGAGCGCATGAAACAACATTTTAAAAAGAGACGGTTTAAATCGCAAAAAGATCTCTCGGTTGGCGTGTGAATGCCTGGCATCTGGTAGGATGCACCAAACCAAGCCAAAAGAAAATACATGAACATTGCAAACAAAAGAATATATATATATATATATATATATATATATATATATATATATATATATTACTAAAGAGATAGTTTGCTTGAGCATTGAATGAAAATATGTATATATAGGAGGCATAATGGAATTACACATTTAGTATATTGAATTGAAATTAATCCCCATCCACCAAAATTAAATAAACAAAATAAAATATTTCCAAAATAACACTCTTAGTATATAAATTCACCATTAAGCCTTCCAAAAAATATTAATAGAAAAACACATAATATATAGATTAACAATTATACTCTCCCCAACACACACACACACACACACACACACACACATATACATATATATATATATATATATATATATATATATATATATATATATATATATATATATATATATATAAGCAAAAACTACCCGCACTCCGGCGGCAATTACTGACGCCGTAGTGTTCTTTACAGAAACCAAAGAAGTAATTTTCATTTGAGATTTTGGTAATTTAGAAGAAAAATTTTTTAAAATGGTGATTGTCGTAGTGTTATTGGATATATTCCAATATGTGGGGAAATATACTGTGCACGACCATTGTCAAATTTTGTTTTTAAAAAAAAAACAACAAAAGGGTCAGTTGATATGGTTTTTAAGATATTTAACGTCGATGAATTTTATTTTGTTTTAGCATAAAAATTAAAATGAATTTCCGATTAAAACTGGTTATATAATGAAATAAATAAACATAAGTGTGGAACGTCGATTGGTCAAATACTCCACTTTTATATTACTGAGTAATTGGAAATTGGTACTTTGTACTTTTCACCTTTATTATGAAAGAAAAAATACGTAAATAATGTTAAAGAAAAATACTTTTTTGTAATTTAAAAAGAGTAGAGGTTTACTTCTTTTCTATCACAAATCATCATCATCATCATCATCATCATCATCATCATCATCACTAACTTGTTAACTCTTTGGCTTTTAAGCTAGGAGCAAAATGTAGTATCTCTACTGAATTTTCCCTTAGTTTTCATGTTCTCTGTCAGTGAAGGAGAAATCATTCTAGACCGAGGCAATTGAATTTTTGTTCCAATTCAGAGTGGCCATTTTGGTGGAGCTGGATTCTCCCCACGTTAAATATTGACATTGTGCTTAACTCTGCTCTCGTGGGAGGAATTATATAGGAACAGCAACAACAACCACAACAACAACAATAGCAACACATCTATTTAAAAAATAATAAACGCATGTATTTAATTATTAACAGATTAGAAAATATTAATTCATTAGAAACTTTAAAATCAATAAATATGCAAATGATAGGCTGAGAGGATGATTTCATGATAATCGAACTACATACACTGACCCCCCAAAGGAGGGGTTAATGCCTGGGGGGAGAATATCATGACAACAGAATAGATAGTACACTAACTCCCCCACACACAAAACTGGTAATTCTGAGGAAATGGTATCGTGAGGAACGAATATATACTGTACGACCTTCCCCCGAAATTGGGGGTAATGCCTGGGAGGAATGTATCATGACGAATGAAAATATAGTACGGATAATTAAATAAGCATAACCCGTTTTAATGTACTAAAAGTTAGAATATGTGAACAAAACGTTTTCATTTATCTATTTAGATAACATTAAAAACCATGGCCTAAATTAGCTAGAAAAATATAGTCGACATCTTTATAAACAAAGATGAATATGCTGGCTAAGGAAGAACAATAACTTCCATAATTATCTTGTTAAAAAAGACATGTTTATTAAAAACTTGAGTTATTATTCTTCCTTAGCTAGTATTATGGTTAACAAACAAATACTACACTGACCCCCCTGACAGACGATACTATCATGATGAACGAACACGCTTCCATCCGCCAAAAAGGAGGAAGTCATTCTTGCGTGGACGGTCTTAGGAAAACAGAGCCGATACTACCCCCTTGAATAAATCTAGTCTTGGGGATTTTTCATTCTAGGAGATTTCTCTCCTACACATCCTTAAAAACGTAGGACGTAATTTCTGGGAGGACAGTCTTATTACAACAGAACTGATAATACACCACACCGCCCATTAAAAAGTATTCCAATTTAATCAATTTTTTTTTTATAATTTAAAAATGCCTAGTAACAAATTTTTTTTTATTGTTCCGTGGCCTTTTGGCTTCGACATCTCAGCGATATTTGACACTTTACTAAAACCGAAAGTAAATTATCTCCCTTAAAAATGAAATTTAAAAAAAAATTTTAAACGCTATCATTTTAAAAATAAAATCTCTATTTCTTATTTTATTTATAATTATAATAATAGTACTATCGATAAAACGATTGCGTATGTAGAAGAAAATGTGACTATAGAAAGTAAAACGGTATATTACAGAATATTAGTTTATTAAAAACTTAAAAATGAATAAATATGTAAATAAGCAAAATCGAGATTTGTGAGTTAGTATATGCCTATATATAGAGTATTTCAATATATCATTTAATTAAATAATTCTAAGGTGTTTTGATGTAAATATAGTTAGGATAGATAGAAAAGAACTTTCGCATTTATTCATGTATGTATATATATATAATATTATATTATATTTTTTAATATTTTACCTACATATATTAACAGAATAACACACTTAGTATATGTAGATTTACAATTACCTTCCACCACCACCAAAAATGTAATTTAAAAATAAAATATATAAGATCACAGTTATAGATTTGACTTTACTGGATAAACATTTAAGAATTTCTCAATGTAAGGGAAAAACTTACTACAAAATTTGAAGTTATATATCCCCTTATTAATATTAAATATCTAATTTAAAAGATCACTAATTGAATTCTGAATTTTAACTTTGGAACAAATTAATATAATAACAATGTACACCCATCAATCTAACACACAAAATTATTTTTAAAATAAACAAATAAATATAACAATTTCAAATAAATTTAACGTGAATCATTAAATCATTTAGAAAATAATTATATTGTATTTATTTTGCTACATGTCTTGTTGACATGTATTGCAGTAATGCCACAAAAAACAGCATTACAATATACAACGAGTTTCCGGAGATTTGATAAAGAGGTGTTTACCTCGAAATATATCATGGAACATAGTTAAACTCGTTAGATCAGTCTGTCTAAGTTTTGCCTAAACAAGTAAATTTACTATAAAATATTTTAATCACTTTATGTTTCTCCTCCACAAAACCGAGATATTTTAATTTCTTGCATTGTGATATCATTCTATCACTCATCTCTCTCTATATATAGTATTGTTTCATGTACATACACTTATACTATCAGATGATATATTCCGTATATATATATATATTAGTGGTAGTATGTTTAAGAAGACTGAGGGCAATGCAAAGTGCCGGCTAGGTTGTAAGCTGGAAAGAACAAAAATAATAAATCGAAATGAGACTTACTATTTATTTTTTCTCAAAATCTTACATAACTAGTGTGGTGTTGGCTGTTTGTGTGTTGTCCGGATGATTATCAAAAATCATTTATTTAATATTTCGGGAAAATGTTCTCTCTGTTAAAAATAATAAACACCAAAGGAAAACTCCGTCTGTGTAGAGAATTCACTAAAATGTTGGTGAATTCTCTACACAGACGGATTTTTATGTTTCCGATTTTTACCCTCATGCGTTTCCAGTAAACCCATTTCATCATGAAGTACGTAATGCGTCCGAAATATTGAAATTGAAAACATTAAAAATAACAAATACATTTTCCTTGATGCTTGTACTACCACCCATACATCATTAAACATAACTCATGAAGCATATGTGGAACATCCTACTACTCGTTTTCTTTCTCTTCCCCTCTCTCTCTCTCTCTCTCCCTCTCTCTCTCTCTCTCTCTCTCGCTATGTATCTCTTTACTAGCAACAGTTGAGCCCGCTTACTGAATATATCCTCACAAAGAGAATGCATCATATTCGGATATACCAGGATATATATATATATATATATATATATATATATATATATATATATATATATATATAGAGAGAGAGAGAGAGAGAGAGAAAGAGAAACATACATAGGGTGACAAAGAGATACAGAGACAGAGAGTAAGAGAGAGAGAGAGAGAGAGAGAGAGAGATTATGACAATATGAATTAATTTACATAGTTACGATTGATTCTTATTTGAATTGCATACGATAATCTCGATATTTAGCAATTAAATAGAGCTTATAAATGCATTAATGTAAAGATTTTTTATTATTATATCATCTTATAATATTTTATACTCACCTAAATAAACAATTGTTTCCAGAAAACTGTACAGTAAACAAATTATCAGTGTAGTTTATTATAAGCGGCAGTTTCCTCTCATCAGATTCCTTTAGTTTATAACATAAGCAAAAAATGAGATCTTCACCTGAGGAAAATAAGTGTAAAAAGCAACAAGATTTATGAAATGTTAATCAATATCTCAAAAAGAATATATCGTTACGAACGTGAAGAATGTTCAAAGGATTAAAATTCAGGATCTTATTTGTAAAAGCAATCCGGGAAGCATATCACCGGATAACAAACTTCCATCCCGGTGTAAATTTTATAAGATCAAAACTTTTCGGAAAATTAAAATATTAATTAATTAAGTTATAATATATTTTTAGGTATTAAATTAAAACATATACTTTCAAATCTAATGAAAATTATAAATGTAGTAAGCAACTTAATAAAAAATTATTAATGAATTAAAATTTATAAATGTCCACACAACTTTTAGGATGTACTAGCTTTGAACGAAAAAATCAAAATTGCGTATTAGTATGTCCTACACGTGTGAGTTTGCGCTTTTCTTTGTTTTTTTGTTTGGTTTCACCCAAAAACGAACCACTGTATAGTATAAGTTTTTTCAAGACACTTTAATCCAAGAACTTCTTACTCTTCGTGAATTTTTCTCATGATTTTGTAATGTTGCAGAGACGATATTGACATAAAAATGTTGTTTGGCACAAGACAAATGAAACGGACCGTAAAAAATATATCTCACAGAAATGTTATGTTTTTTTGAAATGTAAAAAAATAAAAATGATAAAATAAAATAAAATAAAAACATAGTTATTCGAACATAATATGAACCTGACTTATATATATATATATATATATATATATATATATATATATATATATATATATATATATATATATATATATATATATATATATAAGTCAGGTTCATATTATATTCGAATAACTATATTTTTATATATTTTTTATATATTTATATATTCTTTGTAGGACAAAAAATTATAATGGCTAGAAAGAGACAATATTTATTAATCATGATGAATTAAGAATTAAAAATATCGAGGTATAAAAAATGTAATAAAGATGCTATGACAATTATATTAAGTCCTTGAGACCTTTTCTTTGCAAGCAAAGAGAAAATCTCCTCGGGCTTAATGTGGTTTTCTATTTGATTGAACTTTTTTCTTCTTTTTACCCCTTTCCTTCGCTATTATTCTCATAGCATCTTTATTATATTTTTGACACGATACCTCGATATTTGGCTCCGTTGAGCGAGGTACGAAACTGGTCAGCTGCCTTTTCATCTTTTTAATTCTTGATTCATCATGATTAATAAATATTGTCTCTTTCTGGCTATTATATATATATATATATATATATATATATATATATATAAATATATATATATATATATATACATATATATATATATATATATATATATATATATATATATATATATATATATACATATATATATATATATATATATATATATATATATATATATATATATATACTTTCCAGTTCATGAGACACCCGCCGTAAATTATAAAGTTTACAAAGAAATATGTGCCAACGTTACACATCGTCTAGATATTCTGTTGGCTAGCTCATTTGTTTAAGAGTTAATCATATACATGAAAATATGTATATAAACATATACCTTACTTTATATATAAAGAAATAGTAGTATCGTTTCTATCTCTCTCGTTCCATTCATAAGTAGAGCATCGTGCCTTTTCTTAAATTGCTTTCTTAATTGAAACTTTCAGAATAGTAATAGAATTATTTAGCGAGGAAGTCATTTCGGATTAGGATTTGAGTAATCATCAGAAATGGGTGTCGCTGTCGTACAATTTAGTTAAATAATAAAGAAACTGAAAAATATAATTATCCCTTTGGACGTCAGGTGCTAAAGCAGATGCCACAGAAACTGGAATGGAAACAGAAAAATGTAACATAAAAATGAACACAAAATAAACACATTCGAATGTGTCGACACAATTTCGATGTATGAATCGACTGTTCGCGTTTGAAGGTGTTGTCTGTGACAGTTTAACAAAAATGCTATTTCAAACTTTAACTTGACAGACTAACGAAAATTATTTTTAAAACTTATGCGTGACATATCAACGAAAATTATATTTCAATGTTAATCCTAAGAAGTCACTTCTTTTCCTGTCTTTGGTTTGTGTCCTTGTCATACCTGAAATCAGAGAGGTTACTTACCTGGTTCTTGTCCGTTGTCTTGTTTCTGAAATGAGAAGGGCCAACATTCGCAGGATGCGGACCGGGTCCCCCCTGTTGGCTAACGAGGGAGCACCTGCCCATCATGACACTCAGATCTCGCATATATTCTCTAGTGCATATTAGGACCGGACATATATTACATTGCTCCCTCAACAAATGAAGAGATAATGTCTGGGAGGATGGTATCATGACGGATGAAAATATACTACACTACCCTCAAAGAAAGAAATAATTCTTGGTCACAGAACCAGATGAGAGAGAAGACTGCGGAACCACAGAACCTGCTGAGATAGAACTCAAGGAAAAAGAAG
The DNA here is from genome assembly GCA_963556195.1 of Sepiola atlantica. Taxonomy (NCBI): domain Eukaryota; kingdom Metazoa; phylum Mollusca; class Cephalopoda; order Sepiida; family Sepiolidae; genus Sepiola; species Sepiola atlantica. Next base: position 135,964,003 of record OY744522.1, read on the forward strand.
CAAGTGAAGTGGAGAACATTAGACGATACATGTTAGAAAACAAAACAAAACTCCCATCTCTCAGGAATGAAGTAGCGAAGAAGTTAAAAGCAGAAACAGAAAGAGTAAACAGACTCCTCACACACATTCCAACAGAAACTATTACAGACCTAAACAATCTGATATATGCAGGGGCAAAATCGGTAAGTATGAAACTAAGAAACGAAGAGAATAGACAAAAGAGAGGACCGACAAAACCTGGATGGGAAATCAGACTGGAAACCCAGATCACCAAACTTCAGAAAAGAAGCTAAAACCGTGAACAGAAGAAAGGAGGACATGAAACGATTAAAATCAGAAACGCAAGGAAAAACTAAATAGGAAACATGAAGAAATAAAACAAAAGATAGCAGCAATAGAAGGAAGACTGAGACGATACAGGTACAAATCAGAACAGAGCAAAGAGAAAAGGACCTTTGAAAACAATGAAAGCCAGTTTTACAAAAACGTAAATGGAGAAAAAACAACAACAGAGCAACCGAGCTCGACAGAACAAAAACAATTCTGGAGCAAGATATTGGAAGAACCAAAAAAGCACAACAAGAATGCCCAATGGTTGAAAAATATGAAAGATTAAATGCAGGAAATCGAACAAGGAACCGAAACAGAAATTAACAAAGAAACGATCAAGAAAATCCTAAGAAAAATGGCAAACTGGAGAGCAACAGGCCACGATGGAATACATGCATACTGGTTTAAAAAATTCACGACCCTGCACGAAAGACTAGCGCAGAAACTGAGTGGATGTATCCGCAAAACAGACGTACCAGAATGGATGACGGAAGGAAGAACAACATTAATACAAAAAGACCCCAAAAAGGGAACGACCCCCAGCAACTACAGACCGATAACATGTCTACCAATAATGTGGAAAATTCTCACAGCACAACTGAGAGAACAAATCTACCAATCCCTGGACAAACGTGGACTGCTCCCCGAGGAACAAAAAGGATGCCGGAAAGGACAAAGAGGGGCACATGATCTACTATACATTGATCAAAAGACCCTGAAGGAGGGGAAGAGCAGACAAAAGAACATAACCATGACATGGATTGACTACAAGACAGCCTACGACAGAATCCCCCAAACATGGATATATGAATGCTTAAAAATATACAAGATACCAAACAGGATTATTAATCTCATCCAGAAAGCAATGGAAACATGGAGACTAAAACTGACAGCCGGAGGACAACACCTATCTGAGATAAAAATACAGAGAGGCATTTTTCAAGGAGACTCTCTATCACCACTATTTTTTATAATAGCCATGATGCCACTCAACTACATACGTTTAAGGATACAGAACAAAGAATTAACCACCTGATGTACATGGATGACCTTAAACTGTTTGCAAAAAACAAAAAAGAACTGGAAAAGCTGATAAATACAACCAGGATATTTAGCCAGGATATCCAAATGGAGTTTGGAATAGAAAAATGTGCACTGCTAGAGATTAAAAGAGGAAAACTGGAGACGACAGAAGCCATAGAACTCCCCAACCAAGAGGAGATGAGGGCGCTAGGAGAACAAGAGAGTTATAAATACCTGGGAGTTCTGGAAGCAGACACAATCAAATATACAGAAATGAAAGAGAAGATTGGAAAAGAATATCTACGAAGAATAAGGAAACTCTTAGAAACTAAACTATATAGCAGAAATCTAGTAAAAGGGATAAACACATGGGCTGTATCACTAATAAGATACTCTGGATCATTCATAGTCTGGACCAAAGAAGAACTCAGGCACCTTGACCAAAGGACTAGAAAACTAATGACTATGCACAATGCATTGCACCCAAAAGACGATACGGACAGACTCTACATGAAAAGAAATGAAGGAGGTAGAGGACTGGTAAGTATAAAAGACTGTGTGGAAGACACCAAAAAAGAGCTGGAGATAAAACCCAGGAAAACAGCAAATGCCGATTGTGTGGACAAAGAGACGAAACGATGAATCATATAATAAGTGAGTGCAGCAAGCTAGCTTAAAAGGAATACAAGAACAGACATGACAGCGTGGGGAAAGAAGTACACCGGGAAATGTGCAAACAACTGAATTTCGAATATGCAAAAAAACGGTACAAACACAAACCAGAAACTGTACTAGAAAACGAAAACCACAAAATCATATGGGATATGAATGTACAAACAGACAAACCCATAACAGCAAGGAGACCGGATATGATAATAATCAACAAGAAAGAAAAATCCTGCAAAATCGTAGACTTTGCCGTTCCAGCGGACCATAGAGTGAAGATCAAAGAGACGGAAAAAAGAAGCAAATATACTGAACTTGCCAGAGAACTGAAAGGAATATGGAACATGAAGAAAGTCAGTATAACACCAATAATCATAGGAGCACTATGAACAGTCCCCAAAAACATGGAGAAAAGACTAGGAGAAATAGGAATCAAAGGGATAACTGAGACCATACAAAGGACAGTAATGATCAAAACAGCTACAATCCTGAGAAATGTCCTCGAATGCGGAAACCAACCCACATAAGCAACGAATGGAGAACAAACACAGGAAAACAGAACCGGGGAAAATACAACCGCACGATAGAGGCGCAAGCATAGACTGACACCACGAAAATTATGGACAGAGGGTCGAGGAGGGAAAGCGCAAACCAGATCTCCACTGGAAGAGCGCGGACAGCTCTGGGACCTTGGGGAGGCTTGTTGCCACTCAGGCCCCAGAGGGGACCAATGGCCCTTATCAGTGGGAAATCGGTGGTAGGTGGCTGTTGCGATACCGCAAGGTCATCAGCGATGATGAACGAAAAGAGGTTGAGCATACTGGAAGTCTGAGGAGACTTGTGGTCACTCAGATTCCAGGGAATACCACAGGAAATCGCTCCAGACAAGGCACAACGTCACTTGATGTAAGGAGCTAACAAGAACGAAAGATGATCTTCGCACAGACAGGATATGTCTATTAGCCTTACTCTTGAAAAGATAAAAGTAATAGGTTGAAGGGAAACCGTCAGCAGCAAGAGAGTTTCACAAGCCTGCAGTTCTTACAAAAAGAGGCTACTTAAATAGGAAGCTGATCTTACGGAAAACGATTGATAAATATTTATGGACTATATCTACCCGTAGCTATTGGCTAAAACCTATTGTTGGGATATATTAGTTAGTATATATTGCTGATATATATATATATATATATATATATATATATATATCATAAACTTTTGCGAGGAGATATAATTTTTTATGTATCAATTTTCAGTATTTACTTCAACAGTGCTCGATACGTAAGTAGAGATAGCTAGTAAGCTATGGAAATATATTTATAGCTGATGATATTGGAAAACGTTTAAGACCACGAGTATTGAAGGGATCAATGGATTGACTGTCGAATCAGGAGGCCGATGAAGCGAGCGGATATGACGTCGCCTGTTCTCAAGCTGACTGGATTTCTGGCAGGGCATGGTCAGTCTTCATTTTTATGGGAGGTTAAATGAGACAAGGCGTGTTTGTAAGTTAGTATAACAAAACAGTCAATAATCAACATATGAGTGTAAACTAGGTAACTTTCTTTATCTTTATCTATCCCCCATTTTTGATTTACAGCAAGAACATCTGAGAATAAATCATTTATTCTTCAAACGAAATCGATTAGTCCTTGGAGAGAATTGGCAAACATGCACGCATCACGACGTCGACCAGAAACAAGTTAATTAAAACACTAATGTTTAAATTAATTTTTGGAACTAACTGATTATGTAGAGTCAGCTTGATAATTCCCTACGCCACGTAACACGGTGTTCGAACGGGATTATAGCTGTATAATATTGGTTGGTAGCAGAGATAATGTAGTAGAAGGGTCTAGAAAAATAAAATGAAAAGCACCATCCAGATCTCCACTTAAGGGGATTGAAGAGTACTAGAATCATCGAACAACGGCGGATATCAACAAAAATTCAATTGTAAACGCCTGTTCGGAGGGCATATAGTGATTTGCAACAATGATTAAAAACGCCAAAGTTACTGGAAATGTGGGGAAACGAGTTGCCACTTGCACACCATAGAACACGGCCTGTTTTTACCAGTAGGCGATCATTGCTAATAACAGAATAGTTTCAGAAATAACTAATATCGTAATATAATAATAATAAATGAAAAAGTGACGAAGAAAATAAAGCAATAAGAAAATAATAAGAAAGAATAAATTGTAAACTTAAAATTGAAAGTGGCAAGACAAATCACTCCATACAGAACACGCACACCACAGGCAGATGTGAACATATTCTAAACCCATTCTAACCCCATCACTTGTTGCACAGTGCAGAACTCGGAAATGTAACAGTGTTACCTTTAGGGTAGGCAGAAAATCTAATAATAAAAATAATAATAATAAAAGGAAGGACAACGCTTATACAATAAAATGCCAAAAAAAGGGTCAATCCCAAGCAACCACAGGCCAATAACCTGTTTACTTACAATAAGGAAAATCCTGGCGGCACAACTTAGAGAACAAAACTACCAATCCCTGAACACTCGTTGATTACTCCCCGAAGAACAATAAAAATGGAAAATAGGAACGCACAATCGGCTATACATAAATAAAAAGATCCCGACTGAGGTAAGAAGCAGAGATAAGAACATATCCATGGCATGGATTGACTACAAAAAGTCTTACGACAGAATCCCTCAAGCATATATAATTGAATGTTTAAAAATATACAAGATACCCGACAGGATTATTAATATTATCAAGAAAGCAATGGAAACATGGAGACTAGAACTGACAGCCAGAGGACAACACCTGACTGAGATAAAAATACAGAGAAGTATTTTCCAAAGAGACTCCCTATCACCACTACTGTTTATAATTACCATGATGCCGCTGAACTACATACTCAGAAAATGTGATGCTGGACACAAGTTTACGGACACTCAACTAAGAGTAAACAGTCTGATGTACATAAACGACCTGAAACTATTTGCAAAGAGCAAAAAGGAACTGGAAAAGCTGATAAATACGACCAGAATCTTCAGTTAAGACATTCAAATAGAATTCGGAATTGAAAAGTGTGCACTACTTGAAATGAAAAAGGGAAAACTGGAGACAAAAGGGTGCGTGGAGCTCCCCAACCAAGAGGAGATGAGGGTGCTAGGCGAGCAGGATAGCTACAAATATTTGGCAGTTCTAGAAGCAGACACCAACAACTCTAAAGAAATGAAAGAGAAGCTTGTATAAAACTATTTAGGAAGAACAAGAAAACTCATAGAAACGAAATTATATAGCAGGAATCTAGTAAAAGGTATAAACACATGGGTAGTATCGCTAATAATATACTCTAGACAATTTATAGGCTGGACTAAAGAAGAACTCAAGGCACCTTGACAAGAGGACTAGAAAATTAATGACCATACACAATGCCCTACACCCAAAAGACGATACGTATAGACTCTACATGCAAAGAAATGAAAGGAGAAGAGGATTGGTAAGTATAGGAGAGTGTGTGGAAGACTAAAAAAAGCTGGTGAAATACATAACTCAGAACATAAAAAGGCTAATCACCGCAGCGAGAGACACTGTTCCAACAAGGAACTCGGGAGGCACCGAAACCAGAAACCAAAAGAAAAGAAAAGAAAAGTGGAAAGAAAAACAACTACATAGACGCTTCAGAAGACTCACAAAAGAAGAAACCAACGAAAATAGCTGGACATGGCTTAGAAAAGGATCTTGACAGAGAAAATGAATCTTTACTGATGGCTGCACAGAACAATACGATTAGGACAAAATACATTAAAGCTAAAATAGATGAAACCCAGGAAAACAGAAAATGCCGACTGTGTGGACAAAGAGACGAAACCTTAAATCATATAATAAGTGAATGTAGCAAACTCGCCCAAAAAGAATATAAGAACAGACATAACTGTGTGGGAAAAGCAGTACACTGGAAACTGTGCAAACAATTGAATTTTAAATGTACACACAAATAATTCAAACATAAACCAAAAACAGTACTGGAAAATGAAAAGCACAAAATCCTCTGGGATATGGATATGCAAACAGATAAACCCATACAAGCAAGGAGACGTGATGTTATTATAATCGCTAAGAATGAAAATCTTGCAAAATCTTGCAAAATCATAGACTTCGCCGTTCCAGCAGTCCACAGAGTGAAGATAAAAGAGACGTAAAAACGAAGCAAATACACAGAACTAGCCAGAAAACTGAAATGAATATAGAGCATGTAGAAAGTCAGTATAATACCAATAATCATAGGCGCACTAGGAACAATAAAAAAACTGGAGAAAAGACTGGGAGAAATTGAAATCAAAAGGACCATCGAAACCATACAAAGGACGAAATGATTAAAAAAGCTAAAATCATAAGGAAAATCTTTGAATGCGGAAACCAACCCGCATAAGCTACAAAGGGTAACCAGTCACAAGGAATTTACAACAGGTAGAAAACAAAACCACACGGAGAACACCACAACACGAACCAAGGAACAGAAACTGCAAGAAACATCACTTTATAATCCCTCTTCCAATAAATTACATCGGCTTCAGCTAATACCACACAAAAATGAACCAAGGAACAGAAATTAAAAGAAGCACCATTAGCTCCCCTTTCCCTTTCCCCCCCCCCCCAAAAAAAATGGTGCCGGCCTAGGCTGACACCAAACAATATATTTGTAGAGGGTCGAGGAAGATAAGACCGAGGAGGGACAGCAAAAACCAGACCTCTACTGGAAGAGTGCGGAGAATGTTATAACCTTGGGGAGGCTCATTGCCACACAAATCCCAGAGAGGACCAATGATTCTTACCAGCGAGAAATCAATGGAAAGGAGCTATTGCGATACCGCAAGATTATTTGCGGTGGTAATCGAAAAGAGGTGAACAATACTGGTAATCTGGGGCGACTTTTTGTCACTCAGACTCCAGGAAGTACCATTATTTTTGTCGGTGAGCAATCACTGACAATGATCTGTGTGAGAGCACCTAGTGAGTACACATAACATTAAATATTTTTTTTATAACGAAATATATTACACAAAATAAAATTGTGAATATAATGTAAACAATATATCATCTAGAATTCAGACAAGTCATTGTTTTTACAGATCCAAAATGACAAAATTTGGTAGATTTTTTTTTAACATAGTTCACCCCAAACATAGCAGGCCGCCACTGTAGACGTAAGGGGCTACTAAGAAAAAGAAAAAGGGGGAAGGTAGGGGGTCAACCTAAATTGGGATCTGCGTAGCGAGATGTCTGTTTACATTAGTTTTAAATTTCTGCATGTCTGTACTGTCGGGGAAACAGGGGGCAGGGAGGGAGTTCCAGAAGCAAGCAATACGAGGAAAGAAGCTATTTGAGTAGAAGGCTCTCCGACATCTGGTGACCTCCACAGTGAATGAATGAGATTTAGTTGATTGTCGAGTTGGTCTAGTAAATTTCCGTCAAGGGGGCACCAGAGTCGCCAATTCATCGGAGCATAATCCATTGAAGTATTTGTAAAACAAGTAGAAGGATGCTACATTGCGGCGATGGGACAAAGGCTGGAGTTTGGTCGACAGTGAGGGACCTATTAGGTTGGCGATTCTTTTTTGGACCTTGTCAAGGAGGGAGAGACTAGTAGATCATGGACCAGCCCAGATGTGACAACAATACTCCATGCATGGGCGGATGGTGGCTTTTTAGAGATACAGGATAATGTCAGCTGTGAGGAGTTTACTAGCACGGTAGAGGGAGCCAACCTTCTTTGCGGCAGCCTTGCAATGTCTTCAATGTATGTGTTCCAATTCATGTTACCTGTGAAGGTTAAGACGAGGAGTTTGAATGATGAACTCTCAGGTAGGGTGTTATTTTCCATGACAATCGGTGGTTGAAAAGGTTCCTTGTAGTTATTGAAGGAAAAGAGCTTTGTCTTTGCGGCATTAAAAGTTACCAACCATTTATGATCCCAATCCACTACAGCCTTGAGGTCATTTTCTAAAGATTCAGCCATTGCCTCGGATATGATCGCGTCGGTTTTGCCAACGTGGCGAGAGTAAAGGGGGTGTCATCAGCAAATAAACCAATCTAAGACTCTACGTCATCAGGGAGATCGTTTATATAGATCAGGAACAACAAGGGTCCAAGGATAGATCATTGGGGTACACCAGCATTTATGTCATATTGCTTAGATGAACAGCCATCGAGGACAACCTGGATTTTTTTTGTTTAGTAAGGATCTAATTATATTAAGTAATTGCCCAGTTATACCGTATGAGCGTATTTTCAGGAGAAGCCTTTTATGCCATACCTTGTCGAAGGCCTTGGACATATCAAGCACTACTGCCCTAGCTTCTCCTGCCTTGTCGAGTGCATGATACATGCGTTCAGAGATGACCGTTAGGATGTCTGCAGTAGATCGTGCTTGTCTAAATCCATACTGATGGTCAGAAAGAAGTGTAGCATTAACTAAGTGCCGTACTATCGCTAGATTAATTAAGGATTCAAAGATTTGAGAAAATATCGGCAGCAGACTGATTGGGTGATAGTTCTGAGGGTCGGTTCTATTCCCAGAACTTTTGTAGACTGGTACCACAAAGGCAATTTTCCAGCTATCGGGGAAGCAAGATTCAGCTAGATATTTATTGTATAGTTTAGAGAGGACAGGGGCCAGTTCAGCAGAGCATTTCTTTATTACTATTACAGGTATAAGATCAGGCTCACAAGCTTTGGAGGTGTCAAGGTTTCAGGGGGCCAGTTCAGCAGAGCATTTCTTTATTACTATAAATAGAGATAAATAAAGTAAACATATGATTTGTTGTTGAGTAAAGAATTTTAACATAAGAACATTTCTTATAAACTAGCAAAATATGCTCCATCCTGTCGCATATGTTTGCTAGTATATTAATATTATATGTTTTTAATGCCAATACGTTAGAAAAGCAAAATAAATTGTGTTGGACGATTAAATTAATGTCCCAAGCATGAATAGCGTTGGAAATTATGTTACCTATTCATTTATTTCTTGTTTATTATCGCTTATGTTTGAATTCACGTTTTAAAACATGATGTTAATCATAAATCTATGCTGTCACGCCAAATCTGTAATTATTTTGTTATGGTAATGTTTTAAGCTCTATTTATAAGAAGGTCCACATAGTTCAGTTAGTAGAGCCTCAGAGTAGAGATTTCAAGGTTTCGGTTTCGATTTCCGGTAATGACATCAGCTTTATTTCTTTGGAATTTATTAATTACTATTAATGTAATACTCTTCATTTCTAAAATTCCGCAATATTACTTTTTTTTAAAAAGTGACTGACGGACAAAATGTCTATTTATATATTATCGAATTATTATTATTAATTACGTATAATAATTATATTATTAGCTAGTCAAAAAGAGGGGAGATGGTTATTAATATTTACAAGCAATAATGTCGCGTCGTCGTTCGTGATTCCCAGTGGGGGGGGAGATAGGGTGAATGATGGAGAGAGATAGGTGTGTAAGGAGATGTTGGCATCAACAACAAAAATTAACAAAAATCCTTTTGTTTCCAGTCTACCTTTGTGATCCAACCTGCTGAAGAAAATGATAATCAACAAATAAAAAGTAAGTGCAGCCTATTTAGTTTTTTAGAATTTACATCTTTGTACGTTGCAAGTGAACTATTTGACAAACATAAGGCGTGTCATAACAGATAGTTGCCCCTATCCTTTATAAGCACACACTCTATATACGGGAAACTATCAAGCGAATAGAATAGAACTAACAAAGAGTGATACACACTGCAAATATTGTGGGAAATATCTAGAAACTATCAATTACTTAATCTCCCATGGTGAAGACAGACATATGCACGAGAGAGTTGGTCAATATCTGCACTCGAAAATATACTAACTTTTGGGAAAGTAACAACACAGTCATTATATGATTCTTTCACTGACATTGGAACAAATCTTCTTGTCAGAATTCACATATTGTAATAAAAGATTATAACAAAGATCTAAGCCTCTTGATCGCATGGCAGTACTTGCTGATTGTAATGTGTTATGTAAGATATAATAATACGCTACGCCGCTTCATATTCGTCCGTATGTTATCCCCTTTTACACACATTTAAAAATGAGATCGTCTTCAACCGCCAGAAAACCAGATGTCGACCCGTGACGCAAAAAAATAAAGTACTAAGTAATAATCAGTTCTCAGTGAAAATTATTAAGAGATTAAAGATTCAAGTCTCACTACGGATGATACTAATAATGAAATATACCTAAGACTTCTACCCGGTTGTGGCTCTGATAACGAGAACAATCCACCCCCGTGGATTAAATAAAGTCCAGTTCGAAATTGGGTACAGATTCCGAGTTTCACATAAATATTCCCGAGTTTGACAAGACGCAACTAAAGAAGACACGAGGTTACATCGGCGGAAACGTTGTAGAAATAAACTCTAAGATAAGGACAGTTATCCGAATAATCCATCCAGATTACTGTTCTTACTAGTACTTGAGACACGTTAAGGAGGACATTGCGAATAAAATTAATTTAAAACTATTATAAAAAAAAACATTTTTAACCTAAGAATGGTTAGTATTATTGTTTTTTTGTTTTGTTTATAATGAAGAATTTTTTCATGGGAGTCGCTTCAGACAAGGCATGAAGCTACTTGATGTAAGGAGCTAAAAAAAACAATTTCAATGTCAAAAACTAGTCAACGATAAATGTTAGATGGATAGATTCCGATCCAGAAAACAATAATTCTTCCTCCTTTGTCAGAAAGATCCCTCATGGAATAAGAGAAAAGGACAAAATAAGTGAAGCAAGAGTTACGATGCTGCCGAAAGTAAACTCAAGGTCAACTTTTTACTCTCCTAAAATAATATAATAATAAAATATTTATCGTTACCACTATAAGTAGAGCGTCGTGTTTGTGTTGCCATTTTTTGTTATTTGAATCTTTCGAAATATTAATATAAATGTTAGGTGTGAAAGTCATTTCGAGTAAGACATTTTCGAAATGATCTGGGAATATGTGTCTCTCTTGTTCAATTTGGTTAGATTAAAATGAACAAAAAAAAACTCATTACCCTTCTGGACTGCAGGTGTTAAAACAGATGTCACAAACCAATGGAAAAAAAGACAAAAACAAATGAAATCTTAAAACAATGCAATAAAAAAAAATTGTTCTCTCTTTCGATTGAGTCGAGACAATTTGGATGTCTGCATCGACGGTGCGCGTCTCATGAAGGTGTGAACACATAAAAAGAATAAGAATGACACCACCTGCAAGAAAAAATCATGTTTACCTGGAGTTCATTTGGAAACGCTGAACAAAAGAATCGACATATGACAATTTCATGGTCATAGGCAAATGTATTTGTGACAATTAATCTATAATACTGTCTTCGAATACTATTCAACCATGCCAATCTATCTAAACACTTGTTTAGTCATACATATTTTATAGAATCTATCTATCTCTATATAAAGTTAGGTATGTGTATATGTCTATATATTTTTATGTATAGGATTAACTCGTAAATTAATTAACTGACAATTATGAATTGTAGAACACAGCTGCTAGGCCGTAATGTGGGCTATATTTAATTGAATTTAGTTTTGCGCAAAGGGGCAAAAGAGGTAGTGGAAGCTATCTGTGAAATTTAGATATCTCCGATTTTTGTAAAATTTTAATAGTAGTTATTAGATATCAATTATTAATTCTAAAAAATTCGGTTTGTTTGTGGGTATTTTTAAGGTAGTTGGGGTGGCATACTATGGTCACAATTACTCATTTAAAAATCAAAATATTTAAGATTTGCATTGAATTTGATTGATATTCATGAGACACCAATTAAGCAAAATTCCCCGAATTTCAACTTTTTCTTAAGTTCTCTCACGCTTATGATTTAAATTTTAGACATTTTCTAGAATAAAAATCATGTAATGAAGTTTTATAAAAATCGGAATAAGATATCTAGACATAAAGTTTACTAGCATTATACAGGGTGGGCAAAAATAAGGGTCCTATTTTTAAAAATTCATAACTTTTTTATTTATTGATTTTTTTTTATTTTTTTTTAGAATAAGTAAAGGACCCCTTCCGAAGCAAGCATGAGCCGTATTAGCCCTAATGAACGTACCCTCATTTAGAAAACATTATTTTTGCTTAAAAAACTCAAAACAGTGTAAAAAACAATACTTTAGTTTTTGTAAGTTTTAAGAAGTGTTTTTCGGCTAAAATTTGTTTTGTTTATTTCAAAAAATCTCGGAAGGGTCAATCTACACACACATAAAGTTTGGTGAGTTTAACTTTTATTTTGTGGAAGTTATTCAAATTCAAGTTATTCAAATTTAAAGATAGGACCCTTATTTTGGCCCACCCTATATATTGAGTTTAATCTTCGTAAGCGGACATACAAATAGCATAAAATTGTTTTGTTGTGTAAATTAATTTTATCCGCCATGGGACGAGTATTCTTCTGGACTATCTATATACGAAAACTCTGTGGATCTTGTTTGTTTGTTTGTTAGTTTGTTTGTTTGCCCCCGCGCACACTGTATGACGGTTTGTGACATCATCGATTAACACTGATATAGGGGATAGCCTTGCACAACTGATGACGTATAAAATGATGATATTATCCGTTAAGAGAGAGATGAAAATAGTCGTTCGTCAACTATGACGTCACAAACTGATGGCGTCATTCATTCAAACAGAATTATGCACAGCGTTTTCTTTTTCATGACAATACTATTTTAAATACCCGTTTCTGGGCGGGTTCAAAATAATGGGACAAACTTGGAAACTATAATAAGTGCGAGTGATCAGACCTTATAAATTTATCTCCGCAATTAAGAACTTATTGCTATAGTAAATGTGTGTTTAAAAATAGTTTGCCCAATTGAAGTTCTGAATGTTTTACAGAGTCGCTATTAGTTGCTTCCCAACGAAAAGAGAGTAAGACACAAAATCATGTTTGGTATGTGGATTAAATCATGCTCACCAAAAAGGGCACTCTAGATTGGGACAAAAATTAAAATGTCCTCAGTTCTAAAGGATTTCTCTGTCACTCACCGAGAACAGAAATTAAGTGTAGTACCAGAACTGAGACTACATATTGCCCCCAGCCAAAAGGCCAAGCGTTTTACAGATTCTATCGAAGATAGAAATATTGATATTACTCTAACCTTTAAATGCATACAATTTTGTAAATGTTCCTTAAATCTCCTTGGAATCAAATATACAAATAATGTAGTTTAAAAAGGCATCACTACAGAAGGCTGAGTGTCACTCAAAAATAAAGGTATGGGGAATAAATAGTTTGTCAGTTGCATCATGAATAATATCACGAGAGGATTGAAAATGAATAAATAAATTAACACAATTGGATTATTTATGAAAACTGTTCATGACAAATATTTATTGACATTTGATTTGAAGATGACTGTTGTAGCCTATAGATAAACAGTCGCGTAGTAATATGTTCCCCAGATGAGAAGTTATTGGAAAGTAACTCTGTTCATGGAAATTCTGGTTGATGTTAGACACACGGAAGAAAAAAATGGAAGTTCTTTTCACTTGTACTAGATAGACAAGTTCTTGCTGTGAATGCCTTACAAATATGATCCAGAGATTGAAGCCCAGTCGAGCACCATCTATGGATATAACGATAAAGTAGAGAAAGACAAGCAACGTCCGTTCTGTGAGAAGGGGGCTGTAGAGAGAAAAAACATATCATCTCCTATTAGATTGCTAAGTCGATGTTTTACTTTGGCAAGGATCCTATTTCAATTTGCAAAACTTCATGCCTACAAATACTACAATGCAGTTAGAATCAAATTACTATGGCAAAAACATTGTGGAAATAGAGCTTACACAACTAAAGTTATGGTCTTAAAAATGTTTATATTTTGTAGATGTAATCCTTCATGATCTCATTAAAATCAGATATCAAAAATATTTCAATGGGGATTTGTAATCTCTCGGGCCCCGTCTTTTAAGAAAATAATAGAACATGAATTTAGTACAACATACATAAGTAGGTTATCTTTCCTACAAAATTTAATGTTCTTGGGTCTATTAACCTTTACATTTATTTATATCTAGGTACACTTGAACCATGCTTATGACCACTTGACTCTTGACTCTCAGTTGTTAGGGACGGACACCTATTTTTCACGATTTCACTGGAATCCCCTTTTTTCCCATTCTACCACAACCCACCTCCAACCGTACACACAAAATCCCCCATTACACTGACGAAGGCCGAATGATCGCGGCCGAAAATTTTGTTCTCCTTTTAAGAATTTTTTTTTTAAATGTGTTTATATAAGGGACAATTGATATTCCTACATGTCAAAATATAGAAAATAAATAAAGGATATACTAAAATATATACCTTTCACATTATTTTTTATAGCTAGGGTAAACACGACGTAAAAACAAACAGTACAAAAATCAGTGCATTTAGCCTGACGATTTCCCGTAGGGATAAAAAAAGGATGTCTCTATGTAGCTTAATTGACATTAATATATTTTCTTTCTATTCTACTAAGCTCTACTCACGTATTGAGAACGGTTGAACTAAATATACATGTGTAAGATAATGAAGAGTGGCAAAAATGAACTGTGGACGAGTTTGTTTTGAGTGGGACGTCGAGAAAGAAAGAAAGCGACTTGATAACTGTTAAAAAGAGAAGTTCCGCAGTCCAAGCGAGACTTGAAAGGCGGCGGTTTCAGAAACACGAAGAGCCGGAGCGCTTGGTGATCGGAGTATCGAAGTACCGGAAGAATGGGAGTTTACCGATGTTTATGGCACCCAAGCCTGTCTTGCTGTTAGGCTTTCGTGTCCGGTGACTAAAAATGCGACTGATAAGCAAGTTGGTACAGTGAAGGAATCCCCTGGATTGTATTTCATCAAACAGACAATTGGAAGTGCTTGTGGAAAAATTGCTTCAGTTTACGCTCGGATAGACAATGCAGAGCAAATTGGTTTCCAATTGGATGTATATATGAACGAGTTTCTAGCGGAAACCAAGTCTGTGACCTCAGCAAGAAAAAGACTTTTGTCTCATGAAAGTATGTCAAAAAAATTGTTATATGTGTGTGCGTTACCGACGTAAACCATCCGGTGATGAGAAATAAAGAAAACCAAAGTTGTCCCATATACGTTCTGTTTTTGTCATTCTTGTTGGATCTTACCGGGTACCTTGAGAGAGCTGGTAATGCAACACATATATACCTGAAAGAATATTATATACACATATTCAAGGGTGAGGTTATGTTTCATATAATAAATTGGGGGTACGGCTCCGCTTTATGCTCTATTGATGTTATATATAGATTTTAAAACGAGTGAAATGTACATTTGAAGAGGGAAAACTATAGTGTTTTACCTTCTAAATTTACTAATTCATTTATCTGTATAGGTTGCATTAGGATTTATCAGATTATGAACAAGCAATAAACTCTCACAGAACTCCAATATAAGATTCATTGACTTCTGATCAACTGATCACTGTCTTGTAACTAGTAAATAAAAATAGATGATATGTGTTTGTCAAATTGTTTATGGAGAAGGGGTGAGTAACACAATGATGAATTTCAGTATATAAATAAGATTTTGATACGATATTTTATTGGAGGGTTACGAATTTGAATTTGTCTTTTTAGTTCCGATGAACTACAATTTTAGAACGCAGTTTAATTGTTAGCATTCCTAGTATAAATAAGCGTACTGTAATTAACAATTTTTATTTTACAATCCATTTATAAAGGAGGGATTTAGAAATAAGAAATAAAACACAAGCGGTAATGAAAGGATCTTAAAAGTTACTTAATTGTAGCGAAGTCCGGGGGATATGCTCCAACAGGTTGAAATTATGGAAACTTTGGTATTAAGACTAATGACCTATTCTAGACTATACATATAATAAATAGAGCTAATTGTTTTTTTCGTTATGACTCATCAATACTAGGTTTTAAATAATAGATATTGGTGCACGTAAGCGGACCAATATGCACTATAGATATTGAGATTACTTTCGATTTTTTATGTTGATAATTGATGCTTAGTAGTAAAAACCACTACGGTCTATCCTTAGTATGAATAGTTTTCTTTTTAGGGGTCCATTATGAAAATAAATAAATCTATTTAGCGAAATGGTTGTCTCTCTTTGAATGTTTAAATATGTAATAAGTTTTTTTGCATGTTCATTTTAAGTTTTGATTTAATTATTTGATCCAAGGGGAAATAAATCGACGATTCTAAAAAAACGAATTGTCTCCATTTCTTGATCTGTCAAAGAATTCCTGTAGTAGCTACGGGCTAGCTACTTAAGTACATTGTCGTGAATTTAATCTATTAAATAAAATTAATTCTTGTATTAAATTAGATTAACAATAATTTAGATGTTTTCCTCTCTTAAAAATAAAAATAAAAATTATGATATCCCTGTTAAGAACCAGTTAATTTCTGATATGTATGTATTGCAGGCTCGCATTCATTTGCTGCCGAATTAATTGCAAGCATTAAAACAACCGCTGTTTCGTATTAATTATTTGATTTTAAAGAATCTTTAATAGGTGCTTTCAGCTTTTAAATTAGTGATTTATGATAATTAATAGATAATAATTTACCAATTTATTTTGAGGATTTATTTTTCTCAATTTGAGAATTTCGACCAACTTGCTAAGTTTATCTAGAATTGATCCCTAAGCATTAAGTTGAAAACATCGTTTCAGGAGCTGCTTCGAATTTCGAGTGTTTTCATTGGGGGGGGGGGGGGTGAGCCAAACTTTTATCAGAACTTATTATATAATTTCACTGTATTTTTTCTCCTGTGTTTTGATACAATATGTTTCTCCACAATTTCATTATATGTGTTACTGTTCTCTGATGATTGACAAGGTTAAACTAAAAAATATATATTTTCTTTACTTGCCATAAAACACGTGTGAGAAGAATGGATATGAAATTTGGCAAACATTCTTTTGTGCGTAAAATGAAAGAGAACTAATAAATACTCATCGAAATACGAAAATAAAAAAGTTAAAAGAGCAAATGTAAATTATAGTTTGGGATTGATTTTCATATGGCCACTAGAATGCAACAATAGAGATAGACAGATGTATCGTATATACCTTTATGTGTTTATATGTTTTCATTGGTTAAAACAGGAACAAAATTTGAAGATTCGTTTGTTTTATCCGAGGAACGAATCGAAACCAGACTGACTCGATTAAAAGCCGGAACCCAAATCACTTACGGTTAGAGACAGAACGATAGAGGGAGAAAAAACGAGCGGAAGAGAACGACACAGAAAGAGAGAAGTATACAGAATAAGAGACAGGTGGAGAGAAATAAATACATACTGAAGTAGACAGAAAGAAAGATAAATAGCTTAAGAAAGAAGGAGGCTAAGGTTCCAGGTAAGAACACTTAATACATCACTACATCAGTAACTTGAATGTAATTCGTTGATCAAACCAAACGATAACAAAATTACTTTTAATAGCAAAATGCGCGTCGCGTTTCCTTTTACGGCTATCTAGTTTTATCCATTCATTATTGATCAAGAGAGAAACAATTCATATCTTCGAATCGAGCATTCTATTAATATTATGTCAATATTATTGCAATTATATACATACATGTATACAATGTAATCACATCTATCTCGGAAAGTATCTACTTCTTCATATCTATCTATTTAACAATCTTAGCATGTGCACATATGGTGAGGGAAGTTATGGTTTCCACTTAAGCGTAAAGCAAGATCCTTGCGTAAAGGAATTGGAATCCTCAAAGTTATCTATATCATTAAAAGGTATACAAATAAATGCAGACTTAATTTACACGCTGTGTATATGTCTTTCACTAAAAGTAACAGGTTTTTACTTTCGATGGTAGCGCGTAGGACTTTCGCGATTGATAGTGACTGATGTACGATGTTTGAATTTCGCGGTTGATGCGCTTCCTGCGTCTAGTCACTTGAAAAGATGAAACAGCTATCTGTGGATGACTATCTATCTATCTCTCTATCTATCTCTCTCTCTCTCTCTCTCTCTCTCTCTATATATATATATATATATATATATATATATATATATATATATATATATATATATATAACAATAGATGAAGTGAAAGAGTAAAATTAGGTACGAATCAAATTTTATTACAATTCAAAGTTCAGGCAAAGTCCTTAACTCATGAGTTTTCAAAGAAAATCTTCTCCTCAGAGGACCATTACCGCAATGATATTACTGCAGGTAATAAAAAATAAAAATTAAACTTTGAAAAATATATAAAAATATATATATAGAAAAATACATAAATGTATATACAACATCAAATATATCGGCCCAAAACATACTATTTAGTGAAACTATACAATTCATCCAAGTCAACAAGTCTAAAATAGCTCCAGGCAAGACATCCAAGGTGTTGATTAAAGAATAATCCAAATATATATGTTTATGAATTTCTCTCTATATATATATATATGTGTGCATACCTAACTTCGTATAGAGAGATACACATTACAAGTGCGATACACAGAAATCTGTGTGCTTCATTCCATCGCTGAAATTCGCCAGAATAACTGTTAGCTTGTACTCTGTAGCTTACTTTACATAAGTATACTGCGCACTATTGGACTAAATACTGAAACAAAAAATTATAAGTTATACATTGTCTTACAAGTACATATTTGAACCAGTAATTACAACCTATTCTAAAAATATATAGATAATGAAGACAACGGTCGTTCTCCGGGTGGAGACATATGACCGGAAAGAGGGCGTAAAAAATAATAAAAGATATAGTCATGTTTATAATATATTTTAAATAGGAATATAGAATATCAGAGTTAGTGTTTCCTTTATTTCATTGTGAATCTAGAAAATTAATTGTATTTATATTTATCAAATTTAGGTATAGACAAGCACACACAGACACACTACATCCTAGTTTTTTTTAATATATAGATAAGTTAATGTAGTCCCCCAAAGGAAAACACTCCAGAGGTATTAGTCGTATTCATATATGGTTTATTGAACCTTGTTTTATAACTAGTACGATAATCAAGTAATGTTAAGAAATGAATGCGGTAATGGTTATGTAAAAAGAAATATATTTGTTAATATGATAACGAAAAAAGATAGGACAATGATTGATAGTGTTTATTTATTCATGACATGAACTGATTTTTCTTTTAAATTTATAGTAAAGAATATGAAATATGAAAAGTTTTTCGAACCATAATAAGTAATTTCGTAAAGAAACAAAAAAGAAGTATTGTTTTTTTTTAACATGGTACAGCAATAAAAAGCAAAGATTTGCTAGTCAGTAGCAAATATCGAGCTGTCAGCTTAAATTTGATTAAAAGCCAACTTTTAAAACTTCATAATAATTTCAACCGGGTTTATAGAAAGTGCTCAATATCAAATAGAGCTTTTATATGTGATTATTTTTATTTACACAGACATGTACAAAATCTGCGCCACTGGCATGTCGATGTTATCGATCAACAGCTATTATAAACTGAGATCTCATCAGGAGAGTTAGAATCCGATCTTAACCTTAGATCATATTTGGAAAGAATGAAATGGAAAAAAAAAGAAATTAAAAATTTAAATGTTGAAAGTCACATGGTTGGGACCGTTAAGAATCAAAATACAAAATTTTTTTTTGACATTATTATTTTTGATTTTTTGATTTTTTGATTTTGATTCTTAACGGCCCAACCACGTGACTTTCAAAATTTAAATTTTAAATACCTTTTCTTTTTTCTCCATTCCATTCTTTCCAAATATGATCGGATTCTAACTCTGCCTGATGAGATCTCAGTTTATAATAGCTGTTTATCAATAACATCAACATGTGAGTGTACATGTCTGTGTAAATAAAAATAATCATATATATATATATATATATATATATATATATATATATATATATATATACATATATATATATGTGTGTGTGTACGTATATATATATATATATATATATATATATATATATATATATATATATATATACGTAAGTGTGTGCTAGGATTACACCTAAATCAGCCTCTTTGAAAAGCTATGTTTCACTAGAATATTTGCTTTAACCACAAATCCCAAACGTGGGATTAACAATAACCACTGACCCCACCTCTAACCATAACCCACCCGAGATTCACTTGATTCACAAAGCTTATTTGGGCATGCCCCTCTGGATTTATCTGTTGTGGTTAATTCAAGACGATATACATCAGCGATTGGTGAATTTCCACTGATCCAGAGCAAATTCCAGCTGCTTTCGCGTTTAATTACGAAGATCCAGAAAGTCGGATTCCGCCCATGGATTAGTGCTCGCTTTTATCCACTGACAAACGGTTGTACTAATCGCTTTTAGAGTTGACAGAATTCAATGGATTCCAATTCTTCAAATATCCAAACACTTGAAACCCACATTGAATACATCCGACAATGCTCCCAGAATCTGAAGATAATGAAACATCTTGCGGATATAATTTATCTAGCCTATATATATATATATATATATATATATATATATATATATATATATATATATATATGATCTTCTTTGGCTTTAAAAAAACATTACATACAAATATGTCAACGTTTTCAAAGTGCGAACCTTCCTTTTTATTCAAAAACACGTGCACAATGCTAGACATTTAAAAATCTCAACCGTGATAACCAGAGCACGCGGAATCCTACTCGCCTGTGACAATATGGATATGGATATGGATCAGGCAAGAACGATTAAAAAGAAAAAAAGAAAAAAAGATGGTATTAAATGCCTATTATCTTTTGAAAAGTGTTATTTTAATAATATTTTTAAAATTCTTAACGTTGTTCTCTGGCTTAAAAAAACAAACTATTATATATATATATATATATATATATATATATATATATATATATATATATATATATATATATATATACGGATTTATATTTATATATATATATACGGATTTATATTTATATATATATATACGGATTTATATTTAAAGTTTGTTTATTGTAAAATGTAAAATTTATAACATTAAGTAATTGTAATAGCTCAATAGCGTGAGGGTAGAGAGATTGTATGAAATACTTTTATTAAATTTGAACCACGTCAAATGTTACGAAAAACAGATCACGCCATTTGACAAAAAAAAGTTGTTTTATTCCAACCATATAATTGTTTCGGCTTACAACCAATATATTTATAAAATACTCCTTCATCCTATGTATTTATTTCCTGGGGGTATCTTCAGTGTTCGTATATAAACAAAGAAAATGAAAGAAAAACAAAAACAAAAAGAAAACATTTCAAGCAAGTAAAGCCTAGATTACAGTCCGTACTCGTCATCAGTTTTCTTTTTTTACTAATGGAGCTGTTAATTTTTAAATGTAAATGTCGTGACATCCACACGCCATATGCGTTTAGCTATTCGTGTTTTCAATCGTTTGTCATCGACTTAGATATTAATTTCTAAATAACAGGAAATATAAATAAATGTTTTTACTAACCGTAATTTGTTGTTCCAACCTATTTTTAAAATGTTAATCCATGTTTTAACCTTCAATTTCTTCTTTGGATATGTCCTTCCTGCATTATAGATTAGCATATATGTGGTCAACTTCCGTTTTTCTGCGCATCAAGAAGTATATACACCTATCCGTTCGAGACATTCAATAATTAACTATATTGGTCGTTTTTTGTCTTAATTATAATTTAGTGTGTAATAATGCTATAGTATGCACATTCTTATTTTATATTATTTTATTTTTTAAGGTATTTTATTGGGACACATGTATTATGGGTTTTAATTGAATTATGTATCTTGGTGATGCTTTATCTAAATTCAACTATCGTACATATTGTCTCTGTTACAATGCCCTTTTCAGTTAAATAATTTATAAATAAATCATAATACCTATTTAAAAATGTTTTTATATTTAATATTTCAAGTAAATATGTTTATATTTAATCACAAATATTTGTCATATAATTATTAAAATTAGCTATTGTATTTAACACTAACACCGTTCTGAGGTATTCTGTCCGTCCGAGTCGATAAACAGAATACAGGTCCCTACGTGGATTTCCCTAGATACGATGTATTAACTGAATTAAAATGTAATATTTAAGCAATTTTTATTTAATTCTAATTAATTTTATATAAACTAATTCCTGCAAGGAAAAAATGGTTTTCGGGATCGTGTTTACTGTTTGCCTCTTTTGTTTATCCATTTTAATAGTCTCGGGGGTTTACTTCCTGTCAAAACAGCTAAGATGTAAAGAGACATTTCCGTTGAGATTATAATGAATTTATCTAACAATACTGTCCTAATTAAAATAAAGTATATAATAATGTTATATACAAATTTTATTTGTCTTCTATAAAAATTGCTTTTTAAATACTTATATATATATATATATATATATATATATATATATATATATATATATATATATATATATATATATAACTTGTTATTATTTACTTATGTATCATACTGTGGCCTTGACAAAGATCACACCAACACGATTACCTTGAAACACAGTGAAAAAACAACACTTATTTTAATTTTTCATTTAATTTTATCTATCTATTATATTCTTAATAAATACTTTTTATGTAGTGGTTAAAATGACCATTTTAATTGGACAATAGTTACTATTCCGATTTATCGATTGCTTGTCTGTAAATAAACAGCCCGGCCGATACGATCCTAATAATGAACTCATTCCATGGTAACGCCTTGTATTTGGTATAATAAGATATAATTATATGTAGATTTTGGTTGTTAATTAGTTTCTTAAATTTATTTCAAATCTTTAACTCAAATAAGTAAGTGGATGTTTCTATCCTAACCCTGTTTACATGTTTTGTTTATCTATACGCTCGGTTTTTAAAACCCGATTAAAATTAGTTAACTATCTCGATTTGGAAATGAAATGCTCATTATGATATTTATTTTTACTTTATTCATTATTTTGTTTTACATGCCTTCATATTTATGTGTTACTTACAGTATAATTCATGTTATATATATCTTGCTTATGTTATAGCTTGTTTAGGACGTATTTTCTAAAAAAAATTATTATAATCAATTTACAATTCTCGAGTTCTATTGTTATAATTTAATAACTTTTTTTCTCTTAATGCTATTTATTAAGTATACCACCCAAATTCTTTTAAATATACTTTTCGCTTTACTTATTTTTATACCCCCATTTTTTGTGTGCTAACAAAACTTGTATATGTGTTATTCTATCCTCTACTATATATTGGTCTAAGTATGTTAGTGTGCTCTTATACTCACATCATTATCAAGTTAACCATATAGCTTTTTAATCAATACTCTCGTTATCTATATATTTCCTTAAACTATATTGTGATGTTAATTCTCTATGTATACATTTTCGTGTTACTAGTATTTCGATTTTTTTACATAGTGAGCTATAAGTTATTTTTTCCTTGCTTTCAATCTAATTTATTCTTAGTATTATTTTTACATATAATGTTATTGTTATATCACCATTTTTTAAAACGCTATTAAAAGCCTTTATACCTGTCTCGCAGTTTTTTTTACAAATCTCGTTGCTAATGTGTGTGACAGAGCGTTCGCTATACCTGTGTGCGGGGTTAGCAGTGCAACCATCGTCAATATCTCTCAACGGGCACCAATGCGCATGTGTGCCATGTTTTTGTTTCAAAATGTTCCGTTACAAATCAAAGCGAAATGTACTTACTTTTCTTTGTTCTTTTCCTGTGGCCGTCGTCATCGTCGCGTAGATTTTTTTCTTTCTGTCTTCGTGCGGCCGCGTTTATTCCTTCTTTCTGCCGTCATACCGTGATCTTCGTAGTGTGTGTCGATCTCTTCTTTCTTTCTCTTCCCGTGTAGTCGCGTCTCGTAAGTGTATCTCTGTGAACAAACTTTATTTAACTTGACCAAAAAGAAACATATACATTTTTCGAGAGGTCAAAGTGTTCCCTTTTTCTCTTATGTAAAAGACACGCAGAGAAGAGAGACCGAACAATAGTACACTTTGTTTCTGCGACATCTTAACTTCTTACTTATTTATTTCTTGAATTATACTTGGTGGAGAGCAATTATAGATGAGACAGACAGATAAGGAGATTCGCCTTCGGTCCATACCGACTTAACTTAAAGTTTTAGGCCATACACATTTTTGACGACTACTTACTTCAACTTCCATGGCGGACAACAATAAATTACGTCATTGCCTCCCGATCTGCCGGCTTTAATTTCTGATCTATTTCTGGCCCTAAATGCTTTGTTTCCTAGATCTTAAGTTCACCTGTCTGTTACTCAGTCGTGGAAAAACAGTTTTGTTTCGCAAAACGTTGTATCAGCCCGACATAAATTCTCTAGATAATTCCAACCTCAGTTACAATCTATACTAGCTGAAGTACACGTTTTCCAAATAGGGCCCCTCATACTATAACATACTTCTCCATCTACCAAAAACCAAAAATAAGAAAACACACTATCCAAAAAAATTCACTTTTTTTCATACACACCGATGACCCTACAGAACCAACACAACTGGGACTAAACTGAGTTAGGCATCTCTATAACAATCCACTTATGCTTCATCAGCCCAAATGTTATTTCCTCTCGGGTGTGTAAGTAACGTTCACTTACGACTAGTATCGCCCAATAGAGCATTCCATTTCATTATTCGATTACAGAGCGTCATTCGCCCCTGTCTCACAGCGCATATATTTTGGAGCGACTTTTGCTTCCACGCATGCGATCTCCGGTCACCGAATGCACACTTATACCCCTTCTCTGCCCACAACCGAACGCCAACTACTCAAACTCGCGCGCATCTTCAGGACACAAGAGTTCCAAAACAGATATCTATTCGTAACAACTCGTCCCGTCTGTCCCGCATGTAAAGGAACCGTGGCCGATAAGGATACTGCGGGAAATAAATGGTATGACTTCCTCGCGATCCCCCAGGCGTCCGCCGTGGAATTGAATTGACAACAAATCCAAGACTTCACAAAAAAGAATTATTTACACCTCCACACTTAAAGAGCGTCGTTCTTTCTTTCAAGCACAGAGCAGAGAGTGATATGCACTTATTCCACCGAGCGCACAGATCTACCTGATAGTATACAGCCAGACACTAATCGTTTCATAACGGTCTGACTCTTTGCTCCGGATTGTACGTATATAATTCCTAAGCATTCATCACACATCTATATCATTCTCTATGCATCAATACACGACCGATTGCCAACTGATCTAACTTACACGTATTCCCACGAAATAAGGGGAACAAAAAACAGAAACCCCTCCTCTTAATATGTCTATGTAGTCAGCCACGAATTTTACATAAGGTACCATTTTTATACCACTAACTACATTTGGACCATGCGTTTTGGACAAATCAGTACTCCCGGCACGAATGTCCGAGAACTATCAGCGGTCTGTCTACCTCCCAACCCCTTTTATTGTAGCGGACCACTACCACGGTTCTAACTACACAGCACGGTAAAAAGGTGAACATTTAATTCTAACATCCAACCCGAGATCCACTCACTCTCACTCTATCCAAGGTTACTTAAACACTGTACCTGCTTTTAATATAATGCGCTATCTGAGAGAACCCTTCCCCAAATTAACTCCCAACATATTTGGTATGCGAGGCTAACTATTGACTATTCGTACCCTGCCCACTGTTCAACCCATGCGGTAAGGGGGAAGTCATCCCCAGTGCATAGGTCCATCAGCATCCCAAATCCAAAGATGGAACCACATTTCTTCAACTAAAATTTAAAACTCATTCACACCAGATCGATCAATGTAATTGCAGACTTACTTGGGTCACTACAGAATGACTATACGTCTGTAATTCACTTCCCGTTCGCATTTTAACGTACAATGGGAGAACTTGTGTTCCTTTTGTCAAGCCAAGACCCGTGACCGTTACCCGAAGAGATCATACGGCGAACCCTAAATGTCCCTTTTTAGTTTTACTAAACTTGTACATACTAGGCACACTGCGACTCTATCGAAAAGAAAACCCTGCTTCAGAAGTTCCACAAATTAAACACCTGACCCCAACCAATTACTTGAAAATAATATCATAAAGTCACACACAGAACATACCTTGAACCGCACGTTTACATATCTGGCCTTTTAATTACTAACTGGCAGACCATGATTGACTATCCACTAACCGTAGTTAAGTATGTTTTCCCTAAAATAATTATCAAACATAAAGGGAAAGAATTCCTTGTTTTGCCAAAATCCAGACAATGAAAACTCTTTTTAATCCACGGCCTCTCTCTGATTACAATACAATTTACATAATAAAAAAGTACATGAAAAACACAAAAACAATAACAAATTTTCATTTACATCCAAGGCCTAAAAATTACATTTTAATGTTACACAGAAACGGGGAAAAATAATGATACGGAAAAAACAACCTTTAAAATCTCCAAGTTTCATAAACATCGCCTTTTGGGTCAAAAGTTTCATACCCCATCGAATATTCATACACTTTTTTATTTAAATTCAAAAAGCCCAAATGATTCGACAAGCCCTAAATGACCGCAAAACACACATTACATTTACAATGTTACATAAAAAACTGGAAGAGAAAAAGGTTTAATGACACAAACAAAACAACCTGTAGACAATTGACAAATCTTAAAAATACAATTTCTATGTTCTTCTTTTCCCCCACTCTCTCCCATTCTCTCTCTCTTAATTCCACCAAACATATCAATTATTAACTCCCAGAGAAAACACAGACCCTTCCCCCTTATATATTCTTTCTCTCTTTTCTCACCTTTGTCCCCCTCCTCTTCCGTCCTTCCACCGGTCGCCATCATGGCCAACAATTACGCAAACATTTTTAAAATCACAAGAAAAAAAACAATGAGACAAAATCAATTACAATCGTTTACCCTGTTAGCGTGGATGTGTGTTTTTTTTTATTACTATTCATTCAACTGGCATATCGACCGTCTTAATTTGTCTAACATTCCAGTCTTAAAATATTTATTTCTTATCTCTATTTTCAGTTTATTCCAGTCAAAAGGTTCTGTCGTTTCTTTCTTAATATAACGTTCGATAAATCACATACTTTTTCATTCTTTCTTTCTTAACAAGACATCAATTTTTACTGTCTCTTGATCCTTCTTTTTCTTTTCTTTCTTTACTTCTTTCTTTTAATTTAACTCTCTTAGCATGATGTAACAATTCGTATTTTAAAATATGAAAGCAACTTATAATCTATGTGGAACTTTTCCTTTGTCCTTTTTTTCTCCTCGTCCCTTTGCTCTGTCTCTCTCTTTCTTTTCTGTCCTCTTCTTTTGACTTTTACAATAACCCTCCTCTGTCTTTCTTTTTTTCTTTTTTGTTTTTTCTCCATGTTAGCACACCGTGTTTTATTGCTGTGGTAAACCATTGTTCGTAATTTGCCACCTTCGAGAGGATCATGGCTTAAACCTCACCAAATTAAATTATATTAAATTGCCACTTGCTAAAAGGCTATGAAAATCCCTCGAATTGTCCTTTATAGCTCCTTCACAGTTTTAACAGATCTTGCTAATGTGTGTGACGAAGAAATTTTTCGAGGAGTCAAAGTGTTCTATTTTCTCCGATATAAAAGACACGCAGAGAAGAGGAACCGAACAATTTTAAAGCTTGTTTCTGTGACATCTTAACTTACTTATTTATTGACTTATATTTTATGGGCGTTACATACAGGCAAGGGGGTTCGTCTTCAGTTCATACCGACTTAACTTAAAGTTTTAGCCTACACATGTTTTCCACATCTGCTTGTTTCAAATTCCATAGCAGAATATATTCGAAACTATCGTTTATTCGTGCGCAAGCAAGTTACGTTAACGCGTCTCGATCTGTCGGTCTTCATTTCTGACCTATTTTTTACCCCAAATGCTTTGTTCGCTGGATCTTAAGTTCACCTGTCTGTTACTCAGTCGTGGGAAAACAGATTCGTATCATCCAAGTTTGTGTCAGCCCGACATGCATCCGCTAGATAATTCTGACCCCAGTCACAATCCATACTAGCTGAAGTGCACTTTTTCCAAATAGGACCTCTCATAAT
Organism: Sepiola atlantica; assembly: GCA_963556195.1. Classification (NCBI taxonomy): domain Eukaryota; kingdom Metazoa; phylum Mollusca; class Cephalopoda; order Sepiida; family Sepiolidae; genus Sepiola; species Sepiola atlantica. The sequence goes on from OY744522.1 coordinate 135,992,144, forward strand.
ATAACATCATCTCTTTTTACCATATTTATTTGTTTATTATTTATGTCCCGTTAAGCAATAAGTTATATTGCTTTATATAGGTATTTGATATTCTGTTCTTTTACCGTCATGTTTACTATGTTTATATTTACCTTTATATAAGCAATGGCCTATTATCTAATTTCTCTTATTCATAATAGTTCCTATATATGTCAGTATATCCACTGATTCCGTAATACATAAATTGCATCTTTTTCCTTTATTCGGTAGAAATGTACTAGCTTTGACTAATATTGACTATCTAATAGTGTTTTTTATATGAGTTCCTTTATATATGCTGCTAAAGAAGTAGTGGAGTTATTAACGCCTCATCCACAGGCTTTTTTAATAGCTTTTTCGTACATATATATATATATATATATATATATATATATATATATATATATATATATATATATATATATATATATATACGTGTGTGTTTTATACAAATTACTGGAAATATTTTTATCGTTAAAAGGCCTTTATTTAGTTCATATGATGTTTCGACACGATTTATATTTACATCATATATTGAAATGCCAGAAGAAAACACCTGCTTTTCCATCAGCCGGTTGATTTCTAAGATCAATTTCCCAATCAGAACCCAACGTTTTATCAACACACAAGATTCAGATTTGTCCATTGTTTTGAAAATTCGCAACGGTAGCTTCACTTAAATAACTGTAATTTGTAAACTAATAATCCCATTAAACCGACGGTTGCGCAGCGTTATTCGATTGCTCCTATCTACCCGCACTCGGTACTGTCGGTTACTACGTGTCTCCACGATCCTCCCTGTATTCGTCAATCGACGAGGGTAATTACCATCCTGGTTTTGGATCTGTACGAATTCTCCAACTTGCAGTTCCTGGAGTGAGCAACAATGCTGATTATAGAACTGCTCGTTCCGCATATGCCTCTTTGCTATTGCCAACTCCCTTTGTTCGCCTATTTCTTTCCATTGTTTCCGAGTTTGATATTTATCCCGTAGGACAAGAAGGTGATCTTTTATGATTCGACGGTATAGCATTACGGTTGGAGACATGTTAAGGTCCTGGGCAGGAGTATTCGGATGGGTTAGTAGCGCCTGAGCAGCCCAATCATAGCATAGATGTCCATAGCTGTCCATATTGTACGCTTGTATGAGTGTTGCTGTCTTAACGACTAACTCTGCGTGGCTGTTGCTCTGAGCATAGTATGCTGATGAGATACGTTTACGTATACCACAGTTCCTTAAAAAGGGGTTATACTCCTGTGACTTAGACGGTGGTTCCCTGTCCGAAGAGATTTCCTCTGGTGGCCCATAGGTACAGAACCAAGTTCTCAAGGTGTCGCATACAGTTTTGGTCCTCCTCGATGTCATTAGGGTCACGTCCACCCATCTCGTATATCCATCAGCGTATACTAGATAGTTCCTGCTCTGTATATCAACGACAACTTGTTGGAATGGAAAATCCAAATCTGGTGGTGACACCAAGGGCTCCTTGGTCTGAGATGGCGCAATCGTGTTGCATGTGCGGCACTGGGATCTGGTTTGTCGGATGCTAGCATCCAGACCCGGCCAGAACAATCGTTGCCTCGCGTTCGCCAGAATACCGTTTACGACCTGATGCGCAGAATGAAAAGATTCCAGTATCTCTGCACGAAGTTGTCGAGGTATTAGAATTTTGTTGCCCTTCATAATGACTCCCTCTAGGCAATATATTTATTCCTGCATAGTCCAGAAAACCAGGGTGGGAGGTCATTGCGTGATTTGGATCAGATCTCTTATGCTCCTGCATTCTTCATCTTTGGCTGCCGCGGCGACAATCCTTTCCCATGTAATAGCCTTCAACATTGACCTGAAGGCGGTTTTGACTGCAGTGTCGATCATTTGGTAAGACTTTCTTGATGGGGTACCTGCTGGGTATCGGGATGCGCAGTCCGGGGCTAAATTAAGTTTTCCAGGGCGATGTTTTACTTGGAAGCGGTACATCAGTGTCCTTTCTTTGAAGTTCAACAGGCAGGTTTTTTAAATATTTCGTAGGGCCTGGTTAGAACATATTTTTTTAGTGGCAAGTGATCCACTGTTATCAGCAAATCCAGACATCCAGGTATAAACATTCGGCATGATTCTAATCCGTAGACAAGAGCTAACGACTCTCCTTCCACTGGTACAGTTCACGATTCTGCGTCAATGGTAAAACGGGACCCAGCCAGAATGAGTTTCCAGTGGCCATCCCCACAACTCATGTTTACTTCGCCCTCACATCTACAGTGTTTTTGAAATAGGAAGTACGATATTCCTGTGTTGCTGTAACCTGTCGCCAACCCTACCACTCTGTTCATTTCGAATATTTGGACACCCTTCTCAATCCTCTTCATTATAACTCTCTTCGATTCTTGAAATATGCTCTCCAGTTTCTCGTCCCAATAGAACATTCTGTTCTTTGTCCTCAATAGTTCTCAAAAGAGGGTCATAACTTCTGCTTGTGAAAAGGTAAACGACATCTGATTCACAAGTCCAAAGCAGGATCTAACCCCAGTGATATTTGTGGGGATAGAGAATTTAAAGATGGTTTATGTCATCTTTTTTGTGGGTCGAACACCATTTGCAGTGACCAGAAATCCTTAGAATTCTATCTCCATTTCAGCAAAATAAAAATTATCCGGATTAAATACAATCCCCTTGTCTGCGCAGTGACTGATATAGTCAACCGTGTGTCAGAACGATGACTCTATTGAATCGTCCCATAGGAGGCTGTCGTCTATGCATCGGGTCTTACGAGCCATATCCACTGTGATGTAATCAAACCGACGGGTGTATCTGTCCCCTGATCCATGGAATCCTTGGGGGCTCGAAAGTACCTATATCGGCCCCACTTGGTGATGAATATAGTGGCATCCTGTGCGGCTGGGGATAGTGGTAGACTGTGGTATCCATTCCATGCGTCAAGGATTGTTTTCCTGGTGTATCCCGGTATCATCGAAACCTGATTGAATGGTGATGAAGTGTGATGTGTTTCTCTCATAGTAGCATCATTCAACTTTTGTAGGTCAACCGTGCGCCTTTGAGACCCATTGTTTTTCGGTGTGACCACTATCCTTGAACACCAGAAAGTAGATGTGCTAACCGGTACTAGTTCTATTATCCCCAGTGCGACGTCTCTGTCCAGGTTCTCGTTCACCTTCTTCTTCTAGTTATGAGGAACGGGTATTGGTGCGTGAATTTCTGTCGATGTTACTCTCGGGACAAATTTTATCTCTGAGGGTTTACCTTCCATTGTTTGTAGTGGTTGGTGTGGGCATGTGTTAAATGCGCTTGACTTAAAATGTTCAACTAACCATTGTTCGAGTTTATGTCTGTTGGCTTCTGTTGGTTTGAATGGGATGGTTTTTGGTTTCGTTCTGCGCGGGCATCCACATGAACAATTTCCTTTATGTTCCTTAACGAGCTATTATGCGACAATGAAGTTGAGAAATTGTAAGGCAAGAAATTCAGATCCTTTAAGGAATTTTGTGTCAAATAAAATCCGATGTATTCTCTGATACACATACTGACTGCCGTGTCCTTTTTGTTCCCACTTTTATGCATAGAAAAAAAACACCTCTGATCTGTAATCGGTTGTCTGTTATGCCCCGTATTCGATGGGTAGTTGACACGAGGTGCCCATCTGGGTATCCAAGGAGTTTTGGAATCTCATGTCTACTCGAACAAGTCTGCGCCCCGTGCCTGCAAAGGCTGGGATGCGATGCCCATGCTGGCTCACTGGTTTCTTTGGTATTCGTCTAAATGTTTCATGAGTTCCAGGCATCATGGTGACTTCCACTGTCACCAAAGGGGCTAGCTCTGGGACGCTCATCGGAAATTGTTCCCCGTTCCACTCGAGGTGGGGCAAGTTTGTCCATTGTGTTTTGTTGTACTTGCTATCTTGCGAGCAGAATAATCATCCGGATCACTGTTGGTGAACATGAACGACTCCACACTCCTTCACATTTTACTCGTGACCTCCATTTTGGACCCCACAAGTTTACGGCATACTTTTATTATGTGCCCCATCACTCCACAAAAGTGGCATTTGTGTCCAACTGCCGGGCAATACTTCCGGTTCATTGACCTTCTGGGTATGAAGTCTCTCCACGTCCATTGCAAGGTTTGGTGTATCGTGGAGTTGGGAGCCCCCTGGTCCTCTGATAGTGCTGTTCTTAGTTCGACCTTAGTACGTTTGATAACATAAGAGAAGGTGTGGCATTGTAGAAGTGAGTTGCCTCTAGACCAGTGGTTCTTAACCTGTGGGGAATTCCCCACTGGTTGGGAATCGCGGAGTTGCCAAGTGGGGAATGACCGGTCGGACAGAAGAACCACTGCTTCAAAATTTAATACATGAGATCAAAAACAAATCGCGAAACCGCCTGAATAACTTTGAATCTGATTTGCGCTACGCTATTTCAAAGGTGGAACCGAACATTGACGCACTTGTCAAGGCAAAACAAATGCAAAAGTCTCATTAACCTGTATGCGTCTAGTGCTAGTGTTACATTTTTTGTATGCTTTTTATAGGCCAAATATATTTAGACAAAAACATAACGAATCTTTTCGTATGTATTTATTTCCATGTGATAACAACGGTGGGAATGGAGAGCTTGCTCACTAAATAGTGGGGAATTGGAGATAAAAGGTTAAGAACCACTGCTCTAGACAGACCAATCATGTGAACTTCTGGTCCAAAGTCTCAAGTGACGCTACCTCCGCCAGTAACTTCTTTTGGTGTTCTACGTTGCTAAGTCCTGCTATCATTCGCCCGGCGACTATGTCATCTGAGTAGTTTACTTGCTGCCTGCAAGTTTGTTCATTCGGACATTGAACCCTGAATTCACAGAATTTAGCATGCCCACGTAATCTCGATAAAAAAAAATGCGTTATCGACTCACCCTCTTTCTTCATCATGGAGTGGAATTTCTGTTGGTAGACTTCTTTGTGTAATCCTCTTACTGCCACCAGTCGTATCTGATGTAAAAGGTACTCCTCCGTAGCAGAGTTGAGCGTCTCTTGCCCTACTAGTTCGAAGAGTAGCCTGTTCGTTTCCGGTGTACATGTCTCCTGTAGTTCGTTTTGGATTGCGGCTGGATCTTCCAATCCACATACATCTTTGTATCGGGCCCATGTATCCAAAAACAATGCCCATTCTTCGTCTGTGGTATCCAATCCTATTGTGGGTCGTTCTGGTCTTTTAATCCGCAACGTATTAGACTGACCACGAAGCATTTCTTTTCGGAGCTCGATATTTTCTTTTTGCAGCTCGATAAGTTGTTTCATTAATAATACACTTTCATGCTCCATGGTGGATGGTGGCAAGTAAGTTCAATGTCCGACGTAGTGCTTTAAAACAAAATATCCACGTTTACAGTATTTACAAACCTGTTCGTAGCGCCATGTAAAGTATGGAAGATGTCCCTTCCAACGTTCGTCACTGTTTACTACTAAAAAAGCAAGATGGTCGTTTCCACAGATTGCTATATATAATAATAAGGTGAGATAACTCCCGTTTTCTCTTTCAACACAGGAGTAGATAACTCTTTTACCAATACAGGAGGTTTGTTGTCACGCAGACTCAGCGAAATACCGGTTATTGTTTCCAGTGCGCGATAACTGGCAATAACTAGTGATGGAATACATAGTGAGTAAAATAATAATAATATTAGATTAGTGAGATTTTTATGTACAAGATAATGAAGTTCCTGAATGGAGATTTAAAGAATATATAAAAAATATCAAATGCAAAACGCAATTTGTTTAAATTTCGATATTAAACAATAAAAGTTCAAATATATTAAATTTAGACTCCGACTAAAATCTTATTTTAATTAAAAGCACAAAATATTATGCCATTGTGTAAAACATGATTTAAGCGTATGGTCGAATGTTGAAATACAACACTTTTTGTAGTGATAGTTTCGTAATTCTGGAAATGACGTTTGTTGCGTTTTCAAGTCGAACTCTTCAGTTGAAAAATCATAATATAAGTGTGATCTATGAAATACGGATAAATTGAACAAATTTAGTGATTGTATAAGAGGATATAAATATTGAATTAAATAATCCGTAGATATGTTCACATATCTCGTGTAATACACCCAAAGAATGTAATCGTAACTTACACGTAACTGAAGAACGAATAGATATCTGTCAAAACAGAAAGGAAAATGATTATTGTATAAGAAAATTAATGACGGTTAATGAAATTAAATAAACGTGAATGAATAAGGAAATAATAGATTAAAAGAAAACTAAAATATATAATTATCTGAAGAATTGAGAATACCAATGACAATGTTATATTAAAACATTTTAATGAATAAAGCATTTATTTAAATTTACATATCTGAGACTTTCGGCGATATACGCCATTTTTAAAAAGTACTATTTTTTTTCATTTTCATTCTGGGGGTATTAACCGCGAGGGTCGCCCACTCGTGGATATAGGTAAATTGTACGTCTGGTCTTGTTGACAATTCTGTGAAAGTAAAATCTGATGTGTCTTTCGCGTTGTTGCCACACATACGCTTCTATAAAATATATAATGTTTCGGAAATTTGCTACTAGCATTGATAGTTTGTATTATCTGGACAACAGTTCTCATTTATTTTGTTATATCCACAACTTTTCGATCGACTCAACCTTGTTTGTTTTTACGCTAAAAGCAAAGTATCTATTCTGATAGGACACTTCATCTTTTTTGTCATCGGCCAGTGAAAGAGAAATCCTTTTAGACTGAGGTGATTTAAATTTTTGTTGTAATCCAGGGTGCCCTTTTTTAACGAGTTGGATTTTTCCCTACATGCCTAACTATGTAGTCGTGGGGAATCAAATAAAGATTTACGAGTTCGATAAGAGGCACCTGCAGAACGTCGGAGGTTACATCGGCCGAAACGTTTTGAGAATAACATCTAAGATGAGAACAGTAGTCAGAATGATCCAAATAATACAAAAGATATAATCAAAAAAATAGAAATCTTCTCGACTTTGTTTATTTTATTACAGCCACTATAAAAAGATCAAAATCGTTTGCTTCTCCTACGAATAATAAAAAAAAACACCGAAAAATGTGTTTCCAATGTCGTTCGGACTACTATAATGTAAACAGCAACATTACAGATGTGTTTATTAATTAATTGGGAAAATTGGAAAACACTTTTTAAGAAAAGAAGACTATCCATTAAAACCTGGGCAGGTCAGTTAAAACGCATTTAATAGCTACATGGATTTTAGATATAATCAGTTGTGATATTTTATCGTAGATTTAAAGATATTAATTCCAGCTGCTAATGATATTTTTTCGAGTCATTAATTTTATTCTGATGAGCATTGCGAGCATCACCAGGGAATTCCCTTTTCTTCATGCGATCAGATGAGTTACATTTATTTCGAGTTGACAACATATTTTTCAACTAATACACACCAAAATATGAATAACGATTGAAAAAATAAACTTATTTGAAATTTTAATAAATTGTAATTAGCGTTTCTATTTCTATATGTTTAGACCAAGAACGTTCTTAAGATACGTTTTTTCGATCTGTGCGTTTAGTGACGCTAGTTCTATAAAACGTGACAGATCTACAGATCGATCAAAGGACGGATATAGCTGCTTATAAAGAATCATAGACGCATCTAAAAATGCTATTAAAACTAACACAATGCCGCATCAGAAAAAGTTCGACTGAGGATTTGTGCAACAATACATTGTATGTATTAAGTAAAGTCAGAAGTTTACATATTTATTCGACAAAAAAAATTTTATGGCAAAAGGTAGATAAGAAAACCTGTTCGGTCAGTGATAAAGGCCAATTATTTTCTGTGCGTTAAAAATAACAAAACTTTTATTTTCCATTGCTTTCTTTCACTTTTACTATTTTGACCGGCTACATATTTTTGGCGTAGTCATTAATACATGAAATCAATGGATTTTTCTACTCTCACTCCTAGATTTATTACAACTGACGCCACATACCCCGGTATTTTTTTTAGTAAGACACATACTTTTAGACATCGCCGTTGTTACTATTTCATATTTCAATCTTTAAATTGTACATTAGATATTCTACATTTTGAATCAAAACAATGGACGCCCACTCTAACTACAATTTTTTTGTAAGACGTTTTCTGAATGGATAATCCAAGTATTTTTTTACATTTGCATAATGCTTTTGTTTCGTATTCTAGATTATCAGAAACAAGATTAACAGATTTATGAATACAACCTAACTTACTCACTTCTTGAATTCATCATCCAAAGACAAGTGCACCGTAAGTTACCCAAATCGCATTACTAATTGAATTTATATTAAATTACATTTTTATTATTCTTTTCTGTCTTTAATTGCAATGTAATTTCATACCTTCAGTTGTTCGACTTTTTTATCTTCAAGTTAATAAATATTTTAAGTTATTACAACCGCCAGACTTCGGTGTATTATTCTTCGATACCAGTTGTTCCATTATTCTGGTATTCGATAAGCGATCACTACAGAAATATCCTTGTGTCCTCGCATTTTTAAGACAGCATTTTAATGATATTTATAAAAATGTTATAGTATACTGTTTGTTAAACGATATTACACTGGCATCTTTCTTCACGTGGCATACTCATACATTTGTCATCCTGTAAGGAAGTCCTACTCATGAGATCGTTTGCACTTACAAGACACTAAAATTCGGCTTGTTACTATCGCTTACAGTCATTCCATTATTCTTATCTTCCATAAAATATCGATTCACCAAAATAAACATGTCCTCACATACTTTTAAAAATATTATAATCATACTAGATATTTCCTAATATACCGTTTCATCAGAAAAGCGTAGCTGTTCGCCTTCACGCTGTGAGGACGTCCACTGTATGAGAATGTTTTCGCTTGCAAATAGTCAGACCTCGGTGTGTTATTGTCGCTGATCAGTTATTCCGTTATTCTGTCATACCTTCATATATTGTGTGTGGACCATTTACACATGACGACTACATTATCAGTTTCTTCGTCAATGCTACTAATCAAACTAAAAGAGATTTTCATAGATTATACTATTTTTAATATTACTTATTGTTAAAATCAATTCACAATTTATATAGTAACGCTGTCGAAAACAGCTCTCTTCGATTTCCTAAATTTATTTTTATTTATTTTATGAAAGAGATAGAAGCAGTAAAATATAAAGAATTCAGTCATAACGAATGAATAACTCAATTATAAAAATATATTAAAGTATAAATTACGAAATTACAGACAAATTACGGCTATTTTCATTATCAATATGATTATTAAAGAAATAAGCTTTTTATTCTATATTAAAAATATAACTGTGGCACTTGACAGATTTTAGTGCAGTATTTTCAAGTGATGTGTAATTTACACATAGCCAACTAGTTTGTATGAATGGAATTAATCAAGTCGCCATTTTGAACACGGGTTGTAACGAAGATTTATTTCCTTGCCTTTAAAAAGTCCCCGTTTCATTTCCAAGTTTCTATAGTCAAATTGTGAGAGCATTGTGTTGGGACATCCTTTGTCGCTAATTTCCGACCGAGAATATATTTCGTCTTTAACAGCTGCAATTTAAATCTATTGGTGTCTGTGGAAGTGATAGATTTATTTGAGCCATTTTCGAAACTTCCCGCTTGAATATTGATCTTTACACTCTCTGATGAATTGACAATGAAGCAATAAGATTTATGACTCTGAGCCGAATGTCGATAATGGCTGCTACTACTCCAACGATAATATATATCCACCGTGTATGAAGTTATGATGCAAACATATTTTTCTAAATATGTTCAATTTGCGTAAATCTCGAAAACTGAATTTATAGTATGGAATCCATGTGTATAAATTGATTAGTTTACATATATTTAAAATATATCCGATCATTTTTCCTGAGTTATTTCCTGTTTATTGAGGTTAGCTGGCTGAAGATTTTCTGCAACTTTTAAATTAAGTAAATAAAATATCCGCAAAAGTAAATAAACTCCTTAATAACAGAGGAAAAAGTCATTCGAATTACTAGCAATAGTATGCTCCCCCGGTAGCATATTTTTTCTAGTATACATATATACATATATATATATATATATATATATATATATGTATATATAATATTAAATGATTGTCACGTAATCACGTAATAACGAAGAAATTAAGGGATGTTTACACTGAAAGCGGCGAGTGTTGACACCTAAACATTCGATAGAACTCAACGACCGGATCGGAGCATTGCACTAAAGCTTTTAGGTGAATGTTTATTTTTAATCTTTCCGACAATGCTCAACTTACAATATTATTTTGAAGGGGCTTATAATAATATTAAGTTATTTTAAATATGTTTATTTCTTTTTTTAATATGTTTCCATACGTACGACGTTATTTCGAGCTTATGGCTCTCATCAGCGCAGGAAAATAAGTCTCAGACGGTCATAGGGTACGACCCCCGTTCACCGATACATCTTGAATCTTTTGCGTTCACCTTGTCCCATTAAGTCACGTGTGATTGTCACGTAATAACGGAGAAATTAAGTGGTGTTTACACTGAAAGCAGCGAGTGTTTACACCTAATACATTCGATAGAACTCAACGACAGGATCGGAGTATTGCACTAAAGCTTTTAGGTGAATCTTTATTTTTGATCTTTCCGATCTTCTCAACTTACAATATTACTTGGATTAAATTGTTTTTAATATTTTTATTTAAATATGTTTACCTACGTACGACGTTGTTTCAAGCTTATGGCTCTTATCAGCGCAGGGAAATAACAATATCAGACAGTCATAGGGCGCAAACAACGTTCACTGATACATCTTGAATCTTAATATATATATATATATATATATATATATATATATATATATATATATATATATATATATATATATATATATGAAGAAGAATGGAAAGGAATTAGAGTAGCAAAAGCCAAATCAAAATTCAATTCAATTGCTCAGAGCAAGGTATATTCCGCAAAAAGGCAATTTATTCAAGTTAAATTTTCCTTAAGCCAGGATTTTCAAAGATCAAAATCTTATCATCAGAGGAAGTCGCTGGGATAGATAAGTTGGCAAAATCCAAGATTTAAAATTTGAAAAAATAAAATAAAAATTGTAGGGAAAGAAACACAAGGCAAAACTCTGCCCGAATGCAAGCAAATGTCCAATTGCTAAAAAGTCCGATGTCGAAAAGTCCAGCGGAGAGAATGAGATGTAGATAGGTAGGTCGTTAAAGGTACGAGATGTTAAGAGAGAGGATTCAAAGTTAAATTCCAAGAAGCCACAACTTCAGGTGCGCCGAAAATAGAAAATCCAAAGGGTAAAAGTCCAATAATATATATATATATATAGTATTTCATGTATCCACATAAAATTTTATAAGGAGATATATTTTTTTATGTATCAATTTTCAGTATTTACTTCAACAGTGTTCGATACGTAAGTAGAGCAAGGTAGTAAGCTATGAAAATATATTTATGGCAATTAAGCTACACTGAGTTTCCCGCGTTTCATCTCCGGGGGGAATCTTCAGGCTAAAATGGCATTTTAGCCTGAAGATTCCCCCGAGGATGAAACGCGGGAGCCTCTGTGTAGCTTAATTGCCATAAATATATTTTCATAGCTTACTATATATATAAATATATATATATAGTCATCCACATACAGCCTGTTTCGCTATATCACAGCTCTTTAGTGCGGCTAGACCAGTTTGTGCCTCAAGCCGAGATTGAAACTCAACCGTCGAGCTGACAGTAAGCGCTCCTACCCCTGCGCTATCATACGACACTTACTGAATGTAAGTAAGTAATATCTCAACAAGTAAACATTGCAGTTTGCTAATGAACAGACGATTGTAACGATTTCATGTTGATGTATGCTAGGCAGAGATACTTCCCGGAGGAATGGTCTAATGACAACAGAACCGATACTACACTACCACTCCCCAAAAGAGGCGGTAATGTCATGACTACAGAAGCAATAGTATACAGCATCCCTCCCCTCAAAACAAGGAAGAAAGATTCCTTGAGAGGATGGTATCATGACTAAAGAACAGATACTAAATTAACCCTCAAAAAGAGAAAGGAATGCCTATGAGGATGGTGTCATGACAAACGAACATATGCTACACTGCCCCCAATGGAGAAGGTAATGCCTGCGAGGATGGTCTCTTTATTTTATTTATTTCCCAATTTCCCACCCACGGCGGAAAGATTAGACACAAGGTTGGGAAATGGGATTTGAAATGCCAGCGCCTTAGAGGAAGAGCACCAAAAATTGCCTGAACAGACTCGTCGGCATTCCCAGGTATGTGCTCCTCGGGCGATTAGCAATGAACACATCTCTTCTTAACGGGGGGGGGAGACAAAGCCTGGGAGGGTGGACCTCTTAGAACTACACAGGGCCCTACCACAGTCCGATAAAGAACAAGGCCACACAAGCACAGCATGCCCAAGACTCTGTTGCTCTGATTTTGGTATGAAATAGCCACCCCAGAGGGAGGTCTTTATTTTGAAATAGTTTATTCAAAAAAATGTATACCTATACTGTGTTTTCTGTAGTTGTTACGGTTATTTTGGTCACTCATGTGTAGTTTTTTATGGAAGTCGCTCCAGTTTTTTTTCGCGTTTGCAGTGTGTTATTCATTGTTTGTATTATATTTTCTGTACAGCTGTGACTTAGTTGAGTGTGTTGGTGATAAATATTTGTCACACCATGTTAGATATTGAGATGTATTTTCTCATTAGTTTAAGAAATAATTTTACCATATTTGTTTTTTTTTTCCTGTTCGTTGAATCATAAGTGAAAACAAATTATGTGTACATGTCTACTTACTGATATGAGTGCACGGAAATATTTCCGTAAAGTCGCTGTACTTAATGACCGTTTAGTAATCTTGGTAAAATAATATCATTCGATTTTTTATGGAAGTCGCTTCACACAAGGCATGAAACCACTTAATATAAAGAGCTAAAAAATATTACCTCAAGGCCATAAATTAGCCAACAATAAGTGTTAGATAGGTTCCGATCGAGAAAACAGCACTTCTGGTTAGTTATCAGATAACCTGCGGCTGATGGATTGTGGGATTTGATTAATTATAATGGGTAGGCGTTTTAGAAAGTATGTAGCGTACTCGCTACGAATAAGGGATATTTAGCAGAGCGTAGTCCTTACACAGTGGTTACGAACTGCGAATTGTTGGTCTTTGGAGGGGGTATCCGTTACTCGCTATTACTACTCTCCTGTCTATTTGTTGTTCGTGTTGTTGTGTTATCGTTTCTGATTAAACTACGTTAGTGGCTTTCAATAGTTCATACGTAACTCAAAAGAAAACGCCTAAAACTATGTTTTGAGTTGTAAAAAAAGATTTTTATTTTTTTATTAATGCCACACGGAAAATTTACACTGACAGTTCATTCATTCCTTAGTGGATGGACTACTACGCTTGTTGTGCATGTTTGTGTTTACTTTGCTTTTTTAGCATAAACTCGTTCGTTGTCTTCTCTCATCTTCTTGCGTAACGCGTTTTCTCCTATCAAGCTCTCTTCTGTTCTATTCTGTCTTTTTAACTATATCTTTTTGTCACTATTACGTAAAACACTTTCTTTGTTTTAATTTAATTTAATTTTGTAATATCAATTGTTTATATTTAACCTGGAAACCTAATTCGTTTTATATTATTCGCTGCTCGAAGTAAACAATTTACGTCTCAATAATACTTTCGATTTTTCTGGGCAATATATGTTAAATTATCGATCTACATGTCTCATCCTGTTACAGTATTTACGTATTGTTCATCGAATTATGATGTATATTGACCTTAATCAAACATAAATTAATGATACTCGCAATTAAATAGTTAAAGTTGTTGTACATGTAATCACGTTTATAATTGTTACGTATTCTAATCTTGTTTGGTATGATGAGGCAGAACATTGCTTGTGTAACCTCTGTAGCATTCATTGATAGTGGGTTACATAGTAATGGTAACGCTCTGTCAGTAACAAGTCATAATCCGCAAGTTAACAAGTAGGTAACATCGTAGCGAAGCGAAAACTAATACTCAAAATTCAAATGAAACCAATAAAGGATTCTGATGACATATTATCTCAGGATATCCATATATACTATCAAATGCTGTAGCCTGTTAGATATTCGTACGATTTTATTCATTAGTTTGAGAAATAAGTTTTGCACGTATTGGTTGAACCATGGGTTACTTATTTATACACGTGAAGAAGCTAGTATTTGAAACAAGTCACCAATTTAAGTTCTTATCAGGTTCAACGATCGTCGAAATTGGATCATCTGACGACAATAGTTCCTTGGCATTTTGTCAAGGTGCAAGGTGTAGTATCTGTTCTGATACTTCCTCTTTTCTGTCTGCAGTCAGTAAATGAGAAATCCTTTTAGACTGGGGAAATTTTTATTTTTGTTCCAATCCAGAGTGCCCCTTTTTGAGGTGCTGGATTTTACCAACATTAAAAATCGACCTTGTGTCTAACTGTCCTTGTGGGGAGGCAAGTAAAAAGAAACAAATCAGTGAGTCAACAAGATGTAATCTTAAATTCCTCAGAACCATAACAAAAACCAAATAATCCAATGACGAACAGACTAAAATTAAATAGTACAATTCCATCATCATTAATAGTGGCAAGACGACACTAATTAAATAAATAAAAGTCATCTTATATTTTTTAATTAATTCTTGGGAAAATATTTAATGGCAAATAACAAGAACGGGTATTATTCAGATACGGCCATTCAATCTACGCGTTTAATGATGAAGTCTATATTTCAAACTTAAACGTTACCGAGAAAAGAATATACTATTTCAAGCTTAATCGAAAGTGCGACAGAATTGATATTTCAAAGTTACGGGTGAGAGACCGACAGACGCACACATCCTTTAATAAATTTCCTTAGACGCATCTCAAATTAGATAGTCTAATCTATCTGCTCATTTAGCGATTAAAATCTTATTTCAAATGTCAGCGTGACAGACCGACAGACGTACACATCCTTTTATACATTTCCTTAGACGCATCTACAATTAGATAGTCCATTCTATCTGCTCATTTAGCGATTAAAATCTTATTTCAAATGTCAGCGTGACAGACCGACGCAACTGCCATATCCATTTGCTTGGGCGGATCTAAATTGAAAAGCGTCCATTCAATCTGTGCGCTTTACGTGTTTTGCTTTGAATATACTAGATCAAAATTAAGCCTGACAGACTAAAGAAAATTCGGTAAATATGCAGAATAGTTAACAGTCGTAAAAATACACAACAGATAGCTTATACCAAACGCAATAGAATTTAAGTATCTACCGACCTGTATAATTTTAACCTTCTGAAACTGTTTTTAAGTTGTTTATTTCAAAACGTATTTTCTTTATGCTGTCTTTACGACACACGAAAAAAAATTGACGTCTGTCGCTTAACTGTTGAGGGAGATTCATGCCTGAAAATATAGTAAAAACATTTTTTTTTACGGAAACCGCTCCAGACAAGGCATGGATCCACTTGGTGTAAGGAGCTCAAAAATACTACTTCAAGGTAAAAATATTAGTCAACGATAAGGGCTAGATGGATAGATTCCGACCCAGAAAATTGCAATTATTTCCCCTTTGTCAGAAACATCGCTTATGTAATGTGAAAACTAAAAACATAATGGAAGCGTTAGTTACGAGGCGGCTGAAAGTAAAGGTCTACTTTCTACTCTCCTAAACATGACTTACCCGACGACTAACTATAAGTCCTGGGGAGCTGGCCATTCGCAGTTTGGGTTAGGGTTTACTATATTTTTAGACATTAAGCCTCCCAACAGTTCATTGACAGGCGGGGATTTTTGTCGTGTGTCGTAAAGACCGCTTTAAATGAAATAACATTTTGTACGGCACCTCTCCAGATGTGGCAACAGTATTCCATCATTAGACGTATCTGACCCTTGTATAGGTAGATGATTGTGACAAATGCCGGGTACTTCGTTTGGAATTGAAATAAATTGTTTGTGAGATCAGTCCTGTTACTTTTCAGACATACTTCGTATATAAAACAAAGTGTTACTTCATATCACCGAGTACAAGCACAAATCACGGCTAACGTCTCTCTTCGCCACGAAAGCATTCTATATTCTGTGACGTCAGCAATACATTATATTCACACTTCGTCGTTTTTCTCTGCAACTCGCCGTTGTCTGCGGCTTGTTTTCACGTTTTTCAAACAATTCTGTCATATATATGGACATTTTCAAACGACGGCGATTCTTTCATGTGCAATCATAACAACAGCAAGATATTCTTAAGATGTGTCCATTCAAATTGCGCGGTTAGCGGCGAAAATGATATTTTAATATATTCCACGACAGACTTGCGGCCGACTAATAGCTCCTCTTACGTTATTTCTAGACGCATTTAAAGCATCTTACTTGAAACTTAAACGACGAAAATTCTAGTTGAGACTTAAGAGTGACAGACTAACCGACAGACAAAAAATGTTATAGATATAATTGGACGCATCGTAAAAAATGAACGGATATTTTTAACATGCGTCCGTCAACTGTGCGCGTTTAGTGATAGAAAAATTATATTTAAAACTGAAGCGTGACCAACCGAAGGACAGACATTATTATAGAAATGCCTTGACGGATCTAAACCATTTTCTTTCTATTCTTTTTATCGCTATTCTTCTTACCAACAAACGTAAATGATATGACATCGCGATATTCGACACTGGGCCGCGAAAGAAATATAGGAAAAGCCATGCGTCTCTTAGTTTCCCGCTTTATTTATGGTATTTCCTTTCAAGAAAAACATCTAAGTCAGTTGTGAATGAATAAAATACAACATTAAAATAAATCCAAATAAAACAAAGATTAGTCGTTGTTTTATCGCCGTTCAATTTCTAGCTCCAAATGTTCACCTTTGCGTTGATCAATACTGGGCCCTTACCTCATGGACATTATGAAGTGTTGGGCAGCCTTGGGTAGATTAACAATAGTTTCAACAAGATTGAGCAAATCCACACACTTCAAATGAATCGTAAGATGGGCTGCAGGGATACCTTAGTGATCTTCTCATCAGTAGGTGTCATCCTAAATTTGCTTCGCACTCACCGGGTGTACGCCCTCTATTTATCAGTGGAGTTATTTCAAAGATAATGTTTATCAAACGAATCCCCAGAACTTGAATAGACGATAACCATCGCAGCCAACACCACGGTTATGCAAATAGAGGAGGGTGTCAGAGTTCTTGACAATTTCCCAACGCAGATGGTGCACATTTCGAACATATCATTGGATACTGTTGGACATTAATGGCTGAAAAGTGGTGGACAAGTCATGCATAGACTGGGTGTAATTTGTACAAAATATGATTAGATTGCAGAAAGGATTCTGAATTTTATTAACGATTCCATGGGTAGCATTTTGGGGGTCATCGTGTAACTATTTCTAGTATTGATAGTCGGAATTGAAAACTAAGAACAAAACGTTTTGGAATAATGTCACGTGTCGGGTTTAGTTAACCAAGAAAATATGAGATGCATGACTGGCCTAATCGATTATGTTATGAACTATGAAATGGCAAGGCTGGAATATTATGCTTCGGAATTGTTTACATGAAGATTGATAAATTGTATTATTTTATTTTATTCTCACAAATGCATGCACACAGACACACCGACACAAACGCGCGTGTACACACACACACACACACACACACACACACACACACACATATATATATATATATATATATATATATATATATATATATATATATACAATTGTGAGTGTGTAAATTACAGATCAGAACTATATCATACTGTGAGTTAATGTCAATTTGGGAGAAATAGAAATTTTACACATGTTTATCGAAGAAATTAGAGTATATTTGAACAAATTTAAATTGCCACATGAACTATTATCACATCATATATACAACACACACACACACACACACATATATATATATATATATATATATATATATATATATATATATATAAGTAAAACTTAATTAATATAATTAGACTTTATCAATCTATTAGAACTTAAGTCATGTTTATATATCATTCACACACGGTAGTGTGTGAATGATATGCTTAAAGTCAACATTTATCCAATCGTGACTCATTCTTGCGCTTGTCATTAATTCAGTTTTCATCCAAACTTGATGCGTGTTTTTGCATTAGAATTAACTCGTTCCAAGCCTAGTTTAAACGTAAAGAAATTAAAATTTGTTCAAGTAAAAAAAAGTTATTCAAAATATGTGTGGTCATAAATGTACAGGTTAACGCCCCCTATTGACTTTCAATCACCATAACTTTTGTTATTAAAAACAAATATTAATTTTGTTTATACCAAAGATGTAGCAAACAGCACAAGGAATCTAAACATATAGATATCCTAAAAGGAGGTTTAAGATATAGAAAGGTTGATCAGCTAAAACTTACAAAAGTGCCTATTGAGTAACGCTCCTCATGCCCTTTAAGTTGACATACTTTTTTGTTAGTTATAAATATAATTAAATGATGGAAAAATACAAAGATAGAATTCGATGAGCTGATTCGAACTATGTTTGTATTAAAAAGATTGGGGTCATAGAAACCGAGTTGTATGACTTTTAGTTGAAAAAAAATTACAAAGTGATAATTGACTATTGAAGCCAAATCTTTTAGGAAAAAAAGGCCAAAAAAGGCCAAAAAGGGCCAAATTGAAAACTGAAGCCACACTTGTAGAAGAAAGAAAGACAAAAAATGCCAAACTTGTCTTGTACTTTGCCAGGTTTATATTTAAGAATATTAATACACACGCGTCCGCATTTTTCAGTCTAGTATATATATATATATATATATATATATATATATATATATAAATAGTGATGAGTGGTAAGACTCCACATCTACAACAAAAACAGGTTTACGGCTACATACATTCATACTAGAATTGTCCGCTAGGGTCCGGGGCACCACTAATAATATTGCAAAGTAATACTCAGTTCACAGTGACAGTTTGTCTGGGGTTCTCGGTTCAATCCGCAGTTCGGGCGATACTATAAATACATTTGCAAATTACTTAAGACTTTTGAAGAAACGCGGATGGAATAAAGGGTGCCGTTTGAAATTCCGTACAGATTCCTGAGTGCGACATACAGATTTCTGAGTTCGACAAGATGCACTTGAACATCGGCCGAAACGTTGTGCGAATGATATCTAAGACGAGAACAGTCGTCTGAATGATCCAAATGATACAAAATCATAATAAGTATAAAATTGTTGATTAGTTATGTTTGCTGGGTAAGTTATGATGCGTTCATACAGGTTTTGTCGGAAAAGACGCCATGATAGTAGGTTGTATACTAAAAAGAAATAAGAAGGTGCCAACACATAGCATACCGTTAAAAGTAGAGAGTATTGCAGAAACATTTGCACGTACACATCTAAATATAAAATGACATTCTTAATGAATTTTGATTTAAACAAAACTTCATAAAATGAGGTATTTTTTATTTCGAGTTCCGCCTGCGATGTACATTAGAGACTTCCAAGCAATCACGGAGGCAAAGTAGGAACTTTCTAACGGAACCTTATGGGAAATTGATAGATATTTATGAAGCAAAAATGTTGTTAACATTATTCCGACGCAAAAGTTCCAGGAATGAGAATAAACGCAATATGAAGTAATGAACTATGACAGTTTCAATTTAATTACGTTGGGATCGTAAATTTCACTAAGTAATAACATATGCATCAAGTTCTCTTTCTTATAAATAGAATTTACCTAGGAATGTATGTCATTCAATTTCTGTTTAAAAATATGCTGAATCTTAAAAATTATAAGGGAATTTGAACAAGAATTGTTTCGACTATCAGATCTGCACATTTGGGTAATAAAAATGTTATTTAGAACTTCAGTGTAACAGACCAATTATGCTACTATTTTACACTCAATTGTGACAGACCAACAAAAATGCTATTTCAAACATAAACATAAGAGACTGGTCGACGAACATCACCTTTTATAGAGATGCTTAGAATAATCTTTAGTAAGATTTGCTTATTCTATCTGAGGGTCTTGAAAGGAACATTTTTTTTCAAAGTGAAGCGTTGCAGACTGGCCATCAATATATTTCATAGAAATAGAAGTAAACTCATTCAGAATCCAAGTAATATTTACAACCCAGCTGTAAAATTAGGGGCTATATTAATATCGAGATTAAGCAATAAGATACAAAAATAGTAATACTAATAATGATAATAATGATAATAATATTAATAAAAACAATAACAATAACAATAATAATGATAATAATAATAGTAGTAGTAGTAGTAGTAGTAGTAGTAGTAGTAGTAGTAGTAGTAGTAGTAGTAGTAAAATCCCAAAATAACTGGAAAAAAGACTGGGAGAAATTGGAATCAAAGGGGCCATCGAAACCATACAAAGGACAGCAATGATCAAAACAGCTGCAATCTTAAGGAAAATCATCGAATGCGGAAACCAACATGCATAAGCTACAAAGGGTAACCAGTCACAAGGAATTTACAACAGGTAGAAAACAAAACCACACGAAAAACACCACAACACGAACCAAGGAACAGAAACTACAAGAAACATCACTTCATAATCTCCCCCTAATAAATTACACCAGCCTCACCTAACACTACATAAAAATGAACCAAAGAACAGAAATTACAAGAAACACCATAAGCTCCCCACTTCTCTCCCCACCCAACCAAAAAAAGTTTTAGATTATAAAAAATTAAAAATTAATTTTTTTTTTTTTTAATTAAACATAAAAAAATGGTGTCGGCCTAGGCTGACACCAGACAAAATATTTGTAGAGGGTCGAGGAGGATTAGAAGACCGAGGAGAGAGATCACAAACCAGACCTCCACTGGAAAAGTGCGGAGAATGCTGGGACCTTAGGGAGGCTTATTGCCACCCAAATCCCAGAGAAGACCAATTGTCCTTACCAGCGAGAAATCAATGTAAGAGGCTGTTTCAATACCGCATCCTTATCAAAAATAGGTGAAGAATACTGGAAATCTGGGGAGGCTTGTTGTCACTCAGATCTCAGGAAATAACGCTGGTTGTTGTCGGTGAGCAATCACTGACGATGATCTGCGTGAGAACTTCTAGTGAGTACAAATAATAATAATAATAATAATAATAATAATAATAATAATAATAATAATAATAATAATAATAATAATAATAATAATAATAATAATAATAATAGAAGAAGAAAGAGAAACATCCTCTGGTTTACACCACCCTAAACCAGATGATAAAAACTAAACTTGGCAAAATATTCCTAAATCTTATCTAAAAACACACCCCGTAACTAATCCCTTAAATTATTCAATAAAAATTACTTAAAACTGTTCCACAGTTGTTGTGAAATCTTAGTAATGATAATCAACGCCCACAATAACAGAATACCAAAGGATTGGTGTAAAGAGAAAAAAAACAACATCCGTAGAAAACGTGATAATATAGCACTAACAACAATAAAGAAAACCAATGACATGATCGCAATAAATAATAACTCCAACAATACTAGCAACCGCCCAAATACAAATAAGAAAGTAAATAATGAACAAAAAATCTTTAACGATAAAACTCGTGCACGTTATTCATAACAAAATAACTGCTAAAAACGGCATCGTTTACCAAACCCACGATATTTGCAGATATAAATCTGAATAATAAGAAACATCGCTCTTTTTAGCTAGATAAAATAACAACACAAGCACATTCAATAAGAAAAGAATGCTGATTCAAAACATCACCAGCGAAACATTACTATGGGAACAATGAATGCTGACGCTCACCAATAATTGAGTGGAAAATATCACAATGAGTCAGAAGATGCAGATATTTAGACGGCACGTATAGATTATGTTTCAATGAGAACTTGCATTTTTAAATTTTAAAAGTCCCCCAAATTACTATATTGTAAAAGCGAAATAGCAAATTAACTGTACATACAAAATACACTTATCTTTAAAATGAAAATAAAATAAATATAACAATAAAATCAAATCAATCAGTAAAAAACTTCAACTAAATAAATCTAATTAGCTTAGATTAACAAATTAAATAAAAAGGATAAATTATTTAAGGCCCCACGTGTTAAAATAAGGTCACTTATTAATTTGACCAACTTAATAATGCGGTGTGCCAAAAAGATTACCAAACACAGAAGAGAGTCAAAGGACAGTCTGGCCGTTGTTTAAAAAGAGTTCGGCCATTGGCCAATAAAATTAATCGCCCGAGAGGAAGCAATAATAACAACAAATTCGATTAGTTAGCTTAGCTAAAGTAAACACTACATAGAGAAAAAAATCAAAACATCCGTGCATTAAGCCTAATAACGTCTTGCGGAAATACAACATAGACGCCACTGTGTAGCTTAATTGTTATTTATATATATATATATATATATATATATATATATATATATATAAGTTGAGCTCGAGCGTTGAACGCTGTAGATGGCAATACACTTCTCCCGCCCCACGCGTTGTGTGTATCTTAATTTATTTCAATTACTGCCTGTCTCGATTCCTCGCAGCCGGGTGGTCCTCGGCGTTTGTCTCGTAGTTCTAGCCTGAATCTACGAACTGCGTTCGATCACATGCAACCGCCTGCAACCGCCACTCCTACACTGATGAGGATAAGAGAGCCCGAAACGACGTTGTCTGTAGGTGAAAAAACACTTAAATATTTACAAAATATTTATATATATATATATATATAAATATTTTTTTAAATATCAAGAGACTTTTGGTATCATAAAAAATAACAAAAAATGAACAATAAAAGTGTCCCTAATCGTACGCCGAATGCTTGTTGGTTTTAAATTCTTAGAACAATGTTCAAATTATATTGATTTAAACTAACATTATATATATATATATATATATATATATATATATATATATATATATATATATATATATCGATTTTCTTCTGACGAGATGATAGTTTAAAGGGCCTTTGAGAGATGTTCGCGCATCCTTTTTAAATGCATTTATAAGTTTTGTACCTCAAAACATTTATTTAAATATCTACGGAAAAGGTATAGTCACCACCAAATAATTTTGTTGGCTCCATCGATCTCGAGAGATCATGGGGGATGCGCGTCGTGGTCTTGGTCAGAATCGTACCCAGGGCTGCAACAGGCTGTGTAGTCTTTTTTTTTCTTTTTTTCTCATCTTTCTGTTTTTTTTTAACAGTGAGCATGTGATGGGGCGACTCTTATCTTTTGTGCCCTGCGTGATCGCTTCTCCCTCCATCGGGTGTTTCTCCTCTCCTCAGCTGCACTGATGATGTTCCGGATGACGGTTCGCCAACCTTGGCAGTTTAAGCAAGTGGCAAGCTCTCCAAATAGCATGTCTTTGGGGATGCGGCCGTCGTTCATGCGAAGCACGTGGCCCAACCAGCGGGGGCGTCTAGCTCGCAGCATAGCATACTTGCTGGGCAATCCTGCTTTGGCCAGGACGTCGATGTTGGTGACTCGATCCTGCCAGGTGATGCCGAGGAGTCTGCGCAGGCAACGAAAGTGGAAGGCGTTCAGTCTGCGTTTCTGATGAGAGTAGAGTGTCCATGCCTCACTACCATAGAGGAGGGTACTCAGCACAACTGCCCGGTATACTTGCATCTTTGTGTTGGTAGTCAGCATACCATTTTCCCAAACTCGTTTGGTCAGGCGGGCCATTGCTGTTGCTGCCTTGCCGATCCTTGTGTTTAGCTCAGAGTCAAGGGAAAGGCTGCCTACGATTTTCGAGCCGAGGTAGGTAAACTCGTCCACAACCATGAGGGTGTGTTCACCAATGGAGATGCTTGGAGCATCACTAACGTTCTGGCACATTACCTCTGTTTTCTTTAGACTGATGGGCAGTCCAAACTCGTTGCATGCAGCTGAAAAGCAGTCAACAAGACGCTGCATGGCCTCCTCTGAGTGTGCAGCAAGGGCAGCATCATCTGCAAAAAGGAGATCTCTTATGAGAACCTTCTGAACCCTTGTTTTGGCTCGCAGACGTGCGATGTTGAATAATCCACCGTTGCTCCTGGTGTGAATGAACACGCCGTCAACAGACTCATCAAATGCATACGAGAGGAGCAAGGAAAAGAAAATTCCGAAGAGCGTAGGGCCAAGAACGCATCCCTGTTTGACACCGTTTTTGATCGGGAACGGTTCAGAGCTCGATCCATCAAATTGGACGGTCCCTTTCATGTCTTCATGAAAGGACACGATTAGGCTCAGAAGCTTGGGCGAGCATCCAATCCGCTGAAGGAGGGCAAACAGTCCATCTCGGCTAACCAAGTCAAAAGCTTTGGTCAGGTCGATGAAGGCCAGATAGAGAGGCTGCCTCTGCTCGCGACATTTCTCCTGGAGTTGTCTTATGGAAAAAAACATGTCTATGGTCGATCTGGCGGGTCTAAAGCCACACTGTGCCTCTGGGTAGACGCGATCAGCTAGAATTTGCAGTCTGTTGAGAAGGACGCGTGCGTAGGCCTTGCCGACAATGCTTAGCAGTGATATGCCACGGTAATTGTTGCAGTCGCTTCTTTCTCCTTTGTTCTTGTACAACGTGATGATCTTAGCGTGGCGCATGTCTTTGGGCACAGTTCCTTCCTCCCAGCAGTGCAGCAAGAGTCCATATAGGTGCTCCAGGAGGGAGCTACCCTTTGCCAACTTTACTACCTCAGGTGGGATGTTATCGCTGCCTGAGGCCTTGCCGCTGGCTAGGGAGTCGATGGCTTTGCTGAGCTCTTCCATGGTGGGTGGGGTGTCCAGCTCGTCCATTCTGGGAAGCGATTTGGTTTTCGCAAGTGCTGAGTCAGTGACAGTGGTCTCCTTCGAGTAAGGTTCCTGATAGTACTCAACCCATCTTTCCATCTGAGGAGGGTGCTTCTATGACTTGTAGAAGGGAGTTCCGGACGGCAAATCCAACCCCGTAAAGTCGATGTTCATGTGGTTCCTGCCCCTGCCAGAAGAAAGTGTAGTCTCTCTCTTTTAGACTACCATCGCCAGGGAGTCGTGTCTCCTGCAGTCCTGCTATGTCTATGTTCAGTCTCTTTAGTTCCCCACTTATGATTGCAGTTTTCCTGGAGTCATCTATTTTTGGGATGTCGTCAGATAGGCCAGGACACATTGTTCTGACGTTCCATGTTGCCAGTTTCAGCACTGGTGGCTTTAGTTTTGGTTTCGTTGGTGCAAGGTTTCAGTCCGTTTTTCGGCTTTTGGCCTACACTCCAGGCACCCACTGAAGTAGACGGACAGTGGCGGGCCAGCACCTTATTGACTGGGGACTGCCCAGCTTAAGGCGGGCGGTAGCTGGCCAGATGGAATTCGAAGATTCCTCCCAACCGACAGAAGACAACCCAAGGCGTCCCAGCTGACGCCAATTTACCGGGACTTTTTAACCGATAACTGCTGTCTCCCCGTGTTGTGTTGCCGCAGTGCGGCACTGGAGTGACCTCTCCAAGACGCGAGCCTGGGCAAAAGATATGGAGGACATGTGAATGCCCAGTCGTCAGGACCCCCCTCTCCAACCTTGCTGGCGGGATACAACGGAAAGGCGAGCCGATACAGTTGACGTCAGCTTGGCTGCAGGAGTTGCCGGGAGGTCTTGCAGAGCGAGGACCAGCCGCCTTCGGGGCTCCACTCCGGATTTTCTGTCGGGGTTTACTCCCTTAGCCTCACCCGTGTACCGGTGATCCACAAGGCAGTGGAGGTTTGAAATCAGGGTTTTCCGTCCCCTAGATGGGCTACCATCCCAGGTCAACGAGCCCCGTCTGCCATAAGCAACTGGTTTTAAGGCGCCAGAGACACGCATTCGCCCTTTTCTCTTATTAGTAAAAGCAGTTCCGCCACGTGCAGGCTAAGAGTTGGACTTTCGTTGTCAGAGACTATTAGAGACGCATGCCATATGGAGCATTTTACATGTATTGAGAGCTTATCCCCAACACCACCCCAGGCTGTGACAGCTTCTGTGGAACCAAATAATATATATATATATATATATATATATATATATATATATATATATATATATATATATATACTAATGATAATAGAATTAACGATAAGTGAAATATGGTAGAGTGATCTATCTCGATAAAATAAAGCTCAATACGTTGAGTAGAGCAATCAATTTTAAAGAAAGATGAAGATAAAAAATTGTACAAAATTACATAAAGTTACATAAATAAATACAAATTTTATTACATCGAAAGTTCAGATGCAAGGAGTTACATTAATCCTTAAACCATGGTTTTTCAAAGATAAAACTCTTCTCGTCAGAGGATAAAATCTGGTAATATTTCAATGTAATAATGTTTGTATTAATTTATGTAACTTTATGTAATTTTATACAATTTTTTATTATCATCTTTGTTTCTTTAATATATATATATACAGGGTGTCTCAAAAAAATGTACTCACCTGTAGAATGACGAGAAAACTTTTATTTATGAACATAGAGTGAAATGAAATAGCATCGAATACATGAGACAGATGTAATTGAAGAATCATGTTCGCAAATGTTCAAACTGATGACCATTATTGTTCAAACAAAGCTGATAACGCGCACCAAGGGATTCGCCAACGTCTCGTCATTCTAAGAGTGAGTACATTTTTTGAGACACCCTGTATATATATATATATATATATATATATATATATATGGCAGTAGAAGTGGTTATAAATTAACTTTCGCTAATACTTCCAGGAAATATATGGAGCCGGCTCTTCCCCCCGATAGCAATAGTTGAAATATAGTAGTGCAGACTAGACTCTCAAACCTTGGTAGTGCAACTAATTGATGAGAAGTCGTCTTGGATGTATTTTTGTTTGGACTTAAAAGTAATGGCATTCGAGAAGTACGGTTATAGGTTACGCAAACCTTTCTTCATGATAAAAATGTCATCGCACGTGCACTCTTTCAGAGGGTGTCAATTGTCATTTTAGATAAGTGGAGTGCAAGAAACAATACATGTGTGCGTATGATTGTGTATGTCTACGTTTCGTCTTTGTTGTTGTTTTTTATCTGTCCTTATCTAAATTTGAAGACATATATTTTCCGTGCAACTTTCTTTCTTTTGGACTGATCTTACGAAACGTCCAGAATTTGCCTACGCCCCCGAACGTGCCGAGAATATTCCTCCGTTCAACTCGCGCGGAATTCTTCCGACCAGGCCATGCGAATAAGACATGCGCATTGGTGCAATTCTGCGTGTCTGTAATATGCAATAGAGTTTTATTAGATAAGGTGGAAGAAGAAGAAGAAGAAGATAAAAAAAGAAGAAGAAAAATATAGAAAATGATAAAATGAGAAAACGAAAACATGTTGAAGCTAAAGAAGATGATTTAATAAGATACAGAAATGCACGGAGAAATTAAAAAGAAGTAAAAGAAGAAGAATGAACGAAAGGTGAAACCGGTCGATGAAAAAAGAAAAATGCAGGAATTTAAAAAAAGATACATAAAAGAAGATATAAAGAAAGTAAAAAATGATGTAGGAAAAAATAAGCAAATAGAGAATGAAAAAAGAAAACGAAAACTGAATAAATAAGGGTTAATATTTTCACAGAATTTAAAGACATCATTAAAATCTTCTTCGAGTTCTATCTGAGGTCACTGAAGACAATTATTGGATAGGTCCATCAAATTCCTGAAATGTAATAATACACAAAGAAAGGAAAATATTTTTAAAATATATATTCTTATATTCACAAAACAAAAATTAAATTAAACAAAGGATATTTCAGTGAAGAATGTATTTTAAAAAGCTATAAACATTTAAATGATTATTTTTATTTGTATTTAAAAATGTTTGATTATTTAAGAAAAATAATTCATTTCGACTCGTTACAGCCATTTGCTTTTCTATATTTGTCTGTACGAAACGCAGATTTAAATTCTTTTTCAAATTTTCGCTTAGATGCCGATTGTGAATATAACTTCGAAAAGGTAACAATATAGCATTGTGTCTTGAACAGATAAAAAATATTAAAAGTCGTTTAGTTATTAAGTAAATTATTCCTTATTCAAAACACCACTACGCTGATAGTTTTTTTTTATTGGTTGACTTAATATTACAAATGTTATTTAAAATTTTCTTTCAAGCAAAAATATTTTCCTGTGAATACAGCTAGGTTCTAGTGCACAAATTCGAAAAGATATTGTACCTAAAGAAGGTGAGGGTTTTATCCGCCGAAACGTTGTAAAAGTAAAAAAACAAACAAAATGAGAATAATAGACCGAATAATCCAAATAATACAAAAAGAAATAATTTATTTTTTAATCTTTTAATATGTTTTTAATGAGTAAAAATTAAAATCGGTATATTTGTAGACATCTTCAGCTTAATCACCTCCAGCCTTCGAAAAAAAGTTTTTTCTTTTTTTATGCGATTACGTGTCAACACTAATAAATATCGAGGAAAGAAGAAAAAACGACGATTATTTTAGAATTTAGAGTGGGTGACTATTTTCGAATATAAATTAAACGTAAAATGATACGTCTTTTCGGACCATTCTATCTTTTCAGGACAATTATTTCAATATTTTACAACTAACCCTAAGTCCCAGTGGTAAGTTCTAAATCCACACGGAATTATCTAAATGTACCCCCTAAAAACAACGCACAGAAATTATTTCTCATAACAAAAAAGTTAACTGTCGTAATCAATCTCCAGAAATAAAGAATTAGTTCACGTTAAATTTATATGTAAAACCAATCCCCCTCTCTAAAATCTAAAATATAGTTTTCTTTTGTTCCGTGATTTTAGAGTTACACATATAATCGCCTATAGAAAGTAGAATCTTACTGTAAGGGAGGTGGCGGAGGGTGTTACTCTTGATATATCTAAAGCTTTGACAAGGTCTGGCATAAAAGTCTTCTCCTGAAAATTAATTCATATGGAATTACTGGACGAATATTTAATATAAGTAAAAAGATCCAGGTTGTTCTCGATGGCCGTTCATCTAAACAACATGACGTAAATACAGGGATCGATCCTTGTACCTTTATTGTTCCTGATTTTTATAAACGACCTCCCTGATGACATTTGTTTGAGATGGGTATATTTGCTGACGACACCACGCTCTACTCTTGTCATGTGGGTAAAAAAGACGCGCACATATCTGAGGAAATGGCTGAATTCTTAAAGGGTGACTTCCAGTCTTTAGTGGAATGAAGTCATCAATGTATGGTAACATGTTATGCTGCTAAGACAAAGCTCCTTCCCTCAACAACAACAAAGCACCTCTATAACAACCGATTGTCATGGCAAACAACACCCTCCCACAATTCACTACAACTATATATAGGAAACCGACGTTTGGGATTCTTTTGTTCCCATGAGTAGAAAGATTAGTTTGGTCAAAACACTTGTTCACCGCGCACTGATGATTTGCACTGTTAGCAAACTTGCGGCTGAACTTAGAAAGATAACTGATATTCTTACTAAGAATGGTTTCCCTGAGGGTCTAATTTCCAAATGTATTGATCGAAAACTTGCGAAATTTAATGCCAACATTTTCTTTGGTCCACCTAAATGTCCTGTTTATTTGAAACTTCCTTTTATTGGTTCTATCAGTAAAGGTTTTTCGGATAAAATTTCATCGGTTGTATCTCGTTGTTTTTATGCAGTACAGCCCCGTGTGGTGTTTGACACCAGAGCTGCCTTCCCAGCTTTTCAGAAAGATGTACTTTCAACACTACAGAAAAGTTTGATAATATATAAATTAAAATGTCAGTGTGAAGCTGACTGTTGGTCGTACTCTTCAGCGCTTTGAAGTCAGAGTGGCCAAGCATATCCCTGCATGTTTTCGTAAGAAGAGTATATCAACGGACGCATCCGGGACTTTACAAAGAACATCCGGGCGTTTACAGAGCACATCCGGGCGCTCACAAGTCCACGAGTCATCCATTTGACAGCACTTGTATGATAATAAAAAGTGCGGTGAGGCGTACTCCGATGGATGTTTTCGCATTGTACACAAGGCCCGTTCCAAACACCATCTCAAAGTGTTTGAGGCAGTGAGTGTTACAATGCAAAAACCATCGCTCTGTAGGCAAAAAGAGTTGTCTCACAAATTGGATTTATTTAGAGACTTCTAAAAAGGAAAAACAAATACTTTGCCTATTACGTCCATATATTCCTTTTCAGTTTATAATGGCGATATTCAATCTCCCTGTTTTTTTGTTGTTTTTTCTCTACACGTTACTTTTCCCCGTTTTTAAGCGATATTCGCCGACGTTTCCCTTGGCAATGTGTCGGTTGAAATGTACTTTTGGATTTAGTCTGTTAATTTTAGTCGATCTTTTTTATTCTGTTTAAAAGTGTTTAATCGAATGTCTTCCGACGATTAAATATATTACTACAAATGTCCTCTCTTTGTTTCCTTGTGATATTGTCCTCGACTCGCTATGACTCCGTTCATCCTATTTAAAACCTTGATATATATATATATATATATATATATATATATATATATATACATATATACATTTCACTTATATTCGAATGACCTAAAGAAAAATCAGTCCATCATCATTATGTTGATTTATTTATTTTTTCTCAATTTCCTCATTTCTAACTTCGACGTATATTTGTATATTTTTTTCGTCTAAAAACAAAATTTATATTTATTTTTCCATTTTTTTTATTCTTTCATATCTTACGCGCGTTTCACAGCTTAGTAAAGAAAAATACATAGTTTTTTTATTTATTTTAGCATTGTTGATCAAAAGCGACATTGATCAGTTAATAGTAATAGAAATACATATCAATTCAAAATAGAAGAAAGTAATATGAGAAGAGCCCAAGAAGCCTTAGTAAAAACAATTACAATTAAAAAGCACAACAAAAAAAACATAGTTCAAAAGTTGGCATATATCTCGAATCCCCCACCCGAATTAGTTTGCACTCGAAACCTGAAACAATATATATATATATATATATATATGTGTGTGTGTGTGTGTGTGTGTGTGTTTAAAGGAATTCAAGAAATAGTCAATTATTTAATAATAAGAGCATAATATTAATATATTAATTGTGTTACAGAAGATCAAATAAAATTGATACCATCGCGTTCAAACAAGTTGCGGTCTCAAAACACGAAACATAAATTGTCCTTGTGTGTTCTTGTAACGTAAACAAACCGTTACCGACCTTTTCAGCCACGTATAAAAGTTGAGAGAGTCACGTTTAATTTAGTATAAATCTAGTTATTTTTTTATTATTCTTTTTATTTTAATTAAACAATGTCTTTTTATTTTTTTTAATTTTACAATTGTTGGTAATATTTAAAAATATGTTTTATTAATTTAATAAATTTAATGACAATGTACTGTTTGTAATAAGTACATATATATATATATATATATATATATATATATATATATATATATATATATATATATATATATATATATGTGTGTGTGTGTGTGTGCGTGTTTAAATTTCAGGGATTAATCTTGAGCTAAGTTTTAAAAATCTTTTTTGGAAGATTTGTTTTACTTTAGAACAATTCTATAGATGTATTTTGGAGTTTTTAGGGGATAATTTAAAGGTCTTTAAACGGTTTACATTTTTCTCAGGGTCTCTCTTTGTTGGGAATCTAAGAAAAGTTTAATATTATTTTTTTACAAAGAATCAAATGCTTTAACGGTTGTTAATTTACCTGTTAATTCTAGATTTTAGATTTTAATTTGTTTTAAATAAAAAAAATAGTGATTTATTGTGTCCAACGTTCCATCTAAATTCAAACGAAAAAAGTACTTTAGTCCGAGGGAGATGAAAAGAATTGTCAATCTGAATTGACTTCCTTTTAAGTCAAATCATGATGAGACTTTCGGTCTGGATCCGTTTTGATTTTTTTAGTTTTGGGTCTAACTTACCCCACACTAACTCTTTCACTACCGAGACCTGAAAAAAATGTACTCCTATTAATTTAAATAAGTACGTAAATAATTTATTGATTTAAATTTATTTTTAATCTTTTAAAATTTCATTCTTTCTAAATCAAAGTCAATAATTTAATTATCTAGAAACAAACAGAAGAGAAAGAAAAATTACACAACTTTTCTCACCCGTGATGCAATATATTACATCCGGCATCTAGTATTCAAAAATGATTATACATCTAAGTACTGATTGAGCCCAATGTTGCTTAATTTCGGTAATCTTACGAGAATCGGTGTGTCAACGTGATGGCATATTTACTAATATATGACAATGGAGGAGTGGCAATGTGTGCAGATATAAACTGTTGGAAGCACACTTTCACAATTCTGCACACAGGCTGTAGGAATATAACATGTAACATCATGTCTGCATCTTCAGTTTAACAACAACCACTTTCTGTGGAAGTGCTTGGGGTTGAGCAGCCGTGTTTTAGAGTGCATTGATAAACCAGTTGTTTGGGAGGGTGTTATAAAAGGTTCATCAAAATGTAGGTTGGTCTCCTCCAGCTAATGGTTTATCTGGATCAAACGGCAATCACCTAAGAAGATATAAAGAACAGGAAGGGAAAGCACCAGTAAACCTCCACCGGACAGGCACGGAGAGTATTAAAATTATCAAGAGGTTATTAACAGACACATTCTAGAGATAGTCTAATGCTGTTATCAGCGAGAACTCAATGATAAACGGCTGTTGCGAGAATGCAAAATGATTTGCAACAATGATAGAAAGAAACAGAGAGTACTGGAAATCTGCTTATACTCGTGGTCACTCAGAGTTCGAAAAACACTCGCCGGATTTTGTCAGTGAGCGATCACTGGTAATCCCTTGTGTAGGAATTCTCAGTGATTAAATAATAATTATTATTCTCCGTCCCCATCTACCACCCGCAACAGACATCGATAGTGACCGCGAGTGGCCTAAAAGTATAGAAAGACCAAAGCAGAAACAGTATAGGAAATAGAAAACCGCTGAGAGCTTAGCCGAGGTCAACTTGGTGTCCTGGTTAAACATTGCTTAGGCGCTCACAATGTACTAAAAACGAATATGACGTTACATGGCTAAAAGCGCGATAGAATAAACAGTTCGTTGGGAAGCACGCGATGTGTTTGGGCATGTAATGACATGGGCTGACGAGATTCTAGTGATTTAGTGATTTTAATCTCACTCTCTGTGTTTACCTCATTGGTCGGTTATTTGTGGCAAATATCACATCGAATAAATGACTATTGTCTTCGGTAAGTTTTGAGTCCAGTTATTTCTTTTGAAAGTATAAATAAGAAGCTTTAATTACAGGAAACATTCCCTTTATCCGGAAGGATCACAAATAAACGCATATATGGGAAACTGTCAGCAGCCAAGGTAGAAACAACAATTTGTGAACTAAAAGTTATGTCATGATTGCATCAACTTGGTTGCTGCGTGTATGACATGATGTTGGGAACACAACAGTAACGCCTTTTTGTGAGAACTTCAAGTAATACTAAAATCAATCTTATTTCCATCCTAAATTAATCTTAGGACAAACACAAGAGAATGTCTGGTTAATACAACGTGTCTACATGAACCTCTAACTCTGTTTGGAATCAAAGTACGTAAATAATAGTAATAATTTTGCAGATAATTTTACATTGATCCAACATAATTCTCTCAATTAAGAGAACAGAAAAGAACGAAAAATGTCTGTGCTTCTTCTTGATTATCTAATAATTCTAGATTCATGCAATTATTTGAAATTGATCCCATAATTTGGGAAATAAATCGACTTTTCTATGAAATGATTTCATTAAAATCATCATTGAAGTGAAATTCTAGCCAGCGTCAAACAGCGATCATTTTGGCCATAAAGAATCATCGTTCATAATTCGATTTGTAAAACAAAAAACCGAGTGGATTTAATTAATAATTTGAATAAACGATTTTTGGACAATGATATTAAATACGCCCTTGTAATCTACATGAGGGCTCGGACTGTCGATCGGTCGGTCATGCTTAAGATTGAAATGCATCTAAATGAATAAATGTTATAAGTCTGTCTTTCATTTATCTTCTCATATTGCAATCAAAGCGGATTACTGCTATTTAAATCAATAGTATTTTTGAAATACACTATATATATGTTACTAACGAAATATCTAAACACAGCTATTTGAATGCCTAATTTTCATAACAATGTTTAACAGTTTATAACAATTTAATGTTTTGTGTTATTCATTTGTAACTTTATTGGTTTATTTTTTACACATATATGCAATAGTTTCGTCGATAAAAACATTAATTTATTACAAAAATTTAATTAAAAAAAAACTTTCTTAAATGAAACTGGCATCGCTTGCTAGAAAGTTCATAGAGAAAAAGAGTGAGAGAGTGACTGAATTACTGATAGCTTGTTTGCCTTCTATCTTCCTTCTTTGCTCCATCTCTCTCTCTCTCTCACTTCTCTCTTTCTTCTCTCTCTCTCTTTCTTCCCTACCATTAGCGTCGCCACAATTTCATTTTTATGGTTTTTAAATTCAATGATTTTTTCATCTTGTAGACAAAACGTTATTTATTTGTGTTTAACTGTTCCTTCCGGCCTTTATGGGAACCGACATCATTTTCAACAAGTTGCTATCCGTTTCTAAATTATAATTTTAAAAAGATTCCACCCCTCCAAACACACACACAATTGCACAGGCAGATTAATGTCTTCTTTTTTTCATTACGGTTTTAGTTTAAAGTTAAATGAATGTGTATAAAATTACCAAAATGTTAATGTTTATCTATTTACATTAATAATTTTAATGTTTATCTATTAATATGAATACATGCAAGAGTTTTAGTCTCGTGTTTACAAGAAACTTAGAAACGTTTATTTACAATTTTAATTTCAAGTATTCCAAGTATTTTAAGAAGCGATATTTGCGAATTGGTAGCGAGCTGGAAAACCAGAGAGTATTATTTACATATCTATGATTATACTAAAGCTGACTTAATCAACATTCGTTTCCTTAAGACTTTTATTCTATATATTTTAATCACACAAAATACATGCTAAAATATTCATTAATTAAGTGACTAGCAACATATGCTCCCTACGGTCGTATATTTTGCTATGCTGTCGCGCCATATCCTTCTCTTTAACTGTTTGCGAAAAAAATGTTCCTACTTACATACCTAGAATCATATAATTGCAAAAGAAGAAAACACTATATACAGTACATAGTTAAAGCTGAATAAATTGTTTGAGACTATTAAAATAATTCCCAACGCCATTGATAATGTTTAGCCATTTCTTTATTTTTATCATTGCTTATGTTTGAGTTCATGTTTTGAAACATGACGTAAATCATTAATCTACGACGTTCTGCCATGGTTATAATTATTTTGCTAATGGAACGGTTTAAGATGCATTTATAAGAATGTGCAAATAGCTCAGTTGGTAGAAAGTCAGACTGAAGATCTCAAAATTTATGTTTTGATTTCCGGTCATGGTGTACGTGTTATTTGTTGGGGGTTTATTATTTACTATTAAAGCAATATTTTCTATTTTGAAATGAAGTAAAGATATTCGTTGAAAAAGATTCTGACTGACCGACAGACAGACGGGCAGACAGACACACCCACAGAGAAAATGTCCATTATATATATATAGTGATTGATGCACTAACCCAGATGTGGTAACAATATTCCATGCATGAGTTAATGGTGGCTTTGCAGAGATATAGGATACTGGAAGGTGTGTGAAGTTTTCTAGCTCGGTATGAAGCCTTCTTTGTGTCAAACTTGGCTCAATCTACATTTTAGGCAATAATATGTAAACAGAACAAAAACTAACAATATTTTAAACTTTAAATTAAGGATTACTTTAGAATATAAATTTAGCATAAAATAATCACCCACTTCCCGGTTACCGGGTGGTAATAATCACCTACTTCCAGACCAGATTGCGTTTTCAAAAACATATAACATATTTTTTTAGGGAGATAAGTAGATACTCACTTATTGATCCAGATTTGACCTATGAAAAATAAAAATGCATGAACCGTAGAAGATTGCGCACTCATGTGGGGAATGAGTTTGCTGTGCGGGAGCCTGTTAATTGAATAGATGGGCCAAAGCATGCCATTTCGGGGGATAAGGACTGTTTTTCTGACGGAACGTTGAGATTGGGAGATTGAAGCCACTATTCATTCATCATGTGCCCATAAGATAAACTTTAAAAAAGTAATTATTTTATTTATGACATGTTTTAATGTATTTTTCAGTAGGAAAAATAATTAGTTCCACCTAAATAAACACAAAATTAATTTCTGAGAGATTAAGAAAATCGGCAAGATTTAAAAAAAAATATGTGCAGATCCTTTAAAACGCTATTAGGTCCAAACGTATGTGATTATTTTACGCTAAATTTATGTACGAAATTGATCCTAACACGAAAAGTTAAAAATGTTTTTTTGTTTTTTGTTTTCTTTTCACCACCAACTTTTTCAATCTGCTTACATGCTTGTAATCAACTAAAAATATGGAATCTACTTTTCTTGGGTGGGGCGTTTACAAAAGGTGAAGAGGTCCAAAAATACCTAACAATGATTGGAATTCTGTCTCGACGGGGGCAACATTTATAGGTTAATTAATATCTGAGTCACGTAAATTATTTAGAGTGAAATTGTTTATTTTTACTTTTTTAAGCAAAAAAAATATGTAATTGACTCATTATCCGTTCTTAGCTAACCTATATCTAAATGTTTATAGCGACTATATTTGTTCGGATCGACTATTAATTCTGGAGTTTCATGTATACAATGAAGTTTGCTATACTTTGTTTTCAATGTTTTTGTTTTTGTTTTTATTTAACATGTTTTAAGTAAAAAAAAGTAGTTGTTTTCAAATAGTTAAACAGTTCTTCTCAGTTTATTATCCTACTAGCTGTCTATCTCTTATATGTACTAACTTGTGAGAGGAAAACATATCTTCAAATTTCTGTTTCCTCTGTTAAGTGTACAGCGAACTTATTATCTACATAAGTACATGTATATATATATATATATATATATATATATATATATAAATATATATATATATATATATATATATATATATATATATATATATATATATATGGGAAAATGTCATGCAAGTACAGATACATGTAGGGTAGACATATTGGGAGGAAAAAGGCCATTATTTTATTCTATTTTTCCTCCCAATATGTCTACCCTACATGTATCTGTACTGGCATGACATTTTTTTCTCTATTTTATCATCCTGATGAAGTCTTATAAATAAAGACGAAACGTTGATGTACACATAAAAAACATCCATTTTTTGGTTTTCCTTTTTCATTTTCCCATCACGTCGGATTACCTTCATCCTTCTCTTCCCATATATATATATATATATATATATATATATATATATATATATATATATATATATATATATATATATATTCAAGAGATGAAAGATGAGAATAAAAAATTGCAAAGATACAATATTTATTAGAACATCAAAAGTTCAGAGCAAGGAGCTTCATATCCTTTATGTTCTAATAAATATTGTATATTTACAATTTTTTATTCTCATCTTAAATTCCTAGAATTGGTTGCTCTATTCAATATATTCAGCTTCATATTATCACGATAGATTATTATTAAAGGATAATTCAATTATCTTTAATTTACCTCAACATTTAAATATCATATATATATATATATATATATATATATATATATATATATATATGTGTGTGTGTGTGTGTGTGTGTGTGTGTGTGTGTGCTTGACTCTGTCTCTGAAAGCTTTGATAGAGCACTCTCACTCGACACGAATGCCCAAATACATGTATTTGGAGATTTTAATGCATACCGCCGTGACTGGTTAGGATTCTCCAGCGATACTGATGCAGCTGGGAACTCTACGTTTAATTTCCCCTCAGCTCTAGCCCTGTCACAGACTGTAACTTTTCCGACCACTTTCCTGATCGTGCGGACCAGCAAACCTCATTTCTCGACCTCTTCTTGACCTCACTACTCAAGGCTTGTGTGGCAAATGCCCATAGCCCGCTCGGAAACTCTGATCACGTTGTAGTAATGATACTTATCACTTTAAAACTCGTTCAAAAGCTGAAGAGCCGTTGCTCAAAACGACAAGAAACTATGAGCAGGCTGATTTTGAATCCCTCAGGGATCACATCAGCGACGCCCAATGGAGTGAAACTTTCTCACTCCATGCTGATCAGTGTGCAAATAAGCTAACCTAATGGGTCAGAGCAGACATTGATGCTTATATCCCCACGCGAAAATTCTTCATCAAACCCCATTCTTCTCAATGGTTCACCTCAGAATATGTAGCTGCTATTACTGAAAGGCAAAAGGCTTTCCGAAAATTCGAAAGTCAACTGCGAATAGACATAAATTTATAGAGGCAAGAAATGATTGTAAAGTAGTGATAGATGAAGAAAAGAGGAGGTCTACAGAGATAACGAAAAAACACATGCAGTCAGAGAAACTATGTACTCGTGATTTCTTGAAAGTCTACAATAGTGTGATGAACAATGAACAATCGACAATTCCCCCGCTATCAAATCGAAACGATGTTGTTTGCACGGCAACTGATAAGGCTGAACTACTTGCACAGCGTTTCGCCTTAAACTCCACTTTTGACTTAGCAAACCCCCCTCCCTAAATTCCCATTGCGGACTGAAGCCACACTTGAGAACCTGGTCATCACCCGATCTCAGGTCAAAGACATCATAAAAAAACCTTGACACCTCCAAACCTGTGGGCCTGATCTTACACCAGTAATAGTAATAGAGTAATGATCTGCTGAGATGGCCCCTATCCTCTCAAAACTATACAATAAATGCCTTGCAGAATCTTGTTTCTCTGATAGTTGCCTCTGTGGTACAAGTCTTCAAAAATTCTGGAGATAGAACTGATCCTCAAAACTACCGCCCAATCAGTCTACTCCTAATCTTTGCTAAAATCTTTGACTCATTAATCAATCTAGCGATATTCCGGCAACTAGTTAATGCTAAACTTCTTTTTGATCATCAATACGGATTTTGACAAGCACGATGTTCCGCAGATATCATAATGGTCATCTCTGAACGAATATATCATACACTGGACAAGGCAGGTGAAGCTATGGTGGTAGTGCTTGATATATCCAAGGCCTTTGACAAGGTCTGGCATGAAGGGCTTCTCAAACTGCACTCATATGGTATTACTGGACAAATATTTAATATAATTAGATTCTTTCAAACAAACAAAAAAGATCCAGGGTGTCCTCGATAGGCGTTAACCTAAGCAACATGACATAAATGCTGGTGTACCCCAGGGAACCATCCTTAGACCTCTACTGTTCCTGATCTTCATAAATGACTTCCCTAATGTCATTGAGACCGAGATAAGAATATTTGCTGACGATACCCCGCTCTACTCTCATCATGTGGGCTAAACCGACGCGCACATATCTCAGACAATGGTTGAATCTTTAGAAAATAACTTCCAGTCTGTAGTGGATTGGGGTCAAAAATGGATAGTAAGTTTTAATGCCGCAAAGACAAAACTATTTTCCTTCAAAAACTACAAGAAACCTCTCCAACCACCGATTGTTATGGCAAATACCACCTTACCTGAGAGTTCATCATTCAAACTCCTCGGCCTAACTTTCACAGATAACATGAATTGGAATAAATACATTGAAGACATTGCCAGTGCTGCTGCAAAGAAAGGTTGGCTCCCTCTACCGTGCTAGTAAACGTCTCACACTTGACAATATCCTATATCTCTACAAAGCCACCATCCGCTTATGCATGGAGTATTGTTGCCACATCTGGGCTGTGGCATCATCTACTAGTCTTTCCCTCTTAGACAAGGTCCAAAAAAAGAGTCGCCAACTTAATAGGTCCCTCACTATCCACCACGCTTTAGCGTCTGTCCCATCGCCGCAATGTTGCTTCATTGTGCCTGTTTTACAAGTACTTCAATGGATTGTGCTCTGATGAACTTGCTGCTATGGTGCCCCAACGACGCAAATTCACTAGACCAACCTTATAATCTGCCAAATCCCATCCATTCACTGTTGAGGTCCCCCGATGCCGGAGAGCTTTCTACTCCAAAAGCTCCTACCTCGTGCTGCTGGACTCTGAAACTCCCTCCATGCTCTCTGTTTTCTTGACGGTACTGACATGCAGAAATTTAAAACTAATGTAAACAGACATCTTGCTTCATAGCTCCTAATTTAGGTTGACCCCCCCCAAAAAAAAACTTTCACCCTTTTTCTCAGTAGCCCCTTACGTCTACAGTGGCGGCCTGTCTTGTTTGGGGTGAACTATGTTAAAAAATAAAATTAAATAAATAATGCCGAAACTTATTTCACTCTAAATATCTTGCGTGACTAAAATAGGAATTAACTGTTTTTAGTTGTTCTTTTTGGGAGATGTGGAGTTTTATGCCATTAAAAACCAACCTTGCCTTTGCAAGTTTATTATAATCACCAAGTGTTTAAATAAGGAATATTAGAATGACCTTTAATCAATGGATTTTCAAGTAAATAGGGACTTTTTTGGTTTGTTTTTAACGATTTATTTTAATCAAATCAATTGCTTGAATTTTAATCGTTTATAGTTTATGAAAAATATTCAACAAAATGATTTTTTATTAAACATATTCACCAAATTTACTAAATGAAAAAAAGCGACAAATATTCTTCGTATGTGGATTCGGAATAATATAGTCGCCATCTATATAAACAAAGAGAAATATGCTAGCTAATGTGTATAAGTTAGTGATCGTTTTACGTTAAATTTATATACGAAAGTGACTGATTCCAACTCTAAAAGTAAAAAATGTTCTTTTGTTTTTTGTTTTATTTCTTTTCACCGCTAAATTGTTCAGGCTGCTTACATGTGTGCCAGTTGACACGGTTAAGATTCGAATAAAAATTGTTGTTTGGGATAAATACAATTTAGGCGCGCAGAGTGAATATAATTGTATTGGCGCGTGACAAATAAAAAATAACGCCCACGCAAATTCCGATGTGGCCTTATATATTAAATCAACTCAAAACGAGCGGACGTAGTTGAGAGCACACCACGTGATATTTCTGTCCAATGAGATTTCTCCAAAGACATATTTTTCTAAACTTTTCTCCTTAAGCTCGCTGGAGCCTATCCAAATAGTATTTAAGCACACACAAACATCAAACTTTCTCTTTCAACTGACTTTTCATCCGGAGGTTACACGCATCTTACTATCACTCTTCCATTTCACCCTTTCGCGCGCTTCATACAGTTTCACAGGCGAACATTACATATTGCCTCTTTTAACATTTTATAACAAATGAACATTCCAACAAAAGAAAAGACATTCTTCTTTTTACTTACCCTGAAACTAAAGGAAGGACTCATGAACTCATTACAAAAAGAAATATATTCTATTTGTTAATAGTTTATTTCAGTAAAAAAACTTCCGTTGATTTTGCATGTAAGTTTTCTTATTATTATTTTTATTTGTGGAGGAAGTTATCACCAAAAAAAGGTATGACGACCCCCACAAGTTGGTGACCACGACTTAGAATTGCATGCACA
Organism: Sepiola atlantica; assembly: GCA_963556195.1. Lineage (NCBI taxonomy): Eukaryota > Metazoa > Mollusca > Cephalopoda > Sepiida > Sepiolidae > Sepiola > Sepiola atlantica. Next base: position 136,033,739 of record OY744522.1, read on the forward strand.
ACGGAATCTCCTTATAAGCTACACGCGGTTTCCTAACATACTGGCGATATCATGCGTGCGGTAACACTCAAAGGAAGAAAAAGACGATGCGAATTTCAAGGGATGATACAAGCCGTCAGACGAAGCGTGGATCTCAGTACAATGTAGCAACAAATTAGCGAGTTACGCCGGTAGTCGCTATTAAGTCGAAATTAAAAAAATCAACCGACAGTTTAAAGGCTTTAAAATCACTTTCAAACAAAAAACAGAAAAATGGAAGCTCTCCGCGTTGAAACACCTCTAGCTACATTAACGCTAAATATTCCAGCTTTTAATCCCACCAATATAAAGACGTGGTTTATCCAGATCCAGGCCCTTTTCGACGCAAAACGGATTACGTCTCAGCGAACCAAGTATTGTTATTTGGTTGAAAAACTCCCGGCAGACGTCGTCGAGGAAGTGACTGATTTATTGGAGAACGTACCAGAAAATAATCCATACGACGAACTTAAGGAGGCTATTTTGAGACGGACTGGCTTATCAAACGAGACAATGTTACGCAATCTCTTCACCCAAGTAGAATTGGGAGATCGCACACCGTCGCAACTTTTACGATACATGCGATCATTGCTAGGAGACAACAAAATGTCCGAAAATATAATGAGAAGTTTGTGCCTGGATAAACTCACAGACACAACAGTACAAATTCTGGCACCCACAACGGAAGAGACAAGCACGGTAAAACTAGCCGACATGGCGGACCGAATTCATGAAAATCTGAAGAGCCGCAGAGTAAACTCAGCACAAGCACAGCCAAAACAGACGAGAGATGACGAAGTGGCCGAACTAAAAACTACGGTTGAAAACCTCACTCGTAAATTGCAAGAATTAATGCAAATAAACCGTCGTTACTCATTTAATAATCGACCGAACTACCGAAAACGAAGTTTTAGCAGAGGTCGAAGCAACACACGAGAACGAAATCTGTTTTTACCACAAAAAATTCGGCACAGAAGCGAGGCGTTGCACTTATCCTTGCACTTTTGAAAACAAGAATCAGGGAAACGATCATTACAGCCAGTAGAGACGACAACTGTTGCTGGATTTTCCACTAAAGGTCGTCTATTTTTCATTCGTGACAGTAATCACGGATATAACTTCTTAATAGATACCGGAGTTGAAATAAGCGTGATACCAGCGCTAGGTAAACAGAAAGCTACTCCACAGCCTTACCACCTCCAGGCAGCTAATGGCACACAAATACCGACATACGGTGAAAAGTACTTAAGCGTCAATCTCGGCTTGCGTCGTACATTTTCGTGGATATTTACCATAGCCAACGTGACGACACCAATATTAGGAGCAGATTTCCTAGCACGATATAATCTATCAGTAGACATGACTAATCGCACACTGACTGATAACCAAACAAAAATCGTAATAAAAGGTATCACCACAAGATACCAGTCTACTGGGATTAGTTCTGCCTTTCCTGAAGAGACGTACATTCGTCGGCTGTTTCAAAAATACCCACAACTTACTCAGCCATTCACAGTCGCGGATGATATAAAACATAATGCAAGGCATTATATTAAAACGAGTGGACAACCCGTCTACGCTACCCCCAGACGTTTGAAGCCGGATAAGTACAAGATCGCAAAGGACGAATTCCAACGCATGTTACAACAAGGAATTATTCGACCTTCCAAAAGTGCCTGGTCATTTCCTCTACATATGGTACAGAAATCAGACGCGACAACATGGCGTCCTTGCGGCGATTTCAGGAGATTAAATGCACAAACTGTACCGGATAGATACCCTATCCCACACATTCACGATTTCGCAATCGGACTGCAAAACGCCACGATATTTTCCAAACTGGATTTAGTGAAAGCATATCACTAAATACCGGTGGCGGAAGAAGATATCCATAAAACAGCACTGACCACGCCATTTGGACTTTACGAATTTGTCAGAATGCCATTCGGACTTAGGAACGCCTGTCAAACCTTCCAAAGGTTGATAGACGAGGTTTGTAGGAACCTTCCATTCGTATTCGCATACGTGGACGATGTCCTAATTTCTAGTAGAAACCTCGACGAACATAAACAACACTTGGAACAAGTTTTCCAAAGACTGTCCCATTACGGTTTAAAAATAAACTTGGACAAATGTATTTTCGGTCAGCAAGAAGTAAATTTCCTCGGACATTCAATTGATAAGGATGGAATATCACCATTACCCGAAAAAGTAAGTACCATTACGAATTTTCCACAACCTACATCTGTTAGACAAATTCGTCGCTTCATAGGTGTAATTAATTATTACAGACGATTTTTACCCAACTGTTCCACAATCCTTGCACCGTTAACGTCATTATTGAAGAACAAAACGAAAAACCAACAATTAAAACTGGAAGGATCAGCTTTAAAAGCTTTCCATCAAGCTAAAACTGCCTTAGTCAATTTCACAAAATTGAATAATATTAAGGACAGTGAGGAATCGAAACTTACACTTACAACAGACGCATCAGACATAGCTGTAGGAGCAGTTATACACCAACTGACAGGGAATACAATGACCCTATTTCGTTTTTTTCAGCCAAACTGAGCAAGACACAGACAAAGTACAGTACCTTTTCAAGGGAACTATTAGCAATTTATTTGGCAATTAAACATTTTAGACATCTGTTGGAAGGAAGAAACTTTTGTATTTACACTGACCATAAACCGTTAACGTATGCACTGCATACACACATAGATAAATATGGCCCAAGAGAAATCAGACATCTTGATTATATTGCTCAATATTCTACAGACATCAGATACGTCAAGGGACAAGAAAACATAGTGGCGGACGCATTATCACGAGTTGCAATAACTTCGATAAATTCCAGTTCGCTGAGTATGGAATTAATTGCACAAGAACAAAAGACGGACGAGACACTCACTGACGTACAACAGAAAACGTCTTTGCAACTGAAGGAAATGCCTGTACCTTTTAGTACAACAACATTTTATTGTGATACAACGAAAAAACAACCACGTCCATACATACCGCCAAGCATCAGACGACATGTTTTTCAACATTTCCACATTTTATCTCATCCAGGCAAACGAGCCACGGTAAGAATAATAGCAGACCGTTTCGTTAGGCCGAAAATGAATACAGATATTCGAAATTGGACCAAGACGTGTGTATCCTGTCAAAAGAATAAAATACACAGGCATACAAAGTCACCACTGGGTACTTTCAGTACGCCAGATGCCAGGTTTACCAATATCCATGTTGACTTGGTGGGGCCATTACCCCCTTCGAAAGGACACACCCACATTCTCACCATAGTCGACAGGTTCAGCAGATGGCCAACAGCCATACCCGTGAAGGACACATCGGCGGCAACAGTAGCTGTAACAATATTAAAAGACTGGATAGCAGTTTTTGGAGTACCGTCAGTACTCACAACGGACAGAGGCTCGCAATTTCAATCGAAACTCTTCGCAGAATTCAACCAATTGTTGGGAACATCCCACAACGGCTTATCACCCTTGCTCGAACGGCCTCGTCGAACGCTTCCACAGACAGCTAAAAACTTCTTTGGCTACGAGTCATAACAACGCAGACTGGTCAGATAATTTACCATTAATCCTATTAATGATCCGAAACACGATGAAAGAGGATTTACAAAGCACGCCAGCGGAGGTAGTTTTTGGATCAGCAGTCACACTACCTGGACAATATTTTGATGCATACGCAGACATTTCACCCACAAATACATTTGTGACGGAATTAAAGAACAAAATGTCTTCTCTCAAATTTACACCCACCAGGAGGGCTGACAAACAAATACATATGCCAAATGACCTTCACACATGCAAATATGTATTTATTAGGAATGATACAGTCAAAAAGCCATTTTGTCCAAATTACACAGGACCATACCAAGTTTTGGACAGAAAAGAAAAATATTTCACTGTCCAAAGGAAAAACAGGAAAGACAACATCGCGATCGACCGAATTAAACCAGCATACATTGAGAAATACCCTCAGACAATTTCCCCACCAGAACAAATTCCCTTAGAACATGGGAGTCCAGCAGAAAGTGACGGGAACGTCAAACCTACGACAAAAACAGGTAGAAAAGTCCACTGGCCGAAACATTTCAAGGAATACATTACATATTAAAAAAATTTTTTTATTTTTCCTTTTTTTCAATCTGGGGGGAGTATTGTGCCAGTTGACACGGTTAAGATTCGAATAAAAATTGCTGTTTGGGATAAATACAATTTAGGCGCGCAGAGTGAATATAATTGTATTGGCGCGTGACAAATAAAAAATAACGCCCACGCAAATTCCGATGTGGCCTTATATATTAAATCAACTCAAAACGAGCGGACGTAGTTGAGAGCACACCACGTGATATTTCTGTCCAATGAGATTTCTCCAAAGACATATTTTTCTAAACTTTTCTCCTTAAGCTCGCTGGAGCCTATCCAAATAGTATTTAAACACACACAAACATCAAACTTTCTCGTTCAACTGACTTTTCATCCGGACCATCTGTTTGGTGGACGTCCTCTTTGTCTTGCGTTTGAGAAGTCTTTTCTGGGGCTGGCATTTATCATCCCACTACTCCGAGCAGCATGACCAAACCATCGAAGCTTATTTGCCGACACGACAACTTCGATGGTTTCCGTCATGCCAAGCGCTACGCGTATGCAAGCATTACTAAACCTATCATTCCTAGTAACTTTGAGGATTGTCCTAAGACATTCCATCTCAAACACCAACATAGCTCTGACTTTTTGTTATCCAGTAGTCCATGTCTCTTAACCGTATATGGATATTGACAGAATGGGTGCCTTAAGGGTTTTGGACATCTCTCTCTGTCTCTCTCTCTCCCCCCTCTCCCTCTCTCTCTCTCTCTCTATATATATATATATATATATTTACATGCTAGTGACACGTTATATATATATAGATGCAGAGATAGAGATAGAGAGAGAATATTTGAAATAATAAAAAAAATGTAAAGTTACATACTTTGCAAGTTTATTATAATCACCAAGTGTTTAAACAAAGAAATATTAGAATGACCTTTAATCAATGGATTCTCAAAAAAATTACTCTTATCCGCAGAAAGAAAAACACAATAAATTGCTCATAATTGGTACGTATTAATTTGAAAATTTACAACAAAATTTTAAGTTATGCTTAAAACAAAAATAGTCAAAAGAATGTTTCAATAATGAGCAGAATGTATCAGTGCAGTAAAAAAATCTGATTAGAACATGGTATTATATAGTGGAGAGTAATGGATTGCTATAAAATTCAGGAACGATTCAAAATATTCATATAGTCATACGGATACATATATTCAGTCTAACCATACTATATATATATATATATATATATATATATATATATATATATATATATATATGCATGCTGTTTCAGTATGAGTAGACGTAGCAATCACCATTATGACTTGCAACTGTAATAAGCAGTCAGGAATCTTACCTTTAAGCAACCGATATGTATATATGTATATGATTGCTCGATCCTCACAAATGGCAGTTCGCCAATCTCGAAGGATCGTTCGGATTGACCAGCTCTCATCGATTGTGTCTTCTCATGTTCGTGTTCAAACACTAAATCAAGGCTACAAACAATGAATACTGCAGGAGTCACCTCATTAGGCGGGTTCAGTCTGTGTGAACCGACATGAACCCATGAAAAAACATACTTGCAGACTGAACTACAAATGACGCGCGTGCTGTCCGCATATATATATATATATATATATATATATATATATATATATATATATATATATATATATATATGTATATATTTATATATATATATATATCGTATAAAGTAGCTTTTATAAACGAAGAAAACATGCAGTTTGAATTTCTAGGGATACTAACTAAATCAATATATTGCAGACTTGGAAAATTCACAATTACAACGGGATACTAAACTATTTAACATTAAAATAAGTATATATATATATATATATATATATATATATATATATATATATATATATATAGTTATGTGTATTTAAAAATCCATTGGTAAAAGATAATGAAATACCTTATTTTGAACATCTGATGTCTTAATAAATATTGGTTTTATACAAATTTTTATTCTCATCTTTCATCTGTTAAATCTATTGCTCTATTTAATATATTGAGCTTCATATTATCACGAAAGATTATTATTAAAGGATACATCACTTCTCTAAATTAGTATAAATGTGATTAATGTTATATATATATATATATATATATATATATATATATATATATATATATATATATATATATATATGGTTAACGCATTCTGAGCTTGAAACCAAGGTTGCCGATGTTGAACTAATTTTCTGTACCAAAAAATAAATAAATATTACACTCTTAATTTTGATTCTCAGTTAATCGAGCATTCTGCTGGGATTTTCCCCACCATCTTACAAAAGTAGTTCTATATATATATACATATATATATATATATATATATATATATATATATATATATATATATATATATATATATATATATATATATATACTAGCAGAGAGGCTGAACCTTGCTCGGGATTGAATAAAAATTATTCACTTTTTGTATTTACTCCAACCGTCCTCCCATTGCGCCAGCTAGTATTGTCAGTAGAAGCTGAACTGTTGGAAACCATTCTGTCGTTGAGTCTTATACATATAGTTTAAATTGCAGTAAAATCAGATATGAGTATTTACAGTTTTATGAAGGATTTGTCCCAATAGGTCACTTTAACGTAAGGGGCACGTAGATATTCGGCTCATGTAAGGTAACGTAGAGATTCGGGACCACTTCCATTGTCTTCCCGGAGAATTTTATACATATGATATGAATGTCATCAAAATAGAATATCTTTCAAGTTTTAAGAGGTTTACGTTCTCCTCGCTGCTTAGAGATGCACTAAGATATTCGCGATCACTTCCATTGTTTCGTCTAGTAAAATTTACATGAGAATACACTCTTCGATTTTATGCAGTTTGTCTAACCTTTCTTTTAGTAGAAAACACATAAAACTCATACAAATACATATACACATACATTGACGTATGAATATATATATTTATATATATATATATATATATATATATATATATATATATATATATATATATAGAGAGAGAGAGAGAGAGAGAGAGAGAGAGGAGTATATATAGAGCGCTAAGGACACAGAGAAGAGAGAAAGATAGAGAGGGGCAGACAGACAGACAGACAGACAGACAGAGAGGCGTTACGTACTAACTATAGCAACATTTTTCACTTACATTTTATTATATTAAAAGAAGGAGAATATATTCTTTCATTACATATAATGTTATTTATTAAAAAAATAGGGGTGTAGAATCGAAACCGAGCACTCGATGTTTTCAATCTGATACTTTCCTAAATAAACCATTCAGACATTCATTAAGTCGAGTTTTTGAATAACACTCATAAGAAAATCGGTTATACGTATTTTAAGTTTTAAAGGGGTTATGCCCCTATGGGTCACTCAGTGGTGGTGGCATGTAAATGTTCGGCATATCAAGAGTAACGTAAGGATTAGGAATCACTTACATTGTCTTCCCTGGAGAATTGTATGCATACATATGATAAAAATTTCATCAAAATAAGATATATTCTAAGTTTTAAAGGAAATTCGGATCCTTTATTTCCCTTACGAAAGGAGGGAACCTAAAGATTTGGAACACTTTCTATTGTCTTCCTCAACAAATTATACATATAATTTTAAGGGGTTTATGCCCTCATAAACCCTTACTTGTGAACTGAGAGATTCCGGAACATTCGAATTGTTTGGCCCTATTAAAATGTACATAAAAATACTCTTTTAGATGTTATGTAGATTTCTTAACCGTTCGTTCTATATGGAGCACACAAACATTAAACACACATTTCTACATATACATTGAGTTTGTGACAAAGTGTCCGGGGCCCCTTGGGATCGGGTATCCTGGTTACGCGCTAGTATGCATCTTTGTGATGATGCTAGGCCCTGCGTAGAGACGAAGTGGAGATATAAAACTAATATATATTTGACGTGGAAACGAGCTTGTTAAAACAACGGAAAAGGCGTCGGTTTGTCTGGCGGAGTCGTTTTTGGTAGTCAACACTGATCATCAGCACAAAAAGAAGATTGAAAATTAAAGATTAAGAAAAAAACCATGATCTTAGCGTTTATTCAAATAAATGTCAACAAAGACATATGGTTGTTTAAGTGAGTGATATGCTTTGGGTTTGCGATACTGGAGGTCTTCTCTAACTTACCAAAATAATCATTTAGGCCTGTCATCGTTAATTACGGCGAGAATGAGAAGGCAATTGTTTTTGTGATAACACCACGGGCCGACAGAAAATCCGATTTATTTTAGAGGCAAGGGAGTAAGGCCCCCATCCTCTCACCCCCTGAGAGAGGAAGAGACGCAGAGAGAAATATGGCAGAGGAAGGGGTGTGACGATGGACATAAGAGAATGTGCGTTTTGACGCACGAAAGAACAGAACCACGATAGAAGAGATCGAGTAGAGACGGCGAGAGACCCAGTCAAGGTTGGACGTCCGTCTGACGCACGCACGTGGCAGAGTAGACAGTGAGAGACGGAGTTGAATTGTCGTTAGGGTCGGACGCGCTCGACGCCGCGCGCCGATGATGGTGCGCGACGAAGTGAGGAAAACCGAACGATATCGCCATCGTTTTCTTAGCCAGTTAATTTGTGACTAAACAACCACTTGTAAACGAATTTACACACACACAGAGAACCAACGAGATAGCTTAGCGCAATCTATATACATATATATGTATATTATATATATATATATATATATATAGAAAGAGAGAGAGAGAGAAAGAGATATCTGTGTATATATTATATATATATATATATATATATATATATATATATATATATATATATATATATAGATAGATAGATAGATAGAGAGAAGATATAGAAGATATATAACATATACATAGATCTAGATATATTGAGAGCGATAAAGAAACACAGATAGATAAAGAGAGAGAGAGGGAGAGAGACAGACAGACAGACAGGCAAACAGACGGAGAGGATTTACGTACTAAATATACCAATTTCTTAACTTACATTTTATTATGTTAAAAAAGGAAAACTATATTCTTTAACTTTTTTTTTTTAGACGGGGACTACAATCGAAACCGCACACTTGATATTTTCAGTCTGATACTTCCCCAACGGAAAAATTCAGACTTGTGTTCAGTCGACTTCTAAAATAACACTCATAAGAGAAATCAGATATAGGTAGTTGAAGTTTGACGGGAGATATGTCCTTATTTGTCACTTAGGGGTGGTGGTACGTAGATATTCGGCACATAGAGGGTAACGTACAGATATGTATTATATATGTGCAAATAGGGTAAACTATTCGCTATGTAAAATATTATTGGTCAGTAATCGCGTGATGAATATTATTTATATTTCCAGCGTAGAACCGTGACCTGAATGGGTAGGTATTGGAAAACTATATATTCGCTCGATTTTTGACATTGGTTTATAAATGAGAGAGAAAAAGTTCTAAAACAAATCGTGAATGTAGACTTCTTTGGAAAGATATAGACTTTAAGACATGAATTCATTGTTCGGGTGAAAAGTGAATTATTGATGTTTTTAGACGCGCCCTTTATTTCTATGAGAGGCGGGTTTTGTTGTTAATCGGTCGGTCTATTACGTTGGAAAACGTACGCAGTTACATTTTATATAAAACGTGCTGCAACTACTCAGCGTTACCCGGTAGTATTTTTCCTTGCGTTTTCATTTAAGATGTCGTAAGTTTTTCTGAATATTATTTCTTGTTCCAAAAAGGGAAGTAACTCTGTATCGAATGAAGAATTGTAATTTAATCGAATTACATGTTATTGTTCTTAACAACATGCTGCAATGAATCACCAAACGAACTGACCAATAAGAATCATATATTATTTTTATGCGAATAAATCTATAGCTGACAAAAATCAAGCAACATACTGACTTTACTTTGTATATAAAGTGGTGTATCGATTGTACTAATAGTTTGAATGTGTCTAAAGTATGGTTCGTACTTACAGTTATTTACAACAATTTTTTTTTCAATGAATCGTAACATTTTAAACTCTTACACGGTTACACTTTATCACAAATGGCGCGTCGACTGTGACAAGGGTCTTGAATATGTGCCTGGAATTTGAGTTTAGTTGACATACCAGATTTTATATTATATCTTTTCAATTCAATGTTATTTACTTACGTTCAAAATATCATTTTAATCGCTAAGTGCGCATATTGAATAGAGTACCTTAAGAACTAGTTCTTCTTTTGTTTATTTCTCAGGTGAAGGTTATTGTTCAAAAGAAGCAAAAGCGTCAGGTAAAAACATAGATATAACTGCCGTGACCATTTTTTATTTACCTCAGCAGATTATATGTACAGTGGCGCATTACGTACACAGCATGAATCTTACTGGTTTGATCGCGTATACCTGCAGTCCGTTCTCTTTCTTCTACTTTTTTCCGTTGTTGTCATCTTCTCTTTCTTAATAACAGGGGTTGCAAAAGTTATGAAAAAGTTACAGCACAAAATCATATAGGGTTTAACAATGTTTCGGGGCTTTTATTTATTATCTGCAGTATATGGTAGGCAGAGAGTACATATACATAATAGCATAAGCCTACACCCCACAAGGGGAATAAGAGCAGCTCTCTAAAACTCAACCGCTGTCCTTCTCTCTTGACATTCAGAGAACTAAGAGAAAGGTCTTATCAGCCTATATGCTACGTGTCACTATCGACTTCTTCTTTGTAACGCAATATACACACGTAGCCCTATTTCTAACTTTACTTTTAATAAATAAAAAACATAGCGTCCATTTAATCTGTTTGTTTATCGAAATAAATGCTGTTTCTATCTGAAGCGTTACAAAGCGAAAAACAATGCTACTTAAAACGTAAGCATAACCGACCAACGAAAAATAATATTTCAAAGTTAAGAATGAGAGACCAAGCAAAATTATATTTAGACTGTGGAAAAGTGTATCTTAAAAGTTTCAGAACAATAACAATTATATTTATACTTCAGCGTGACAGACCAACAAAAATGTCGATTTCAAATGTATGAGAAACCGAAGAAAGAGATAGCTATAAGCGTCATAACCACCGAAGATTGTGTTTGATACTTAAGCGTGTAAAACTAACAAACTGGTATTTCAAACATAAGCGTGACAGACTACTAAACATGCTATGTTAAAGTTAAGCGTGCCAGACCAATGGAAATGCTATTTTAAACTTAAGCGTCACGGAAAATGTTATTTCTACTGGAGCGTGACAAATCAGGTTATTGATTGACCGATCACGAAAGCCTCGCATTGATTCCGCCAAATAGGTAATTCGTCATTCAAATTTACAAATGACATATATCTATATTTCTAAAAATACGTTATTAAAATGCAATATTTCAGTTTCAAGTTGATATTCTCATCGTTCTGCAGATTCCGGTCGTTCAGCTCTCTTGCTTTTTTCGTGCCTATGATGTGGGAATAAATAAGATCCCGTAATTTCGGAATGATTTCTTTATTTAGTAAACAAGGTAAGACTGTTCTAATTCCAAGTTCCATATCTTAGAATATATCGTATGAAGCAAATTCGCAGTTTTAATTTCGTTCAACTGAACCAGATCCGAAGGTTTAACTAACGATTACCTACTAGGCACCCGGGTAGAAATGCGTACCTCTAAATTATATTCAACGTATCTAAATCCAGTGTTTCATCAAAACAATAAATCCTAATTACCGAGTAGAATAGCATTTAGAATAATTATCCAAAGATTGTAAAACAAAGTGACGAATAGGAATATTTTATATTTATATTCGATTCATTCGTTTTTGTACCGATAACGTGCGTGGATTTCCTACCCAACAGGTGGTCGTCATGTAGCGTGCATGTTCTCTTGTGTACACACAGCCATCTGGTCAAACACCTCCCTCCCCCCTCTTCCTCCACTCCCTCTCTGCCATCCACTTTACCACCTGCTCATCCCCCACCTCTTTCTCTTACCACCAGCCACAGTAGTCCTTGCTCACCTCATCCTTCCATTTTTCCCCACTCATTTTCTTCAACATTCATTTCTATTTCTCCAACAAGTACGGACGTCCACCCTGTAGTGGCCATTATTTCATTTTATTTTTCCTCCCAATATGTCTACCCTACATGTATCTGTACTTGCATGACATTTTTTCTCTATTTTATCATCCTGATGAAGTCTTATAAATAAAGACGAAACGTTGATGTACACATAAAAAACATCCATTTTTGGTTTTCCTTTTTCATTTTCCCATATATATATATATATATATATATATATATATATATATATATATATATATATATATATATATTTCTCATGGAGACGGTGTATCAAATACACACTTAGGAAACATGATACACAAATGGTACTTACTAACAAAATGGCTACGTTGAAAGATTACATTAATTGTTCCACACACAATCGACAAAGAACAAGCATTACGATGGTAAACAAATGCAGAGAGATGCATGTGTAAGGTACAAGTAAATACGAATTACGATAGCTGGAAAAGTATATCTACGACTACCAACGAAAGTCCACGCAAAGATGGCGAGCTCTTTCGGAGTTTGAGAAACAACTACGACCATGAAAGGTGTCTGACGAGAACAACGTCGGAGTTGTGACAGCCATGTAAAAATGGGGAGCCAACTAAATTGCCCTCGACTAGCTTAAAAGCCCGCCAGAAAAAAGGATGAATTCGGTTTCTAAATCTCTCACGTACAGGAATTGTATTTCTGGTTTTCTCAAAGCAAAGACTGCATTCCCTATCTGATTTATGGGATACATTTTTGATAAGGTTAAAGCGAGACAACTTTTATATATTCTGAGCTAAAAATAGCAACCAAATATGTATCTTATTAAATTATATTGAATGAGTAATGAACGTGATTATTTGGGGAAATCGAAACAGAAAGAATTATTTGAAGCAGTATACTTGTAAAGTTGCGTTCAGATGTCATATTTCCGATGCAAACAGTAAGTAGGTTTTATTGACAGGGTTTCTCTACATTGTTAGTTGTGACTTCATATACAAGGAAGTAGATCAAAATGGTAAGTTTAATCACGTGAGATAAAAAAAAACTGAAGTTTAATAATAGTTTATGGAGTAAATTTTTGTGTGCAAACAATGGAAAACTCAGATAGATATGAGTTCTATAATCATGTGGGTCTGGTCCAGCCAGAGCAACCCTGTCTTATAGAAAGATGCATATCTATTTAATGTAGTTAAATAAATAATATTTAACGTGTTCCAGTTATCCATCTGGCCGTGGAGAGAATCACCGTCGAAGATTTCAACTTTGGTCCACATGAAAGAATGGCGTCAATATCCATACCGCACCCTTAGAATCGGGTTTGCAGCATTGAAAAAAAAAGCTGGAAACAACAATAATAGGGATCATTGTCTGAATCAAATACTGATGCCAATTTGTTTTTACTTACTCTGATAAGGAATGAGTTCTGGCTGTCTGGCTTTCTTGAATTCGTGAATCGATTTTAGAGTCGTAAAGAACTAAACGGTTTCGGCAAAACAAATGTATGATTTCGATTAGGAAATAAATGATTCGATGTTCAAGAATCGATACTAAATGTCCTGAAAGATCGAGAGCGAAATATTTGTGACTGTGGATGGACGCGCGGATGAAATCGACCGAGATGAACAATCGGATAAGGATGGGCGGTGCAGGCGATAAAGTGGGCACCCGTACCGGGCGACCACTCGATGTCTCGTTGTTGAATCCCGTGTTTTATGGCACCATTTTCATTATGTATGTTGGAAACCTTCACGCGGTCCCTGCTATAAATACTTAATTTTACTAATGAATAGGGAGGGGACCAATGCCAACAGAATCGGCAGAATCAAGCTGATCAAAAACGTCTCTTATTGAAAGGGTCGATTGGCGAATAGCGCAAAGGTATGTACGTAAAAAGGCGAGTGCGTATTTGTAGATAACGCAAAGGTGTATTCGCGAATAGCGGAAGAAGGTTGATGTAGTCTTATAGAAGTCTTGCTGATATTTGTATCGGAGACATACTGAATAATTCTGACGGTTTTTCAAACGTGTGATATCCGCAGACATTACAGATTAATAAACGGAAATAGCGGTTTACAGATACAATGATAAAAACAGCGGTTTGACGAAATAAAGTACATACTAAGAGATCGTATATTTTCATCGGGTACTAGCAGTGTTACCCGGCGTTTCATGGAGGGCATGAACAACGAAATAGAAGACTTTTAAAACGTGTGTGTGCTATCTTTCTTTTAACAATTTTCCCTTTCTTTTTCTCTCTCTACTTCATCATAGCTCCCTCCTTTCTCTAATATTCTATTTCCACCTCTATCCTATCACTTCTCCTTCTCTACCAATACCCTCTTCTCCTTCATGTCACCGCCCATTTCTGTTCCTCTTCCTCTCTTTTCGCCTCTCTCCCCTTCCTTTTTTCTCCGCTCTCCCCCTCTCTCTGGTCAGGATGTCTCCTCCTTCGACCGGGGGCACAGCTGATGTGACACTTTGGGCATAGCTCTAAGTACTAGAAATTGTATTTTAGTTCGAGTGTCACACCTAAACATCAATGGGAAAACATCGTTCTAAATGTCTTATTTTATTCATGGTGAAACCCAAAAGAATGAATATTACGAAAATTATCTGTCCTTATTATGTCTGAGGCAATACTAAAAAAAACTATATATCAGCTTTGTGGTGTGTTTTGTGTAGTTTCTAACTTTTAGCTAAACACACACAGACACACAAACAGAAAACTGCGCTTTATATAATAGATTCCATATTCTATAGCTAGAATGCTCATCCCAAGCCATATCTCAAATAATGCGACACAGTTGTAATTAGAATAAGATCTAAGACCCCAAAATACCACAAAGCAACCAGAGATATGTGTATAAAATAGAGATATAATCACTGATGTTTTCAACTTAGAAAACATTTACTTCAAGGGAGTATAGCTCTTATTAAGGGGTAGCTCTAATAGTTGAAATATTTAGACATGGATATGTTAAACTGACTTAAAAACGAACTTTGCCACGTGATGCTAGCATAAGTAAAAAACGGAATGTTCCACCAGAAAATTAAGTTACAAGTTCAGCTGATGTGGTAAGGATATGAGGTCAGTGACGAAAAACCTTGACGGACATATATCGAATAGGCTAATACGATAGTTTTCTTTGGCTGGCTATCTTAACGGATTTAGACGTATCATTCAGAATTCTATCTCCCTTCCCACAGGAGAGCTAAGGGCTAGAAGCTGATATATTACTAATCTAAATATGAAGTATACTGCATGTAAAACGATTGTATTTCTAAACTTAAAATAAATATGTTCAAAGAAAATGAAAGTTGCAGAGCGAAAATAACGGTGTTGTCTTTTTTAAATTGCGACGACTACATTTCTTAACAAAAAACGAACACGGAAAAGTGAGGGACAGATCAAATCTAGACACTGCGTCAGTTATAGTTGCAACTACGATAGATAGACCTCACCACTGACTGAGCTTACTACATACCGAACTTTTGCCAGCGTGTCAACAGAACACAGCTGTTAACTGTTACGCGTGTCTTCAAAATTTATTGTGAAGAATGATCACTGCTACTACGACGAACAGGAAACGTACTAACAATATGTCAGCTGACTATGTGACGGCTCGCCGTCAATAATTTGCTGGGATACAAAACTTGGTCCACCCTAGTCCTACATTAATGAGCGAAATGTCCTCAAATGTTTCAAATCGATATATATTTCTATCTTCCTATGCATAGTACGAAATCAGTTTCGCAATCTAGTGGGGGATAACTTCCTCATTTCTCACAGAAACTAGTCTTTCCGTGCTGTGTCTTTATTTTATGATAGGTCTTCTACTAGGCTCTAATATCTGGTCCCCCCTTCAAAACGTTAACAACAAAAACACATCTAACTACAACCACTGCAAAGAAATTCCCATTCTTCCGCTGTGTTCCTTAAGCGAAACTGAACTTTCCTGAACAAAGTTTCTTTTCAAGATCTTCCCATCTGTGAAACACAATACCACGGGGATGGCCCCAGGTTAACTACAACATGGTCGATTTCAAGTTCAATGTTCAACCGCCATCTTAATAAATGAAAATGTATCCATTTCACCCATGGTTTCCAATCCTCTCATTGTATTCCTGATCATTCAATTGATAATCTCATTAAATCTTATACTCGAGTGGCCTCTGGCCTTGATGAAGAGTGTCTTATTAGTATAAAAATTAGTTTAAATTTCCTTAAAATCAGTTTGAGGTTCATGCTCCTTCAAGGTCGCCTTTAAAATTTACAAGTGGCCCAAAAGTACTTAAATTCAATTCAAGAAATACTGCTATGACGATAACTATGTGAATGCAATGTTTGCACTACTGACGGTATAGGCTCTACAAAATGTAAACATGTGTTTTAATTTAGTGGGGTAAGCCTATCTATAACGTTACGCCAATAATACACCGTGTGTAACAAAATGCGCTATGTCACATCATGCGATTTCCCCGATCACAAGAATTTTGCCGGTATGCATAACAACTAGCAGCTGTGTTTTGTTGGCTCGCAGTCGTAGTAAGCTCAATCAGTTGTAAAGTCTGTCTCTTTATTTCGGTAGTAGTGACAGTAGACCCATCTCTCTCTGTCCCTCACTGTGTCTTTGTCTTCTTCTTTGTTGCCATTGTAGTTGTAATAGTTGAACACTAGCAGCTATTTTATATCTGGACTGTAATATTAACTTCTTGTTTGTTTATTTTTACTTTTTACATATACATTGTTCTTTCTTTACAACAAGTAATTTGATTATAGTAATATTACATAGTATCACTTTACCCCTTTTGTTCCGAGGAGGGGCTCTTACTTAAGAGCTCTTAATGATACGTCTGCATTCGTCCAGACCGAAAGCTAAAGAAAGACCAACTTGACTATCTTATTCACTACGTGTCGTTCGAGACTTCTTGTATGTGACCCAACTTGTAGAACACGTCAGCTTAAAGTTCTATTGTTAAATTTCTATAGAATGTTTCGACATGGAAATTCCGTTTTAAGTCATTCTAACACACCAACGCACAAATATTGTTATTTTAAGATCTTATTTTAATTTCTATTTTTTCTTTGATTTTGCACTTCATCTATTTAAGTTCTTTTATTTATTTATTTAAAATTCGTTTTTTTACTGTTCATTATATAAGTCTTTATCTGTAAAACAATCAAATACTACATCCCGTGAATGTACGAATGCAGAGCATCAGCATGATATGTTTTCGTCATCGCGAGTTTTGGGCTTTCTAACATCATACTTATACTGCCAGTAACCCTTACCTGAATACTAAAAAAAATATACCTCATGGATGTGGTCGCAACACACGACTTGTTTACCCCAAAGTTACGTATTAATTTAAATTACTGATTTCCTAACAGTTTCGACCGTGCAGCGTCAAGCTATGAAGACGTCTCACGTGTATTTAGTTGTCTACGTTGTCGTTATTGCTGACTGATTTTCCCAGTTGAGTCATTAAATAATATTATTTCAGACAATTATGTCTACTCTATGCTCGTCTGAAGACACGCCAATATAATAAAAATGATGTAATATCAACCGCAATTCTCACAGTCTTATTACAATGATGCGCGTAACATAATTACGGTAATGAAATAAACGATATCAGTTGATAAATACGAGATGATAACTATGATATTGTATTCCAATAAGGATCTCAGATGAAATTTCTTTTAATACATGTCATTTTATTACAGCTATTTTGAGTTTAAATTCCGGACATTAACTGTTAAGAATAAATAATGAACCTTAGTCATATTTATAGCTTCATTGGAATGAGTTGAAATAAATAAGAAAACTTCAAAACAAAGCATTTAATATGTATGCATATTAAACGCTGGCGTTGTTAAAGTAGATACCGGTACAAACTGATTGTTCAGTGAAACGTGTTAAAATTGTGCCAGATCCAAAGCATCACTCTTACCGGAGATGTTGGCAGTATCCCCGTTGTTTTTCACGTGTAAACGAATGCTAGCAGAATCATGCGAGTCAGAATAACGGAAATATCCGAATTAAATCTCTTTCTAGAATAGGATGACTTTTTAGTGCATTCTTTAGCGTTCATGGTCGAGAAATTGCTCCTGATAGCCAACAATAGAAAGAATGGGTCATGTTGAAAAGAAAGCAACTGCACTTACCTTGGTTAGTTACAAAATAAATGCTGTTTCTTGCGCGACGTTCATGTATCTATTATCATGTTAACAGCTGAAAATTTAGAAAGTTTCATTTTCTCTACTTAAATAATAACTGACAAAGGGCCCGCAGTACCTTTTCTCGTGACTACTCTATGTATAACTGTTAATTTATCCTCGCGTATACTTGTCGCATCACATTAGTCTACAAATTAAAACAGACAGGGAAAGCTCCCCACGCACTTGCTCCAACATTTCTGTGTTACTCCCTTCAAACAGTGTGTCAATCATTTTTCACTTTTTCTTCTAAGATAACATTCTCGAGAATCACTATACATGCAAACTTTGGTTGATTCATCTGCCAATCAAATTACGTTGTCAAAATTACTATATTCCTATGCAGAATCTATTATTGACATTCTCTTTTAATAACAAGTATTAGTATATATATTTTTACATCATTCCATGTTTTTACGCCTCTTTGTGATAGAAAACAAGATAAGGGAGACGTGCCACTTAGCATAAATTGCTGAAGATACTGAAAATCTTTAAAAAATATAAAAAATTTGGAAAGATTAAATTTCATTTTTATTAAGAATTTTAAAATGCAATTTCGTGTCAGTACTTGAATTATGACATGAATAAACAGACTATGGTCAGTTAAAAAATGAGTTTTTTAAAGTAAGCCAGATAAGTGATGAAAAATTTGATAAAAACATGATAATCGGTAATATTTCTGAAATGGAACTTATTTGTATACGTAAACAATGATATAACCGTTACGTTGGGTGCAGAGCGTTTACACGGAATGATAGAGCGATACAGAAGTAAACCACACGGGTTTATATTAAATCAATTATACAGATAGGCAGTTCACCCGCCGCCTACAAACATATAGTCTTCTGAGAGAAAGGAGTTAAAATAAAATACTGTGCCTGCATATTCACATAAATAAAACAAGAGGAAAATTTGTTATTATAACTGAAAGCTTTGTGTACGTGGTTTCCTTCATGATGCTGTCTTACGTATACTAACGACAACTAACACGGCAAGCAAGCGGGCAGAACAATATGGACAATAAGAACACACACAGCAAACAAACGAAACAACATACCGGGCGATAAATTACAGACAGTTTTTCGGATTTCGTTACCAGATGTTACAATGATAAATAATTAGTCTGTGTGTTTGTTATTATTGAACTGTTAAACAAAGTGTTTAAAGCTTTTTTCTGTTTCTTTTTCGTAACACTCTTGTAATAAAACCCTAGAGGAACATCATCTTCACGGTAGACAAAGTTGCTTGCATGTTTTCACTATTTGAGATGTATCAAATCGGCTAATAGTGCATCCAATTTTGCTTGATGCTTATAATTCTTTTATTTTTACATTTTCGATTAATTTCAGAATATCTTTCTTGGGTGCACTTTTTCTATTTAAAACGTGGACATTTTATTTTAATTAAGTTCCTGGAATATTACTATTGGCAGAATTTATTCACTCCAGATTCTTAAGAAAACATTTAATCGGTTATTTGCAATTGATGAAAGGATAAACTAAGTACAAGTATAAGACTAAACCTATTTAATTTAACATTCAATCATTCTGAAATAACTTTGAAAAATAAGTTTAATTAATAATTAAGATACTTTATCGTAATGGAATGACTCAATTTGAAGAAAAAATGATAGATTCACTACAGACTTTCGTTTGTACTTGGATACCCTTTATCTACTTTCATGACAACCTCACGCTTTACAAACATAGACTTAATTAACCTAAAACAATATTTCTCAGCACTCTTCTTCAAGATTTCTCAATAAAATAAGCTTTACAGGTGTGAACATTGTCATTTACCAGATATTTATTTAATTTTTTTGTCATAGTTCTTCAATCTGATTAAAATGCGGACTGAACTTTTTTATTCTTCATGGATTACAAATACTGAGCTGTTATTATCACAGCGAAAGTATGAAAGAAAACGTTTGTGTGTGTTTGTGTCTAAGCAAAGAAGAGTTGAGAGGAACCCAATGATTTCCTACTAGAGTACTAGCGTGCACATACAAATGTATTTTCTAAACTTCCGAAGTATTAAAATGAAAACACATTAAAAGGACCATGCCACATTATAAAGAGACCTAGATCACGTGTTTCTTACTTTTCATTCAGAGGTCTATCACAGCAAAGAAAATAAATATTATACTCCATTTTGTCAGCAATAGCACTTCCCTAAAATCCAACTCATCCCTACCGTGATAGGGTTGGTGGTTACGTGATAGTGTAAGAGCTATGCTGTGTGGAACTCTGGTTCCTGGAAAGTTAGCCATCGAGGAAAGGTTTGGCACCAACCGATATTATAGCTGCACTCGGCTAACAAGGCTCTAATTTAAAATCCTTGAGGAGTCGGCTCATGATCCACCAACCTCTGGTCGTATCTGTCTCTGCGTGTGGCAAGCAAAAACGTTTTCGGCGCAATTGAATGTCCTCTGTGCTAAACCTTTCCCGACCAATCATGCAACCTCTGAACCTTGCTGGTCTCGGTGCTGCTAGTAAGTCCTGAAATGCTGCAGTTAATGATACCCTGCGACTGACGAGGGGGGGGGGTATACAAGCCAGATAATCCTGAGTAACGACGTTCGTAAGTTTTATGTAGACGTCTAACTTGCTTAACAAACAACCAAATCAGCAACAGCGGAAGTGTTCCTTTCAACCGAGAATGTCGACATCATATTTCAGGAATTGACTGTTATATGAAGGGCTGCAATTTTAAGACGGAACTAGAGGATAGCACCATCCAGAAAACAAGTATGTGTCCTTATAGTCTCCATAAGGTTTGTTTTCTTTTCGTGTTTTTTGTTTATATTAAAACAAAGAGGGTAGATATGGAGAACTTTCATACTTGACTATCCAAACTTAGCTTACTAATCTGCGACACGACCAATAACATATTTGATAAAAGCGCTGAATTAATTATCATGTCTACAGCAACTTTGACAGCTTTTGGTGATGACAGTGTTTTCCCTTTACCGTTATATGTGTGCGAGAAGGAAAATATAACTTGTCTTTCTGTTTTGACAACGATATCTTTAACAGTTCATTAAATAAATCATCAGAATTTATCACTGCGCAAATTTCAAATTATATTGGTTATAGTGTTCAATCACCGATGCAAGCATTATCAAATTGTCTATATCCTGGATTATCCCGGATTATTCTCGCAGTAGTTGTTTTCTTGTATTTGTCGCTAGTCGAATACTGCATCCCACAAAAATACAGTATTGGATGTTTGTAGGCTACTAATACAGGTGAAGACATTGTCAAGATAAGCATTTGGTGTTAAGATACTCCAGTTCTTCTTGTTAAGCTTCTTATAACTTCATAAGCGCGTGCTCAATGAGCAAGACACAACCCAGACTTGCTGAAAATATGCCACTTCATTGTATAACATGCTATCCACGCATAAACTTCTAAAATACTTCCGGATTTTCAACTCCGAACGTGTTTATTTGCTGCAGATACAAAAAGACTATTTATAGGTAGTTTACATGGCCTTTGACAGCAAATATGGATCAATTATATGCTATTCTATGCAGCACATCATCAATGATACTGCAACACCAGCCTCAATTCTTTTCCAAACACAGTTTGCTGGGTTTTGAAATGCCAGGAGTGTCAGATTCGTTAAACACTATTGCATCGATAGTCATTGCCATTTGGTTATACCAAAGTGTTCTGTCAATATCTATTTCATCATTCTTAGTTTAACAATAGAGTTATTCAAGTTCTTAGTATAAAGCTTTTACATTCTTTGTCATTGTGAATTGTCCTGTAAAATAATTTTGCCAGTGAGACATTTGCCAAGCAGGCTATATTCACGAATGTACGTTATATTGTATTTCCTAGCATAATATCTACAACAGTATTTCTTCCAAAGATTGTTTCTAGCAATGTACAAATAATTTACGATAGATTCATCATAATCTCCCAAGTGACGCTGGATTCCTGTCAACAGCGCCATATACTATTACAGAAAACTTCCGAAATAGATGGTTGTTATGATACTATAGGTAAAATGTAATTAACAATTTGCTTATAAATGTACGTCTTGTCTTCAGGGTACATATAAACTATTTGCTAAAATATTGCAAATCTTAGTTAATTATGCCTCCAAAAACTAACCCAGCATTTACTTCACACCCCACTAAAAACGAAAACACAATATTGTACAAACTCTACGTTATCAACCATAAAAGTTGAAGTTTAGTCTTCATTATGGTACAAGCCACCATCTTTGATGCTTATTATTTTTTATGCTAATCTATTGGCCTATATGTGATATGTTGTTCACTAGATATTAGAAAAAAATCAATAGAACAATTTCTTACAATTCTGTTAGTGTTTGCACCATTTAGTTCATACGTTCCGTCTGCGAGTAAGAGGTTTTGAAATCTAAGGCACGAGTTGTGTGTATTCATTCTGCTGGTTTAGTACGATGTCTTCAATATCTTCTATTTGTGACAGACGCCACAGACAGCGGTTGTTCACTTGCAATTATTGACTATTGTGTAAAGCGTTGTTTGCCGCCATATTATCTCCTCGAGCCTTAAGTAGGGCGAGGTGCGCATGCGTGTCTTGTTTTCTCCGCCATTTTCAATTTTTGCGCTTAAGAACAAGTGAACAAAAGTTTCGAGTTTCGAGTTCAGAAAAAAAGTGAATTACAAAGCAGCAAATGAATGGGAATGTTTTCCTTTTGATTTGTGAATTTAAAGGGACCATTCCAGTGCGTAGAAATAATAAAAGGAACTCGGTGTGTTACTCCCAGACATTTCTGACCAAAAAAGAATAAATACTCACAGTTATCTGATATACTAGTCATATTTAAGTTCTGTGTTTTATTGCGTGTCAGCGAAAGGCACAATCAAAGTTCAAAACATTTTACAAGCCTTTTTAGTGAAGGATATTTGTACAAAAGTGTGTATATCATTTGTCCACGGTAGTGTTTGAATATATTCTTGGGTCCACATTTTCCTCACCGCCTGAACATTTTAAAATCGATATCGAATTAAATTCTGACCCAAATTTGAAACTGCTTACCTTGTAGAAAAAGATACCGACCGAGTTCATTCTGACAATCGAAATTTGAGTGACTGAAAAAGGTTACACTAAACATATATAAATCTAAATTAATAAATGAGAAAGTGTGTGTTTCATTCATCACTCTTATATTACCATAAAAACTTCTTATTGTTATCGAAATTAATAATGCAAGAAAGTCTTTGTATATGTAATACGTGGAAAGTCCCACAGACATCTATTTGTATGCCTAATTTGCATAACTATTTTAAACATGATAAATTAATGTGTGGTGGTATTCATTTGTAATTCTATGATGCTATTTTTTCTATATATATGCTACATTTTTTTAATGAACAATAATTAATTAAAATGATTTAATTTCAAAATAAATTGCGAAAACGTTTTTAAAATATGCGTTTATTAAGATAAAAAGAAAGATAATTCAAATCAAACTAATATCACTAGCTAGCAAGAAAGATATGTACGAGTAATAAGAAATAATAAATCATATATTTATACGGTAGAAGGTGAAGTGATCTCTTTCTGTAAGTAATGAAAAGGTCGACCCCACACACAGGTGAATAGATTACATCTTTCATTTCTTTACGGTATATTTCAAAAATTAATAAATTTATATAAAAATTATAAAAATATTAATATTTATGTATTTATTAAATGTCAAAAATGTAAAAAAAATGATGTAAACAAATTAGATTATTTTTTTAATACTTTGGTATATTTACTTTTTTACCTCGTGAATCAGTGTTGTTTTTTTAGGAAAAAGTATTCGTTAAGAAAAGCTCTAGATATCGGATATTTTCTATATGAACGAGCTTAAATCGACGCAATTTAATGAACTCATTCGATAGAGGCTCTATAGTTGCGTAGATTATTACTTTTCGTGATGTTGCTGTGTTCGTTATTGGAATCGGAATCACTAATTGTATCAAAATTATTGAGTTTAGAACAGAATCGGTAATTGTATCGTAATCAGTAAGAATATTGTAATCGTCCCATCACTAATATATAAATATTACATATGATACTACGTAGTGATATTTCGATTCGCCATTGCTTTCTGTGGTTTTGAGGGATATGAGTAATCATGCTCTGTGCATCAGTCAGTAGCTTAATTCATTGATTAAACCATATACTGATGTAAAAAAAAATCCCGTGTAAAGATTCCTTTACCCAAACGAGTAAAATTTCCCATAACTCGTGAAACTTGCTAATCGGAATATTACTGTATAGTATCATATAAAGTAAATATATCATGCTTTTTAAAACGTAATTAAAACACTCTGATTGTGTAGAGGGTGGTCGTGTCGTCTAGTGGGTGAATTATTTCTTCTCTCCTTCCTGCCGCGAACCACGCCGTCCGTTGTCTGCAACAAAAGCCCCATGACGCACTCCGAAGACAAACTCTTCTTTAAATTTAATTCATTTTATTACAAGCGTTGTTATTTCAACTGGGAGTCATTCACTACGTCGAGAGAGAAGGAGAGAGCAAATCACTACTTTATCGTAGTTAGTTAACAATTATTTTCTTAACCATTCATAGAGAGGGGGGAAGAATTTCTCTCGCTTGTATTCCCTTAAGGGAAATATTTCCCTTATCTGTTGTAAATTGCATTTTAACAATCACGTCTCATCGGTTTGCTTCCAAAAACCCAGACTGACGAAAAATCGCTTCTCACGAGAACGAGTGACGTCACAGAGCCTCTCGCAGGTGCAGACTGACCCTTGATCTGGGGTCTAGTCACACGGTAACCTTGTCACGTCTATTAGCTCTGACTGTGAGAACAAGCCCTATTATGCACTCGATTTCACCCGCGTTAATTCGCGCAAGTCAAACCAACGATTTCCAACATATACGTCTATTCCCATAGGGCCATTATCCAACATATATATGCTTAGATATATATATATATATATATATATATATATATATATATATATATATATATATATATATATATATATATATATATATATATATATTTATCATTATTATTATTAAGGATAAAATACAGGATATAGCTTGAAATGAAAAGTAGTGGATACAAAATGTCTCTCTCTCTCTCTCTCTATATATATATATATATATATGTATATATATATATATATATAATATATACATATATATATATATATATATATATATATATATATATATATATATATATATATATATATATGGGAAAGACTTTCACTTTAGATGCGAATACCTTAATCCTTAAGAATGGACCGTTTTGAAAAATTCGAATGCCTGAATTACTTTCAACCCATCACTTTACATTTGGTTCATACTTTAAATCCTAGTATTTGATTAGACAGACGTCTCTAGGCTTCTCCAATGGTGATGATTTTCTTGGCCTTCTTTAAACTTTTTAAATTGTATATATTTTCATATATTTTACATTTTTATATTTTCAAATATTTGCATTCCAGTACATTTTATTGACTTATCTGTCAAATTACCTCTGATGATAAGAGAGAATCTTTTAAAATCAATGGATTAAGAATGGGAAAAATGCTGTTTTATATTACCCTTGTTTGAACAATTGATTATTTAATAATTATTGCATTCTATCCGACTTGTATTCTCCTCACTTATCTACTTATACATATATATATGTAAAAATAAAAATGGAATAAAGGATAAGCTAATCAACAACTAGCAAAAATAAACTCAACGTATATATATATATATATATATATATATATATATATATATATATATATATATGTATATATATATATATATATTCGTCTATTTAATTATACATTTGTTATTTTTTCAATTTTTCTGATGGTCCTTTTTGTATTAAAATTACAAAAAATAATAAATGTTCGTGAAACATTGGAAACCTATCGAACATTTATTATTTTTTGGGGTTTTAATACAAAAAGGACCATCAGAATAATTGAAAAATAAAAAAGGAATATTTAAACAGACGAATTCTGTTTTTTTTTACTATTCTTTGTTAAAAAAAATGGCATTACCGACAAAATGGTAAATATTGTGAGGGAGATTTTGAAGGATAGAACTATAGAGGTAAAGGTTGGTAAGAATCATTCTCAATCACAGTACATACCCTCCGGTGTTCCGCAGGGGTCATTATTGGATCCTTTGTTGTTTTTGATATTCATAAATAACTTATCTAATAATATAAATTCAGAAATAGAACTGTTTACCGATTATGTTAAACCACTTATGTGACCTTTATCAAAGGAAATAACACAGACGAATCTAAATAAATTATCATGTTGGGAGGACATTTGGTAATTGGGATTTTACCTAGACAAATGTAAAGTATTACATGTAGGATCCAGGAATGTGAGAGTTGAATATGTACTAAACAACAGAAAAATCGAAGAAGTAGATGGAGAGTGCGATTTTGGAGTGGGGTTTGATAATGTATTTAGGGCAAATAATCATATTTTAACCATTGTATCGAGGGCAAATAGAATGATAGGGTGGATGGTTAGGAATATTGTTTCGAGGGAGACAAACGTTGTGTGAAGGATATATAAAACTCTTATTATACCTAATATAGAATACTGCACCCAGGCCTGGGCTCTTGCGACTTGACATGGAAATTGGAATGTAATATTGACATTGAAAGGCGTACAAAGAAGGGTGACAACACTAATAAGTAAGGTAAAGGAATGCAGTTACAAGGAGAGATTGGACAAATTGGACAATTCGCTGGAGAAAAGTATGAGAGGTGATATGATTAAGACTTTCAAAATAATTAATCGCATTTCTAACTATGGTCGGCATTTTTTAGTATTTCTCCTAGATCTGGAAGGTTAATGTCAAAGCAGTTTTCAAAAACTAGATCTGTTAAGCAGTAAAGTTTTTTGCTCACATAGTAATACGTTTTTTGGAATAAGTTGCAAGATCAGTTTAATATGAGGTTGGATACATTAAGAGAAAGGGGCAGGGGGAAATTGAGGGGGCACTTTTGGGAGTTGTCGCATGAAATATCTGACAGAATTTGATCTGGATATCGATACTGTACAAAGAGTTTAATTTTTTTAGTTGAATTGAGAAGATAGTTTAATTAAGATACAAAGGAGTCATAACACACAAATAATAAATAATAATGTTTTCATATATATATATATATATATATATATATATATATATATATATATATATATATATATAGTAAAGTATAAAAATGCGGTTTATCTCCAGACTAAGTGAACTTAACTGATGATTACCCGCGGAAATGTCGCCTCTGTTTAATTGCCATAAATATATTTTCATACTGTACTATTAATTTCTACTCACGTATGTTGAAGTAACTACTGAACATTTATAGACAATACAGTATATCACATTATAATACAATATGTGCATA
Source organism: Sepiola atlantica (assembly GCA_963556195.1). Classification (NCBI taxonomy): domain Eukaryota; kingdom Metazoa; phylum Mollusca; class Cephalopoda; order Sepiida; family Sepiolidae; genus Sepiola; species Sepiola atlantica. Next base: position 136,061,511 of record OY744522.1, read on the forward strand.
CATAAAATAATAGAGAGAGATATACCGAGAAAGAGATTATAATGCATGTTAAATTTAGTTTCTGCTTGTCAGGTATTATTTTTGATATAAAAGAAAAAAATAGTTCCTCAGATAACTGTATCTCACCATTTTGTTTATTAAATTATTGGTGTTTTTTACTTTTACAAACACATGGTTTTCATTATATATATATATATATATATATATATATATATATATATACATACATATATATATGTATATATATATATAAAAACATATATATTTATGTATATATATATATATATATATATATATATAATATATATATATATATATATATATATATATAAAGGTGTCAACGGACTATTCTTCTTTGAAAGAGCAACAGTCAATGGTGACACGTACGTGGACATGCTGGAAAACTGGTTAATCGATAAGTTGAGTGAGGAAGAGTCTGACGACTTCATTTTCCAACAGGATGGGGCGCCATCGCACTGGAGCATCAGGGTTAGACAGTAGCTGAACACAACACTGTCAGACAGATAGATTGGAAGGTCTGGGGGAGATTACTGCGTTCTCATGCCCAGGTCTACAGATCTCACACCCTGCAATTTCTTTTTGTGCATCTCTTGTCTTTGCATTAATCATCTTTCATTCTTTTGTTGCTCTTTGAAAGAAGAATGGTCCGTGGACATGGCTTCTTTTCGGAATTTTTCTCGAAATGCACATTGAACATGTGTCAATGGTATAGTTTTTTGAAAATTCAAGGACGCAAAACTCCTTTTCTGGTTAAGTGAACGCCAATACTGGGTCTGAAAGGATATGAAAAAATCATTAGCATTACAAAAAACTTAATGAATATAGCTTTAAAATTGGACCAGTTTCATCTTACTACCCCCTATAGCCCAGCAGTGTGCCCAAGAATTTTAGAAACACACACACTATATATATATATATATATATATATATATATATATATATATATATATATATATATATATATATATATATAATTAGAGTTATAATTATTCATAAATTATATGATATATAATTATATATGAAAAGTCTCAGGAGAGACAGTATTTCAGATACTGAAGAGAATTCTAATACGGGAGATGATCTTCAGTATTAAAAACAGAGCATAAATACAGATAAAGAATATATAGAAAAATATAAATAAAAGCAAACAAAATGAATATTTAAGTTCGATTTGTTTATTTCAAATATCCAATTGGAAGAGCTTAAAGCCTTTATATTTATCTTAAGAGGGAAACAACCTGTGAATTACATCGGTGTTTTCTTGATTTTTTTTTCACGCAGTACTTTTATTCCATTTGTAAAATAATGTCATTGCGCAGAGTTAAATTCACTATGAGAAAACATCTCTTAAAAGAAGTGCTAACATATCAAAGCTAGTATGAATGAGGGTATGCTCCGGAGATTTGCTTCCTCATATCTTGGACTGAAGATTGCACAAATTGTCACGATGTAGTGAAAAGCAAAAGAAAACATCGTGACAAGTTATTTCACCTTCAAAGATAAACCCCTCGAGTCCAATGTACTTCCGCGTCTTCTCTATCACGCTAATATTAACTGTTGGAATAATTCTACAGAGATGAACTTCAGCTCTGTCATTACTGAACTCATTACGGCCTGCATCCATTTATGATCTTCTTTAGAAAAATATCATATGTAGCAAGATTAAACCAATAGGGAGTTTGTTTCAATATGGCATAGTTCTTCAATGCCATCAGTTGTCCGGTATTTTCGGCGTTGTAAACAGTTGCATCGTCGTTAGGAAGTAGAAAGTATCTAAACAAAAGCACGTAGAAGGAATTTAATGGTTGCAAATATGTAACACTGCGGACGAATCTTTGAAACGTAAGCTATATAACCGGTAGCGTTGCCTATTACGTCTGATGTAGTTCGTAATGAGATATTAAATATAACTTTTCTCGCCGTAGTAAACTATGTCTAACAATCTACATAAAACGACATACATATTGACAGAGACTATATAATAAAAACGACACATTACCTTTTTTGGTCTCAATATTTTTCTTAGTTTAATTTTTTTCTTTAAAGTCTTCTGCTGAGAATTACACATGGTGAGATTTTACCTAGTACGCCCCGGTAGGAAGAGGGAAACAGCCCTTCGAAAACACGCCTGTGTAGTCACGCAGTCCTAACCACGAAGATCGACTAATCCTGTCTTTTCGCCAGGTATTTGTTTTCATGTCACAACTTGAGTGTGACTTCACTCCCATTATATTACGACAAGCCAACGATTTAAGTTATATATATATAGAAGAACAAAGAGAGAAAGAATGGACAGTTGGCTTATGAACGTCGGTTGGAGGCGCTGTGAGTGAAAAAAGAAGACAGAGAAAAAATCGGCAGTTAAGCTTATGAACGCTGTGAGTTGACAAGGAGAATTAGTATTTATTTGAAATTGATGACAAGGAATTGAACAACAAAGGAAGAGGCGGAGAAGAAGGGGAGAAAAAAGGACTAAAAGTATATATATATATATATGATTCAAAAAAATTTTTTTTTTAATATTTGGATATATTGATATTTTTTATATTTGTAATATAAAACTAAAACTAAAAATACATTAATCACCTAAAAAGTAGTGTAATGGATTTGTCTACACACTTTAAAATGCAGCAACATTTTTTGTAAGTAACGGATAAATTTTATTAGACAGACGAACAACACAGGTAAGGAGGACGGTTTTCCTTTTTTTCTTTTTTTAACAACTAATATAAGTTAGCAAAACATTTATACGGAACAAAACTTAGGTTTAGTATACGGAACGTTTATGTTTTTGTCTTTCAAGGGAAGTGGGGTCTGATCAACTCTGCTGGGAAGCCATGAAATTAAATACTGTCTTGTTTTTAAATTCCCGAAACAGTTTTTTATGGTAAGCAACTGATGATCCCTTAAATAATGTTAGAAGCAAACTAATATAATAACTGTAAAAGTTAAATTGACTTATATGAGTGATTTTCCACTGAACGACTTGGGACTTAAGGTTTTTTTGGGTTTTTTTATATAGTTTTAATGGTTGAGAAACTTCCAAGACTATATATATATATGTATATATGTATGTGTGTGTGTGTGCGCGTGTTAGATGATAACAAAATCCGCGTATTCTTTTTATTTTCAAGGTTCAAAGAACATACTCGACCCCGTTACTCTTCTGACATAACTAGTATATAAATTTTACAATTAAATATTTCTTTAATAGCTATTTACACTTAATATCTTCTCAGAGAAATACCGTCAAAATAATGTGAAAATCCACGAAATAATGTCAAGTAACGTCAACATGTTTCGCTGAAAAAGATACTGACACTTAAGTTGAATAATTACAAGAAAACAAATTTATTTTTCCTTCTTCACTATACTAATATACTTCATTTCTGTACTATTACAAATTTAACTGTAAACCGGGTAAAGATTCAATTTCAAACGTAAGCATGACGCTTAAATGAAAATTGTTATTTCCACAGTTTAGCCTGTCAGACGAATATAGAGAGATTCAAGGGCGCATCTCAATGTAGCAGATATTCATTTTGAACGACACTCATTTGTTGCGAGTCAGTAATTACGGTGTCGAGTCGAGAACAAATCTTTCGAACTGTCTACTTCAATCGATTTGAAGCTTTTCTTTTCTGAATAAATAAACAAAAAACTAAACTAAATTCAATTCAGCACAAAAAAAGCGAAAGAAATTCCAATCAAGTTTTCGGCGCTGTCGACTGTCACCTTTGAAAAGATTTTTGCCAAACTTCTCCACTCATTATTTCATTAAGAAAGACAGTTTGTAAAATGTCAGACTAAATGCGATTTATGACAACAGCTTTATTTTTTCTCTCCTTTCCGATCACTTCACGCGAGATATTTCTAACTGTAACTTATTTGGTGGACGCCGTTCTACGTACACATAGATGTTCGCACGCAAACGTGAACACGCGTATATATACACAAATGCGTGTACAAATATATATTTATGTGGAAGATAATGTGTATGAACAAAATATATATATAGAGAGAAATATTATTATTTCATGTATACACACATTATATATTGTGATATACTATATTGTTTATAGATTTTAAGTATTTATTTTTACAGTTCTCAATACGTGAGAATAGTTAGTAGTAAGTGTACAGCCTGACGATTCCCTGCGGGAACAAAACGCGGACGCCTCTGTGTTGCTTAATGTTGATAATATATGTGTGTATACATATATTTTCTTTATATATATATATATATATATATATATATATATATATATAATATTTATAAATAAATATTAAATTATTAATACCTACATACGTTAGCGTTTCAAGCTTATTGCTCTCATCAGTGCAGGAAAGTAAATTTCAGACGGTCGGAAGGCGCGAACCCGATTCACAGAGTCAGCCTAGAATCTGCAAGCAGTCGCCATATTCACTCGGCCAACGGAAACTGTAATTAATGGAAATTAAGATCTATATGTACCTAGAAGCGGGCACAGATAGAAAACTAGTCGAGAGTGTTCGACGAACGTAATCGGAACTTTGCATTATAGCTTTTTGACAGTCTGTTCTTAGCAAAATATATATTGTAGTATATACTCTTTATAATATTCGAAAATGTTCCAAATTGCAAGTTCAATAAAGTTATTGTACAAACTTCAGAGCATATATATGTTATAATTGCATTCCAATGATCATAGGAGCAATCAATCAATAACCATAACTTTCATCAGTTTGTAAAGTTCTTTATCTTCGTATATCGTCGAATAACCATAAACATAACGTTCATCTTATGAAAGTTATAGTTATGTTTATGGTTGTTCGACGATATATGAAGATAAAGAAATTGTAAAAACATATGAAAGTTATGATTATAAATTGATTGTTTTTCATGGTCATTGGAATGCAATTATATATATATATATATATATATATATATATATATATACATTGTTTTGGAAATCCATAGCGTTTCACTGTGGCTAATCATACAAGTGCTTAATGCCGGCTATTCTACTCATTTTGCCAGCAAGCATAAACCGTGTTTAAGCGAAATCCCAATGTTAATATTTAGCTATTTCACTTAACATTGCGTTAAGTCCAAGTAGGAGAAGGATATATATATATATATATATATATATATATATATATATATATATATATATATATATATATATATATATATATATATATATATACTAGCAAAACAATACCCCCTCCGGGCAGCTATCAGTCTAGATGTAACCTTATCTACAAAGAAACAACTTTATTTTCACATTTTAGTAATTTAAAGCAAAACAACAAAACGATGATTTCTATAGTGTTATTTGATATATACTAATGTTGAGATTTGATTTTGTATAAGCACAAAAATAGATTTCTCGTAATGAAAGGAATAAACGAAAAATCAGGGCGATTGTCAAGAACAACCAACAGAAAAAAAGGGGTGAGAATAAACATATAATCAACAAATAAGTGTTACCAAAGGTAATAAAGTTACTTTACCACCTACTTGTTTATTTTTTTGTTTTAAAGGATGTTAAGGCGTTGGAGTTGCATTTTACTAATTTGTCCCAATCTGATCACATTACAGTTCAATTTTTAAGATGGCATAAGCGAACATCCCCAAGGTTAGTTTAATAAGTTTTTCGTCTTTTGAGGTGAAAAAAACAAAAACAACTAGTCAACAAATAACTGTTCCAAATGCTTTAAAATTTACTTTCTAGCTAATTGAAAAGCGAAATGTACAAAAGAAATCATCAGACTTCGTAGACGTTCGGCGATCAACTGTCAGCCATCTTTGTTTTTCAGTCTAACGTAATATACTTGACCTCATGACATTAATTCTTTCCACAATTGATTTCAATTTTTTTCTACCCATTCAAGTCTCATTTCTAACCATATTTCGTTTGTCCTAAGTTATCCCCCTTTGACTGTCCATATTATAATAACGGCCCATACGTAAATTTAAAATTAGAATTGAATAAATAAATAAAAGTTGATAAATCAAATAAAATAAAAAATAATAATATTATAATAATTAGTATATAAATAAACAAATGTTAATAAGATGTTAACTTTAGCTGAATAATTATATAATTAAATTTTGACATTTTTGCGTTCCTACTCCCAATACACTGCGGCAGTGTTTCAACAGTTTGATTCCGGTTTTTTCCCCGTTTTTTCGACCCTTTCGGTCTTTAATTGTTGTCTTTTGATAATGAAAGTTTTTCTTTTGATAATTTAAGATTACTTTGTGCCGGAACTTTTTATTTACCTGACAGTATTTACTGTCCTGGTATTTAATCAGTTTTTACGTGAAATATTAATAAATCGTTTTGAGATTCCACTCTCGTTTTCTCTCCTCGTTTGTTTCTGTTCACCCTCTCCACCTTCCGGCATCTACATCGCATTGTTACAGCCTCGGATTACAAACCTGCACTTATATATATATATATATATATATATATATATATATATATATATATATATATATATATATATATACTGAAAATTGATACATAAAAAATTATATCTCCTTATAAAATTTATTGTGGATACATGAAATACTAATATATATATATATATATATATATATATATATATATATATACGGAATCGTCAGTGTGTAGATAACTGTTTCGCTGGTTGCACAGTTCGAACACCAGATACAAGTGACCTTTTAACCTAAATCTAAACTGTTTACTTATTGCAGCCAAAGTGACAGCCATGTGAAAAAAGGAGAAATAAAATATATTTGTGTTTCATCAAGCAAACATATAGTAATCATATAGTGTTCGATAAATTCAATGCACAGAATTAACATTTCAGCTTTAATTTGGCGGCTTATTTTTATTTCTATAAAAGGTTCCAGTCGTGAAGGGATCTCTTTATAATTATTATAATAATGAATATTTTAAATTATTATTCACATACATATATGTTTTATTCTTACAGAATCGCCAGTGTAGAATAACTGTTCTGCTAGTCGCACGTTTCAGCCCCAGGTACGAGTTGCCCTTTTATCTTTGTTATTGTGGCCAGCATACACTACATTTTTAATTCTATATTTGTTTATTCTAAATTGTTAATAATATAAGCACGTGCTTTTCCCATTTCTCCTTCTCCTATTCCGCCTACTACTTCCATCTCTCCTATTCGATCCTATCGATAGCGCCCCCCTCCCATAATAACTACCTCCTCGAAAGTGTGCGTCTCCCACTTTCTCTTATTCCAAGTCACTTGCACTAATGAGGGTGTAACATTAAAAAAAAAACGAAGAAAGAAATATAACAACGGATTAATATAAGATGTCGATAGTTTAACCTTTTCTAACAAGATATATCTGTTATTTGTGACCTTGACCATTTTTAACAATGCGTTAAAGAAAACTTCGATTTATCTTGATTCTAACATTACAATTAAGAATAACTGGGTAACGTCTGTGATTTGATTTGGTTATCTCGCATCTTTTATCGATATGTGGGTCATTCATCGATTTTGAGCAAAAATAAAAACTTCTCAGTAACATATTAATTGGTTCAGAGTCAAAAGATACATACTAAAACTTGCACATTTAAAGCTATAAATAGTATTTTCAACGTCAAGCGTGCATCCTGTTTTAGTTTGTCGACCACGCTTTAATTAAAATTAGATTTTTAGATGTATCCACGGCAAGACGATCCTTAATGCAGGCCTGTATAGCGCATGCATTTATTCTCTGACTGGGGTCGAATGTTTTTATTTTTCATGTTGTCAATCGTAGTTAACACTAACATGGCTGGATATTCAATAACAACCGAATTGAATCCTTAAAGCAAAATCTGTTTACTTTTTACGATCGAAATTCTGATATTTAACAATAATTAAGAAACTGTACATATTAATTTATATGAATTGGCAATATTTTATCTTGAATGTAAAAAGTATAAACACCATTTTCGAATATTTAAGTTTGTCACAAAAAATTGTTAGTAATAACCAATATCTTTATTAAAATATAATTTGTTTACTTCAGAACGTGGGTTATAAATATTTGTACTTTGTAATAGCTAATATCGGTCCAATTGTATTATTAGGACGGTTAGAATGTGCTAGATATTCGCCTAAATGTTGGATAAAATAGACTCTTGGTTTAAACGACACTTTTTTATCCGGACATTATTTTATAAGGTATAGAAATTGCAACTTTTATGTCAAATTTTGACACATCGTCCAAAAGAAAATGGCGGCATATTTTGTTATTAAAGAAATACAAAACTAATTTACAAGGTCTTTATTTTGGCGTTTAAATTTGTTAAATTCCGTTAAAATTTGTTTCTGTTTTTGTTTTTGAATAAAAATGCATAAAGTTTATTTTGCATATCAAAAATGTTTTATTGTGTGTAGTAAAATTTAAAACTATTTCGAATATTTTGTGTCCAAAAAATAAATAACACTTTAAAAAAAATGAGAATTGTATGTCATTTTTTTCGTTATTTGACAGAATGTTATTAGATGACTGTCCTTCGTAAGAAACAAAAAACACAGAATGTAATGTTTTAAAGTGGTCAAATAATAATAATAATAATAATAATAATAATAATAATAATGAAATATATAATTTATAAAAAATGTTATTTATTATTCCAAAGTTAATGTCAGAATTTAAATCTAGTAAGTTTTATTTAATGATTTTACAACTGTACTTAAAATACACTTGCACTATAGAGAGCGTTTCATTGTCTCGCTCATTTAGCTTGATATTCGCCAAAAATTATGATACAATTGAATGTTGCTCTTAAATTCTAATTTAATTTTTGAAGTGTTGAGTATCGAACTTTTATTCAATGTTTTAATAGCTGATGACCATTTCTCTTCTTGTGCTTTTCTTGTGTAAAAAATATTTTGACAGCTTTTAGACTAAAAAAGTATTTTTGAAATAAAAATAAACTTTTTTACACAAAGACCCCCGTTTTAACGATTTTTAAAAGCAAATGTGAAGAGGTTAAATACTGTTTAAAGAAAAATGCAAGTTTTATTCTTTTGAGGAAATAAAATAAATGGAATAAATAATTAATACAAATTTCAAGGTTACTTGTAAATTAAGTTAAAAAATATTCTAAAATGTATGTTTATTCATACACAGTTTCGTTTTACAATGATCGAATGAAATGAAAAATACATTTTTCTGACACAATTGCTGGCTAAAAAATGATACTCAATATTTTTGACGCGGTATGACTTCAAATTATTACTAATGAAATAAACCTTAATTATTATTATTATTATTATTATTATTATTATTATTATTATTATTATTATTATTATTATTATTATTATCATTATTATTATTATTCCTTTATTTGATTTGTTAATTAAATGAAACGTGAAATGTTCAGTATTATTATATATTAACACTCTACGCTAAATCACCACCAGCCAAACAAAAATGAGATTCTACTTTTGGTGATTAGGTGTGAACACCTTAAAGTTAGCAAAATGGGAAGTTATACAAGGTCTTTACGAACATGAACAAACTCAGTCTGTTAAATTATCAAAACTAACTGATGTTGCACTTCACTCAAAACCCGTTGAGAGACAAAAACGTTGTCCATTATTTAAAAGTTTTTTTTGTGATCAAACTGTAGCACCAATTAAATTGTATCCATGATTCAACTAAGAGGATTTTGCCCAAACAGTTCATTTAATTGATATGATTTTGACATTTTGGAATATTTTCCAAGAAATCTCTGGCAACATTAATAAGAATGATCCACTGAAAAAAGTGATATCAAATTTAAATGATGTCAACGTTATATTTCATTCAAATTTTGAACAAAGGAAACAAAAATCGAAAGAAAACAAAGATAAAGAATTAAATCATTAACAAGAGATACTAGTTTTGCCATTTGACATACATGGAATTGATGGTTTCATTTTATGGAAATAAATCAATAATTTTAAACTGCTTCTTAATAATATGTATAGTTGCTAATTATCTAATTACTGGACATTACTTATGATTTTTTTGCTAAAACTTTTCTCGATAATTATAATTCAGTAGTAATTTTGGTTTACACATGTCGACCCTTATTTGTGGACCTCGGTCGCATGTTTGCCAGACCTGGTATAAGTATCGCCTTGATATCTGGGCATCTACAAAGGGGCGCTGTTCGTAGGACCGTCTGTCTGTCACACGGATGTTTGAAATAGCATTGTTGTCACTTTGTTACGCTTAAGTTTCACGTATGATTGTCATCGGTTTGTTATGTGTGTTTGAAATAGCATTTTAGATGCATCAAAGCACGCCCATAAGATCCGACAGTTACGTTTAGCATTTTTCTCGCGCTGACGCGTTTGATTTTGAAATAGTATTGTCGGTGTTTTTATATACTAATGGATCGCTGCGTATCAAGGCCCGGGGGCTACTCGACGATAAGAGTATGAGAGATCGTCGGTTGAACGTTGAGTGCAACCACGCACGGATTGGAAACAACCCTAGAATATACAGAACAATTCTTAAGAGGAATTAGTTATCTAAGACAACGGCTAAACTATCATTTGTTTACATTAGACTTGAAGATGACCATGTTGTAATTAGCTAGGAATCAGCTTTCTGGTATTTTTTTCTCAGACGGGACACTTTAAGAAAGAAACTTTGTTCATGGAAGTTGCGTTTGGTCTTTGGTACGGAAAGAGAGAGAAGGGAAAGTCCTCTGCTCTTATTGTGGCAAGGCGGGTTCTTGCTGTGAATGTTTTATAGGGTGGAGCGAAGGGTTGGAGCGCAGTTGAGCCCCTACTCTAAAGATATCAATACAATAGAGAGAGGCTCGCAAGATCTGTTCTGTGTGAAAAGGGGATACAGAGAAGAGATGAGATCACCCGCCACTAGATTGAAAAGTCGGTCTTGTATCCTTTCAAGACAAGAAAGAACCTGCCAAGATATGATAGCAGTACTCCATTTTACGTCGCATCTGGGTCTCATACACGTAGACGATTTCTTCAGGAGTGAAGTACTTTCTGGAGCGATAGAATTATCCAACCATTTTCCAGCGACCATAGCAAGAGATTCGATGTAAGTCTTCCATTTCAGCTCTGGGGTAAGAGTGATTCCTATGAGCTTATAAAGGACGGGGGATTCCTTAAAGAGAGTATCATTCATTTCAACTAAAGAGAAATGAGGTACCGAGCGTTAGTGGTAAAAAGAAAGAAGCTTGGTTTTGGAGGCTTTAAAAGTAAGAAGCACTGTTTCCGCCAATGTACTATGTGATCCACATCGAAAGAGGGGGGAATCAGAAATATCCTCGTCATCAGTGCTCCTCGAGGCTCTGCCACAGATAGGTGAGTCATCTGTGAAGATATCAACGAATGATTCCAGGATAAGATTTGGAATATCATTTATAAAGAATAAAGAGTAGGGACAAGAATTGATCCCTGGGGTACGCCGGAGTCGATATTTTGAGGTTCAGACTTCTGCCCGTCAGCAACTACTTAAATGGACCTATCAGAGAGAAAAGATGTAATGGTTCTGAGGACATTTCTAGATATTCCATAGCTAGCAAGTTTGTGGAGCAAACCTTTGTGGAAAACCTTATCGAAGGCCTTTGATATATCAATAGTTATCGCCCTAGAGATGAAGCTCCGATCAATAGATAAAATTGTTTGAACTAGTAGTTTAGATGCACCAAGAACCTGTATTAGACGCTCTGTACATTGGTTGGTGTGTCTGTCTGTCTCGATTAAGTTTGTAATAGATTTTTGTCAGTCACACTGTCGATTTGTCACGTTTCAGTTTGAATAGCCAATTTTCATTGATAACGTGCAGATAAACTATCCATTCCTAATTGAATAAGTTTATCCTTCTCCTGATTGTTATCATTCTACTGATTGTTATCCTTCTCCTGATTGTAATCGTTCGAAGTGAAGTTCTTCTTTTATATTTCAGCTCATTCCGATGATTTCCTTATTATGTATTCATATGCCAGTATGCCCGTGTCGTTAAAAATGAAAGGACATTTTTCATACAAATTCTATAATTAAAGAAACTTGAAAAAAACATTTTTGATCTTGTTCATAATAATACAAATACTTTCGGTCAATTGCTGCTGATTGATGCTAGTGATTCTTAAATATTAGATTATATCTCTTAGTTTTACAGACATAAGAAACGCTATTCACCTGGAAAGTTATTGAAAAGGATACAACAACGAGTATGCGTAGAATTATATAAAAGACTAAAATCAGCTGCTGCTGATTGATGCTAACTTTTCCTTGAATATAAATTTCTTTTTTATCTTCGTTTGTTCGTTCCTATCGTAATCATACCAAGAGTTATAATTGATGCTTTATTTCTTTATTTCTTTATTTTTTATTGCTGACTTTTTACTCTCTGTTGTCCTTTATTTTTTCTCTCCACCCTCTCTCTCTCTCTATTTTTTTTCTTATTTCATACATCACATTTCTCCCCCCTTTCTTTTCTTTTATTCTCTTCTTTCATTTACATTTTTTTTTACATAATTTGCGTTTTTGCCTTATTTGCTTTCATTTATTTGTAACTAGCATGGGTACCCAGCGTTGCCCGGGGTTCTGTATTCCCTAGTAGCCCCATTTCACCGCCCCCTCTCCCCATTGCCACCTTCTCCATGCGCCTACTATATACGTACACATCTCCACAACAGATCACCCACTATATACGTACCTATATCCACCCGGTGCGCCTACTATATACGTACCTAATTCCGCCCAGTGCACATACTATATACGTACCTATCACCGCACCAGTGCGCATACTATATACGTACCTATTTCTACACATATTAATGCGCCCCTGTTGTATCAAAGACAAAAATCAAGTTAATTTGTGTAGCGTCACTATCATAAAAAACTCATATTAATGCGCCCGTGTCGTATCAAAGAACCTATATGGTGCGTCTATGCCCCTGTTCAAGAAGAAGAAAAAGAAAAACAACAACAAAAACAACAACAACAATAATAATAATAATAATAATAATAATAATAATAATAATAATAATAATAATAATAATAATAATAATAATCTTTATCTCCAAAACGTTTGTATAACTTTGTGACATCCCCTATAATCTTTCTTCAAACTCAATCATACTTATCTAATTACTGATGAATTCACTACGTTTTTATAAAATTCCGCCGCTCGACACTGTAGGAGTGTAGATATCTTATAAATGTTCCATTAATTTCATAAAATTACACCCACCCACCCCCCCAATTTTTGTTCTCGGCCTTTTCGTTACGATCAAAGTGTAGTATCTGTTCTTTGACTTTCATCTCGGCATTTTGCCTGAGGTCAAAGTGTAGTATATGTTCTTATCGGTCTCGATCCTACACTCTGTAATAAAAAGAAATCAGAATATTATTCACTATCTTCTGTTCCCTTAGACTAAAGTGGAGTATCTGTTCGTTGCAATTTGATTTGTAATCAAAGATCAAAATTAAATTGACAACTATCTCAATTTTTTTTACATCTCTCCCAGACTTAAACTGACGTGGACTGTGAACACTTTCCCAGTCTTTATATCATTCGTCTGTGTCGCATATACCGGCGAATCCATATGTTTTTACCTGAGGCGCCGCTACGGCGAATTCTGATACCCTCCCAGACTTTTGCCTCAGCGCCCCTACCAGTGAATACCTACACATTCTCAGGTTTGGCCTGATGCGCCCATACCGGCGAATGCAGACACTCTCCCCTCAGGTTTGTCTGAGGCGTTCCCAACGGCGAATGCAGACACTCTCCCCTCAAGTTTTTGTCTCGGGCGCCTCTACTGGTATATTTCGACAGTAAGGAAAGGAAAGGGAAGGAAAGAAGGAAAGAAGGAATAAAGGAAGAAAGGAAGGAAGAAAGGAAGGTACAGCTGTGGCTTAAGATTCAGAAACTCTTGCTTCACTACACACTTGTGTTCAGAAGATGAAAATATTAGCGTCGATTAATTTTTAATTCCCTCTCACATCATCCCTCTGATGTCATTTTCGGTTGAATTTTAAGAATGACTTGCAAGAATGAGTCAGCAAAATTACTAAATAATACATTGATTTGCAAATCACTACATAACAACGTTGAATTCACGAAAACCAGCCCAGTTGGCCCTCAGAGAATGACATTTTTTACTTAATTATCTATATTATACGTCCGAGTTGACGCTGTTTCAAAAAATATCAACTTGATGTGGTCAGTCTCGTGTGGCGACATCCTTTTGCAGACTTACACACATACACACACACAAACACACTATTCATGTTGGCAACTTTCACGTTGATCTCTCTCAAAGTATCTGATTCGAGAAAAGTACTGAACTCTTTGGCAACAACAGAATCGAGCAGTTTCAAAAGTCGTATTTTGCTGATTTATACGAACTTATGTTTTTCTTTTTTTAATAAAAAACGTAAATATGTATGAAAGTATTGAAAGACTTTATTATTCTTATAGATTTCATCAAAAGTCCCTAAAAATCAAACATTCAGATTGAATCATAGTAGTTACTATTGTTGGATTCCTCATAAAACTTTACTCGAGACACGTTCTGTTAAATCTTGCTGATCTATGTGTAATACAACCGTAAGAAAAAATGTTACGCAAGCAATCCAACTTTCAGATAGATTTTCAGTAACACCATTTTCTCTCTGCTCTTCTCTTTGCTCCTTAAAAATTGACTCGCTGATTTCTTTCTGCCCTCTACTTTATGTCAGTTTATCTCCACTTCTGTTAATTTGGTATTCATATATGCTTAATCAGTCCAACTATAAAAGTCTACAATTGTGAAAAGAAGCCCTTTTTTACTCTGACAGATGGGCATACACGACATGCAAAGCATCTCATTCTCTTTTCAGCTGGTAAGTGTTCCTCTTTATTGTCACAGAATGATATCAAGTAAAATATCGTTTTTGCTGTAGAATTATCCAGTGTAAACGCAAATACCAATATATCACTGTAAAACCTATTATCAAATTAATACTAACATTAAATTCGTTGTAAAATTATACTTGAGAAAGATTGCGTTTGATCTTCGCATAGGGCTTTGTTTTCAATGTAATCCCTAGGAAGAGGAGCATGCATACAAAGCGACACAGACTTTATACATGATGAAGAGTCACTAACAATGGCCAAATATATGATTAGTATGTCTAGATTTCTCATTAATTAACTAACTATTTCCAAATAACACCTTGTTTTTTTTGACTAATCAGAAATTTTGGAAATCTCAAGCATATTTAATATTTTACACGTTTTTTTCTGTCCTTTCTCTCGTTTTTATCTTAATTTTACCGTCTGCTTAAATTTTCTTCATTCTTCATACCTCTTTCCCTGTTTGTCTTCTTTATTTTTCTCCCCCCGTATAACTGTTGTGGTAAACGCTGGAATCGCCTACCAGATCAAAACTCCGATTCGGGAATTGAGAGTTTGACCATGGGGGGTCTGATAACAAGAACAGGGGCGCTGACAACGACTGCAGACAAAAGACAACATATGGTCGCAACTATACTTCTGCCCCGCGGTAAAGCCACAATTTCTACCAAGAACGGCCCCCAGCACCGCCAAATCTGCAACAGGTTTGACGGCAAAGGTCACATATCAAGAGACTGTCGAAATATCGTGTAGTAGTAAAAGCAGGAAACGCTCACGAGATAAAAAAAAGGACGACTCTCGGATTGCGATAGCAAATGACCAAACAACGAATCTAGCCGTCGAAATTACCAGAATCAAACGACACGAGCTGTTTGCTTCTTACACTATGTCACTCTGATCGCAATGTCGCACCTGTTTATCAAGCTTTCTTGCAACGGTTAACGCCAGACGTAGCCACTTATCCTCAGTCTTGCCACACCGTGAACACAATATCCTTGTTATTGTTCTTGGTTTACTTCTCAATCTGCTTCTTTTCCTTTTTTCTTCTTCTTCTTCTTCTTCTTCTTCTTCTTCTTCTTTTTCTTCTTCTTCTTCTTCTTCTTCTTCTTCTTCTTATTATTATTATTATTATTATTATTAATTCATAATAGTCTCAGCTTTTGGATGTTTTTAGTTAGAGTGTTCTTTTTTGAACATCAAGTCAATTCCCTTCACCTTAGACATTCAAGCTGCACCGTAACACTTTCGCTGTTCCCAATAGGCAGGCCTTTTGCAAAATTGGAAAAGAAAGTGTCAGGTCAACATGTTGAAGCCATTTATGGTGGCTTTTCATTATGGTTCCAGGTGTTCCAATTACAACAGGAATCACCTTATACTTCATTACATTCCCATAGTCAAACTAATTCCCATTTTAGATCGTGATATTTATTTATGTATTCGTGTTCTTTCTCCTGCACTCTGATATCAAAGAGGCATTATATATCAATGATTAAGTAAGTTCTTTTGTTTTTGATTAAAAAGTTTAAATCGAGTTTTGAATGTTCAAGAACCTTATCAGTCTGTATGCGCATGCCCCAAAGAAGTTTGACATTGTCGTTCTCCTGTACCACTTCTGGCTTATGCTCATTCCACTTCTCATCGTGGTCCAATTCATAAAGTTGTCATATATTCCAGTGTAGTACAAGAGCGGCTTTGTCGTTTCTCCATTTTTTATACTGATGTTGTGCGAGAATTGGACATTCAGATACAATATGCGCTAAGAGGTATTCCCTTTTATTACACAGTCAGCATATCGGTGATTCTACACTTTTGTTAATGTAATGTTTGATGGACCTAGTGCGCGTGGCTTGTTCCTGGGCTGCCATTAAGGTGCTCTCAGTAGATCTTTTGAGATCACTCCTGACCAACCAATTCCAGCTGTCATTATCTCTGAATTCTTTATTCTTAAAGAATACGCTGTGTAGTTTCTTTCCAAATAATTTTAACCCTCTCTCTTTTTTTAACATTTTATTCTTTTTCGCCCCAGTTCTTAGTATTTCCCCTCTTTTCACTTCACGAATAAAAATTCCATTACTTTTAGAAATATATGTATATAGACAACCTTCTTCTATATTCACATCTTCAACACTAAGTAGACCTCGACCACCTTCCTTCCTAGGTAGATACAATCGATCTGCATTTTATTATTATTATTATCTTATATCATCTTATTATTATTATCAACTCACTAAGAGTTTACACACATGTAATCATCAGTGATCGCTCATTGATAATAACCGGTAGCGTTCCTTGGAGTCTTTGTAACAACAAGTCTCTCCAGGTTTCAGTACTCTTTATCGCTTTCGATAACACTTGCATGTGACTTGGCAACATCCGCTCACTATTGATTTCTCGCTGGTTACGACCATTGGTCTTCTCTAAGGTTCGGGTGCTAGTACTCTCCGCACTCCTCAAGTGGAGGTCAAGTTAGTGCTAGCCTCCTCGGTCTTTCCATCTTCCTTGACGATTCATGACTATTTTATGTTATATCAGCTGAGCCTGATGACATTTCTTTTTGGGGGAGGGAAGGAGGGTTCAGTCTCCTTTGGGTTCATGTTGTGATGTTCTTCCTATGGTTTATTTTCTTTCTATTGCAACTTCAAGTTGGCCGGTTAGTGTTCGCAATTTGTGTGGGTTAATTTCCGCCTTCAAGAATATTCTTATAGATTGCATGTATTTTCATTATTGTTGTCCGTTGTATAGTCCCAGTCTTTCCTTTGATTTCAATTCTACCCAGTCATTTTTAAAGATTTTTTGGGACTGTTCCTAGTACTCATACGATCATTATTAACTTTCTTTAGGTTCTATATCCCTTTCAGTTCTCTGGCAAGATCCGTGTATTTGATTCGTTTTCTGTCTTTTTGATCTTCACCCTTAGGCCTGCTGAAACGGCAAAATCTACGTTTTGGCAGGAATTTTTCTTCTTGTTAACAGTTATTATATCCAGTCTTCTCGCTTGAATGATTTCATCTGTTTTTACCTCCATAACCAGGATGACTTTGTGATTTCGTTTTTCAGTACTGCCTCCGGTTTATGTCTGTACAATTTGTCTGTGCGTTCACAATGCAGTAGTTTGCATAGTTCCCAGTGTATTGATTTCCTCATGCAGACGCGTCTGTTCTTATATTATATGTAAGCTATTTTACTACATTTATTTATCATGTCATGTATCAATTCGTCTCTTTATCCACAGAGTCTGCATTTACTCTTTTCCTGACTTTATCTATTTTACCATTGATTTAGTTAGTCCTAATTGCATAGTTAAGTGCAGCTGTCAGTAGAGATTCCGTTTCTCTGCTCAGGTGTCATTTTCTTGGCCATACCCAGGTGTTTTCGTGGCTCTTTTATCGTGGCAGTCTTATGAATCGTCAATGTAGTTGTTCTCCTCATTCTCTATTCCTTGTCTTTTTTCTTTCTGTTTCGCTGCTTCCTGAATAGTTAATTCTGGTCAGTGTTGTCCCTCCTAGGTGTTCCCATCCTCCTTTAGCCTCTACAACTATTTTGTGTGGTATCAGCCGAAGCCGATGCAATCATTTTTTGGCGGGCAGCTTATGATATTTCTTGTATTTTATGTTTCTTGGTTCGTGTGGTGCTGTTTTTCCTGTGAGTTTTTCCTATTATAACTTCCGTGTGACTGGTTACTATTTGGAGCGTATGCGGGTTCGTTTCTGCATTCAAAGATGGTCCTCAAGATTGCTGTTTTAATCTATGCCGTTCTTTTGTATGGTCTCAGTTATTCCTTTGTATTCCAATTTGTCGGAGTCTTTTCTCTAGGTTTCTGGGGACTGTTCCTTGAGCATCTACGATTATTGGTATTATATTTTATTTCTTCATGATCCATATTCCTTTCAGTTCTCTGGAAAGCTCGTATATTTGCTTCGTTTTTCGATCTCTATGTTCTCCACTCTGTTCTACAATTGAGCAGGCTTTTTTCTTTTTGCCGATTATTATGACATCCGGTCTCCTTGCTTGTATATGTTATTTCTCTAGTTTATGTTTGTACCTTTTGTCCGTGAGTTCGAAATTCAGTCGTTTGCACAGTTCTCAATATACTGCTTTTCCTACACAGTCATGTCTTTTCCTGTATATTCGTTGGGCTAGTTAACTGCATTCACTTATTGTATGATATACTTTTTCGTCTCTTTGTCCACACAGTCTGCATTTACTGTTCTCCTGGGTTTGATCTATTTTAGCTTTAATGTAGTTTGTCCTAATCGTATTGTAAAGATTCCTCTGTTCATATGTAATTTTCTTAGCTATGCTCAGCTATTTTCGTTAGTTTCTTCTCTTGTCAGTGTTATGAAACATCCATGTACTTGTTTTTCTTCCCACTTATCTTTTCTTGTCTTCTTGTTTCTGGTTTGTGTGCTTTCCGTGTTGTTCATTGGGACGGTGTCTCTTGTTACAGTGATTAACCTAACTGTTTTCTTGGTTATGTATTTTCCCAGCTCATTTTCGTGTCTTCCACACAGTCCTCTTCTCCCTTCGTTTCTTCTCATACAGAGTCTGTCCTATCATCTTTTAGGTGTCGTGCCTTGTGCATGGTCATTAATTTTCTAGTCATCTGGTCAAGGGGCCTGAGCTCTTTAGTCCAGATTATGAATGGTCCAGAGTATCTTATTAGTGATACTGACCACGTGTTTATACCTTTTACTAGATTTCTGCTATATAATTTCGTTTTTAAGAGTTTTCTTGTTCTTCAGAAATATTATTTTTCAATCTTCTCTTACATTTCTGTAGATTTGATCATGTCTGCTTCCAGAACTCTCAAATATGTAGAGCTCTCTTGTTCGCCTAGCGCCCTGTCTCCTCTTGGTTAGGCAGTTCCACGCCCTCTGTCGTCTCCAGTTTTCCACTTTTCATCTCTAGCAGTGAACACGGTTCCATTCCGAATTCCATTTAAATGTCTTGGCTGAAGATTCTGGTCGTATTTATCAACTTTTCCAGTTCTTTTTTGCATTTTGCAAATAATTTCAGGTCGGCAATGTACATCAGGTTTTGTATTTTTTTTCTGTGTCGAGTAATCTTGTATATGGCATCACATTTTCGGAATATGTATTTGAGTTGCATCATGGCTATGATAAACTGTAGTGGTGATGGGGAGTCTATTTCCAAAATGAATCTCCGGATTTTTATCTTAGTCACGTGTTGTCTTCTAGCTGTTAGTCCTAGTCTCCATGTTTTCATTGTTTCTTAATGAGATTGATTTATACTACTGTTGAGTATCTCGTATATTTTAAAGCATTCTATTATCCATGCTTGAACGATTCTGTCGTAAGCTTTTGTGTAGTCAGTTTTCTGCTTTTTTTACCTTTTTCAGGATCTTTTGATCTTTTTACAGCAGATCATGCGTCCCTCTTTTACCTTTCCGGAATCAGGAGCAGTTTACGATAGTTCAGAGATTGGTATATTTGTTCTCTCAGTTGTGTCGTTAGGATCTTCCACATTGTTAGTAAACAGGTTAATTGCCTATACATGTTTGGCATCGTTCCCTTTTTGGCATCGTTTTGTATTAGCGTTGTCTTCCCTTTGGTAGTTCACTCTGGTACGTCTGTTTTGTGGATACATCCTCTCAGTTTCTGCGCTAGCCTTTCATGTAGGCTCGTGAATTTTAAAAACCAGTATGCATGTATTATTATTAATAATAATAGTAGTAGTAGTAGTAGTAGTAGTAGTAGTTATGTAGTAGTAGTAGTAGTAGTAGTAGTAGTAGTAATCACTAGGAATCTTCACACGATTAATTTATAGTGCTAATTCCCTGGAAATAACATGGAGCATGTGTGGCAACAAGTCTTTCCATAGATGTGCGACACTCTCCACTTTTTTTTTAAGCTATTGCAAATCACACTTCGTTCTTGCAACATCCATTTAACATTGATTTATCGCTGATACTGGCCGTTAGTTTTCTCTAAAACCTGAGTTGCAATAAGACCCCATAAGATTCCAGCACCTTCCGTGTTTTTTTCCAGTTGACGTCTATCCGATGTTCTCTCACTTCAGGCATTCCATGATTCTTGACCCTTCATGACCGAGTTTTGTTTTTAATTATTTTATTAGTATGATTATTTATTTTATCATTTATTTATTATTCTTTTTGTATGTCCTTTCCCAAGTGTTCTTTATTCAATTCTAACGCTATAAACTACATTCGGTTACCATAAAAACTCTTTTATAATTAATCTCATATTCTTGCTATTTTCTTGCGGCACTAAAATTGTCGAACACTTTCTTTTCATTCCGGAAAATTTTTTTTTAATGTTTATTAAGAATGAACGGGTGATCTCCCTTTCCATCTCGCTTTGTATCGTACACATTGAACGCATTTGCTAGCGGGACTCAATACGACATTTACAGCAGACGAACATTCGAGCACTTTACACAACAGCTTCCATCTTTATGACTTTTGTCGTTTTTACGGATTCCAATTATCATTTGATTATCTTCTTGACGACTGCGCTCGTAAAACTCAGGTAAAAATCAACAAACCTTCCTCCAGGGAGATTTTAAATACTGATTTTTACTTCATTCCCACGTCTATAAATTTCAAGTCGACAGATAATTGGATAATTTAACATGCTTTATTCAATAGCAAAATGATCGAGATCTATCATTACTGATATTAATGTTATGATCGATAGTGTTAATAAGGCCAATACGTTCAAATTTAAATCGATATAGTTTATAACCGTTTATTTAAAACATTACAATGCCTTTAATATTCGATCTTTTTATGTGATAACCTATATAAGGACGGGTAAAATTAATTCTACGAACAAATCAGTGTCGAACCGTTTTTATATCCCCTTACGAAGATTAGAATAATTATTTAATGCTAATAAAACATATATTTAGAATCCTTTGAATGATTTTGATACGTAAAATGATTAAAATGTATGGCTTAAGCTTAAGGCATTTTAATAAAAAACTGTAATTCAGGGAACTTTGCTTAATTAGTGTCTAATGACTATGTTTCAAATTTAATGAAAATCTGAAATATTTGAATTTTGTAATGGAGGTAGTGCCCGATAAAGTCCTTTAACATATTCCAAAGAAACTCAAATTTAGGGAATATTTATTAATTGATGTCTAATATATAACAATTAAATTTCACAAAAATTGGAAGCATCTGAATTTTCACGAAGAGTTTCCACCTACTTTCACCTCTTTGAATAAAACTAAATTAAACTAAATATAACTCACAATACTCACACTTACACATAGCAGCTGTGTTTCAAAATTCATGATGTTCGATTAATTAGTTTAGGAGTAAATCGTATAATCCAAATATATTAGTACATACACATGATAACTTTATATAAATAGAGATTAACAGAATTGACAGAACTGACGTGCCGTGTGACAATCAGCGAATACCTCCAAGTGGGTGTGTGAAAGTAATGTAAAAACAGGATTTGGCACGTAAGGTTAAAATTAAAGCGAGAGTGGGGTATTCAATTAGTAGTAAAGTTCGAGGTTGGGGAGTACGTGTCAGAGTATGATGTCATGGGCTGGAAGTCCGAAATAGGACGTTGCGTAGAAGAGAGAAAGAATTATCTCTTTTCGGACCTTTATAGAAAGTCTGTCTTCGTTCATGTTTCCGGTGAAGCGGGCGACGGGAAGCTTACGCAATCTTGTAAAAGAATAAAGCAACAAAGAACATGTACAATTAAGCAACTGTGTTGTTTCGTTTTATTTTTTTTATTGTAAATGGCTACATTATTGCAGCTACAGGGAGAATAGAAGATACACAAACTTCGGCCGTTACATCAACACTACGTCCATATTTCCATTTCAACGTCACTATCCAATGATCCATCTACTATGTGTCAACGAGAGAGACGGGCAACTGTTTCTGTCGACAACGAAGACGATGGACAATACGCTGGGATCGAAGATGTATGTCCATTTTATGCTACACATGAATTTAGTTTAAATTGCTTGTGGTATGTGGGGAATACGATTCACTATATTAACCAGGAAAGTTATGATTGGAAAGAGTTACGTTGTACCACATGACAACCATGAAAATCTACACGATAGTAAGCTATAGTTTTTCTATGATTGAGTAAGTTTGTTCCTCTAGTAATAGGAAGCGCAAGTTGCAGCTCCTAAGTCTCCAATTTTCTCGTGCATATCGGGTTGAAACCGTACTTAGTAGTATGTATAAAGAAGTATGTGTAACATAGCACAGCATTATTAAGAAGAGTTCCATTAGCTCCGTAATTTTCTTGAGTGGGAATCAAATTCTAACTGATTGTCTGTAGCTTTTGATCGGTTGTAGGTATGTTGTGTCGTGCGATTCGCTTGCTCTGCTCGTTGTTGTACTTCCTCGTTAGACGACTTCTTTATTTCACACAAGACACAAAAGGAAAACACATATACTTAATATGTTTCTGTTTTAAAACGTTTTCTTTTGTTTTATTAATGTTAGAGAAACGTGTTCTCGTTTACTAATCATCAGGACAAATGATAAAGTTGAGTTGTCAGTTCATCGTTAGTACTGTGGATAATGTGTTCTTTGAATCACACAGAATATTTGTGCGTATATTTCGGAATTTTTAAGATGAGGATTGATCATTTGCATTATTTAGATTATTTGAACTACTGTTCTCATATTGGATGTTATACGCACAACGTGTCGGCCAATGTAATCTCCGACCTTTTTCGGGTGCATCTTGTCGAACTCGGGAATTTGTATGCCGAACTCGGGAATCTGTACTGAATTTCGAATGGAACATATTATTTAATTCTGTACAGATTCCCCAGTTCCATATAAAGATTCCTGACTTCACCAGATGCGCATGACGAAGGTCGGAAGTTACATCGGCCACAATGTTGTGAGTATAACATACAAAATTAAAACAGTATTCCGAATAATTCAAATGATACAAACTTGTATGTATGTTCACAAGCGTATGTGGGTGCGTGTACTGTCAACAGCGAAATACGGCAGTTACTTGTGCCTGGATGCGTAAATTATTCCGTCTGTTCTTTTCCTGGCTGTGTCTTTCTCTTTTCTAGTTCTCTGTCTATCTGTCTATTTATCTATATCGAATCCTATTGATTACGTAACGATTGATGTAAATAAACCGGCATTGCATTTCCTTTGTTGCAAACTCAGGATATATTCTAGTCGGCATTATACAAATATGTTCTATAATATTGTGTTCGCCAAAACCTAATAAACTGTTGTGTGCATTATCCGAGGCTGACTCCATAGAAAAGTGTAGTACAATTTCGTTTTAATAATTTGTTTAAATAAAGGATTTGTCTTTCATATAATAATTATTTTTGGGTCCAACATTGAGCTTATCTATGTCCTTAGACGACAGAACTAATACTAAATTAAACAGAGGCAAAAGTTGTTGTTCTACATAGATTCATAGATATTATAATTTCGTATTTTGTATCCTTCGTAATTAAACTCTATGATTAGTTTCAACGTACCCAGTTCGCTCGTGTTACATTTGTATAAATCACCTGTTCCTTTCATAATCGCAAAATGAAACAATTATTGAGCTCGGAAAGGAAATGTTTGATTAGTGGTTAATCAAAGATTTTGTACTACAAAACCAAAATGAAATATGTTAATATTTTCACCCATTTATGTATTTAGAAAATAAGTTGTTTTATTAGTGCTTCTTTACTGCTGTTTATTGAGATTGAAACCACTTAAGAAAATATGTTTAGTATATTTAAGAGCAGGTACTCTATCGTTATTTCCATGGTAGGTGATCAGCTGAGCTCCAATATCTGGGTCTCCATTGTAAAACATTAACAACAAGAAACTGTATGTCTACCAGCCTTTTATAGAACATTCCTTTATTCATATGTGTACCAAAAGCCAAAACGGAATTTCTATGAACAAAGTTTATTTCGAAGAACTTCTCATCTGTGGAACACGTTAAATTGGGAGTGCTTCCCTTCAGTCTACATCATGATCGTATTTAAGTCCAATGTACACAAATACTTGCCGATCTGCCCACTTAAGTAATTCATTTTTCTATTACCTTCATTGTATTCAATCCTCTCATAATAATGTCTCATCATCCAACTGGCAATTTCATTAACCTTTATCTTCGAGTTGATTTTGCCATTGGTAAATGGTGACCCATTACTATATTAAAAAATAGATTTTAAAAATAATACAACGAGAGGTAACAAAATATATAAATATACATTTAAAATATAAACTACAGAATCAGTGTCGTTTTACGTGCAAAATGAATCCAGTTCTTAATAATTCAACAATCCAGTTTCAAAAGTTATAATTTTATGTAAAAAATAAAATTGCGGACATCATTGAACAAATTAATTTTGTTTTAGTGCATTTTTCCCTGAACTTCTTGCTTCAATATCTTATACTCAGCCACCTTTATCTATGTAGACATTTTACAGAGTTGAAAAGAGTTTTTAATGGTTAATACTCCGTTTGTTATTTGTGGGAATCAAATATTTTTATACTGAAATAAAATGAGTCGAATAGACGTCGAAATAGAAATAAATAAATGTGTCACATGAATACGTGTTTAGTGTGATTCATCATGGGAAAATCCCGGTCGGGACAGCTAGTAATTAAATAAAATGAGTAGCATAGATATACAATATAACTACAGCAAACAAGAAGACTCGTATGCAAATAAATAAATATGCATTTTTTAAGTGTTATATTATAACTGATTTCGTTTGTATATTTTTTTCAAATGTATTACTTATATTATGTGTGTGTGTTTTTTTCTGAGAAATCCAACGTTTAAAGGGGCGTTAGTTAATTTATAAATCTTCGTAGAACGACGACTTTTGCCTCCGTTTAATTTGGTATTAGTTATGTCGTCTAATGACAAACATCTAATCCAACACTGATCTATAATATTTTGTAAAACCTGCACCAATAGTTTAGTTTAGATGCATTCAAGTCTCTCTAAAAATGATCTGTTCGCCGTCACTCTTTCACGCTTAAATTTTAAATAACATGGCTGTTGGTCTGTCACGCTTAAGTTGATATAGGTCGTTCATCACTAACCGCGCAGATTGAATGGACGGATCTAAAGATGTTTTAATGGGATGTGTAATTTACCTAATTGTTGCAGCATTTAATCAATATTGGCTAGATATTATCCATTTTTAATAATTCTTTTATTTTTCGTACACAACAGTTTTTAAATTTAGAAAAGCCATTTAAAACGAGCGGAGAAAGATTGATAATCTAAAGGTATTGGCGCCTACTAACGGCGCATATCTTTGCGAGATATCGAAGGTATGATTGTGAGCCTGGTCCCGATATCAAATACGTTAAATATCTCTATATAAAACTCAATGTCTGTGCGTATGTGTATGTGATGTTTGTGTGTTCCCTATTGAAAGAAAGATTACAGAATCTACATAAAATATCAAAGTGGATCTTTATGTAAAACTTACCGGAGAAGACAATGGAAGCATTCCCGATTCTCTAGTGAAAAAGCACATAGAAAAAGATCCTCATTAAATCTCGAGACACGTCGTGTGTTGCTGCTAATATGATCTAAATACAAAGTTTTATTTTTCACGGACTCTATCCATTTTCCTTTAGCAGTGAGGCCTTTCCTATCTTAAGATGTTGTACCAAAAAAATAGAATTGAATCGACTGTTTCTTCCGATAAAAACACCGAGTACTAACAAGATCTGACGGAACTTGCTTGCTCAACCTAGCGATTGCTTGATAAATTTTTTTCGACACGTATTTTAACAATTATTGGAGTTGTTTCCCTTGTGTGTCTATTAACTCTTATACTCGTGCTAAAACAAATGTGAATGACAGTTACCTTCATTTCACTTAGACATCACAGCATATAAATTATCGCTAATTATCGTTTCGCATTCTCAGACGAAAATCAGTTGTGTAGTTTAAAGAAATACACGTTATCACCATCCAATTATTAAAACAGCAAAATAAGTTGCTTTATTTACATACATAAAAGTGGAGATGAAATCCGTAAAGAGAATCCTTAGCATCCCATATAGAGAATATATCACCAATTAGGAAGTCCTCAACATCACTGGAAAAACTGAAGGCAATTTGAAAGGAACAATGACATCAGTATCATGTCCAATTGAAATCTGGAGGAGCAAACAGACTAAGGAAATGAGTTGCGCATGTGAATACTTGACATCTCCTACAGAGCGCGTATCACTAATGAGAAAATGTGAAACATCATCGAGCAAAAATGTCGAGCCAGTACGAACATCTTCTGACTAGATTGAAGTGAAATAGTACGGGTACGCTGCACTTTCGGACGAGGAGTCACAATACAATGAAGTAACAATGCAGGGCAAGAAACAGTTGGGCAGATCAAAGAAAACTTAGACCGATGACGTCGACGAGTGGATTGGAAAACTTTGCCACAACCAAGACGGCCGTTCATTACAACTAGTAGTGGGCACAGCTGATTCTACGGTCACCACGTCAGAATCCGTGCGATCGCAGCGGATGTTACTATTACAACTATTATTATTATTACTACTATTACTACTATATTGAGACCGATTAGCGGTAGAAGAAATCTACACATTTTCTTTTCCGACCTGATTTACTTGAAAGAGAGATGTACAAATAGTCGCTGCTGCTGCTGCTAATAATAATAATAATAATAATGATGATGATGATGATGATGATGATGATGATGATGATGATGATGATGATGATGATGATGATGATGATGATAATAATAATAATAATGATAATAATAATAATAATAATAATAATGATAATAATAATAATAATAATGATAATAATAATAATAATAATAATAATAATAATAATAATAATAATAATAATAACTCGAAATAATAAACGTCTTTATTTAATATGTTTCAGACTACAAATGATATCAAGGTTAATATGAGCATGAGTAGACACCCATAAGATACTTTTCCAACCAATCGCCTAATATATTTATTCTTTCATAGGAATAAGAAAAAAATAAAGAAAAATACAAAATATACTAAAGACAACAGTACAATAACAGCGAATTAGTAATTGATACACTGAAGCATGCGGAAACTGTGCACTCATCAACAAATTTAAAAAAATAAACACTAAAATGACACAAGCATATACACATACTTATGCATATACATACATATGTACATATACATATACACATATATCCACTCATATCCATTCTGAAAAAATAATTTCACGAAAATAAAACACAATTGTGAGTCAAGATAAATCGATAGGTAAACAATCTAATGTATGAATGGTGCATTATATAAATATTCAAACAATTCTGTAAACATAAACACAAAGAAAAACTAGCGGGAATTTTGGATACAATTTAATGAACGATATAAGCTACGTTTTTTTTGCTGAGTTTTCAGAGGAAAACTAAATAATGAAGAAATCGAACCACACACGTGTTATAGTGTTTCTTTTACAACCCCACCGGATAACCGGTGTGCGTCACAAAAGAAATATAACGGACAACAGGAAGAATAGAAACGACAAAGCAAAATTACTACTATTATTGTTCCTACTAGTTTTATAACGGCATCACGTTGGGCCAAAATTCTTAGGAACACGAGTCTGAGTGGTGAAATAATATTTATTAGGCGCTCGTGTTAAGGGTAAATGTAAACGCAATATATTAATTCAACGTGAAAATAAACAAATAAATTTCCAAAAGCATTTCTAAAGCAAACCAATAATGATTTGAGTTGAATACGAACTGAGTTAAGGGAATTTATATGGTTACCTCTTTTTGCATAGCTATTGGCCCAGTCGCAAAATCTCATATTCTATCCTGTGCGGGTCGGTTCAAAAAGAGCGGTGTCCAGGCAGGAAGTTCTTCTTGCCAATTAGTACCGAAAGAGGGCGGTGTGGAAGATAGATATAACTTTCGTCAATTAATACCGGCTAAACACGAAGGGAAATAACATTCATACTCACAAGCACAACTACTTGTAGTCGTAGTAGTAGTAGTAGTAGTAGTAGTATTTACAAAAAGTCATTCAAATTCATCGTCACATCACGTAATATCTACAAAAGAACATATTTTGCTGTGTGTCATTACGCAGTCTCCTGACAACAATAATTGAGTTAGTCAAAGTACATCTCGTTATCACAATTCAATTAACAAGCAGGGTTAAGCAGGTTTAGTGTTATCTTGGTATCTCCTTCTTACATATGAGTATTAAGTTTAATTAAATTGTTTTAAAAAGCACCACGAAAAAAGGCAATATCACCTAAATGTAATTTAATTTGTAAATGAAGGAGAATGTATTTTACTAACACATTAATACATTAATGTGTTCTGTTATTCCTATTCTTGCTTCTTTCTTTCACTCTCTCTCTATCTCATGGGTTCTCTTTCTCTTATTGTTAACTAATTTACTGCTCTCTTCCCTCTTTTTTTATCCTTCTTTCGCTCTTTCTGCTTCTCTTTTGTATGCAACTCTCGTGCATTTTTATCAATATACAAGGTTTATTCTATAAAAGAGGCACATTTGTAGAAAAAATAGAAATACACCTTTTTATTTTGCAAATTTTATTCCATAAATATAAGTTCATTTTGGAATCGGTTAATAGCAAACATTATTTTAATTCGCAGAAATGGTTTATTGGCAGCAAACTAAATAGAGTTTTTAACAATTTATACTGGTATAACTTTCAAACATTTTCCGGCCGCTTACGTAAACAGCTGAAAGATGTCAAAGCGCTTAGCCAATCAGAATGCTCGAGAAGCAGACAACAATATTACTTTCAAATTGACTAAATGTAAAAATTCCTGCCAGGCAGCCGATAATTGAGAGAAACGTGATTAAACCGAAAATGAATGTTATAACTGTAGGACAGGCGATTCAGTCTCTCGAAACAGTGATCAAATTTTGCATGAAAATAAACTCATTGCAAAAAGAACTGCACACCATGCAAACACGCGTGAAAGCTTTACATACGAAAGACAATAACTGACCAATATTCGTGGCAATGTGCAAATACAAAGTGCAGAATGTTGATGTCACTGAACCTAAAAACTGAACTTTTTTAAAAACCTACCCTTAAACTCAAAACTAATCCTAACTCTAACCTAGTTGAGTTTTTTCTTCGTTTCAAAAGCTGTACCATTACCAAAAAAGACAAAAACAAAAACTTGTAAAAACCAGTATCATCTGTAAAAATTGTTTTTGCATTGTTTTTATTTTTAAGAAAAACACAATTTATCGAAAATAAACAAAAAAATATTCTTAATGATTTTCGTCGTCAAAAAATAAATAAATTATCATAAGTATAAACATGCGGTGAGTGATTTTACGTTCATTGTATTTTTTTTCATCACACAAAGACGCCTTATTTTGATTTGGACACCGGTTCGTTTTAATTCGACTATTTCCGGCTGTTTATGTAAACGGTCAGCAGATGCCGAACAAAAAGCCGGTTTTGTTTGGTTAAAAAGCTCTACCACTACCAAGATTTTAACTTCTTGTAAGAAACAAATACGTATGTAAATCTCCTGTAGCCGTAAGTGACGGTCTAAACTTAGATAAACTCCTGCTTAAACAACACTTTAGTAACGGTGATGCATTTCGATCACCAACACTTTCTCTCAGCTGTCCATAATTCGACTCACCGTCTACTTTTAATCCGCCATCTTTAAAGACAATTAGTTTCTAACCATGCAAATTAGTTGCTAACGCATCCAAATTAGCTCCAATTATAAAAATATGCAATTATGAGGATAGGTTTTTTTTTATTTCTGGAAAACAGCCGGTCGACACACGAAATACTTAATCCGCTTTGAAGCTGGTAAGTTATTATTTTCGTCTCTATTGTTACAGAAGTCAAAACCATGTAATATATACAGAAGATGTGTGATATGTACGGAATAATAACAGAAATGTAGATATCGACATCTGACTGAATTATCAACAAGCCGGTATCTGTCTATAGACCAGTCGCCGTATTTTAAAGCCGAGAAAATTAAAAATACGATTTTCCATTGTTTACGCTAGTTCTGTAATAAATTAAACGTATAAAATAAGAAGCGTGAATAAAATTAATTAAAAAATTAAGAAATTAAAACCGTTATATTGAAAATGAATTTTAATGAAAGCTATATTATGTGACTTCTCCCACTTGTAACCTATTAGAACCATTGTTGTTTTATTTACATCTCCGCCTTAAAAATATAAACGTGGCTCAACAAACTTTAGCTGACTCTTCGCTAGAAGTGAAACATGTTTGCAAATATGTAGCAAAATATGTTTATATAAGTAAAGAAAATTATATTAAATATATATATATATATATATATATATATATATATATATATATATATATATATATGCGTTTCTGGCCATAAGTTTAAATTGGAGATTAAGTAGATTGTCAGGATTTTTTGTGATGATGAACTGGTTGAATCATTCTAACTCTCTAGAAGGTATACTACTCCTGGCAACATCCTCTACCTGTATAAGAGTCAAATACGATAAGATGGAGTACCGTTGCCTCATCTGGGGAGGTGCTGAAAAAAAACATGTCATGTTTTGACAGAGTACAAAACCGACTTCAAAATCTTCCTTGTAGCCTGTGTCTAACAAGAGAGACGTTGCTAGTATTTTTCTGCTCTATCTCCATTTTCATGGTAAGAGGTTCAACGCTATACTTCATATTATTGAATAGATCAGCAGTTGTTTACCATGAAAAACTGTTTCGGGTATTTAAAAATAAAACAGTATGTTATCTCATGACTCTCCAGAAGCGTTGATCAAACGCTACCACCCTTAAAAAAAAACAAGAAAAAAACGTTCCGGATATCAGATCTAGTTTTTTGCTAACCTATTTTGTTATAAAAAATGTTCTTCGTTCCTGGGTTGTATCTGTTATTTACAAAACTAATATATATATATATATATATATATATATATATATATATATATATATATATATATATATATATATATGTATATATATGTATATATATGTATATACATATATATAATGTTAGAGATATTTTGAGCTGGAGTTCGAATCGTTCGTACAGTTACAACATCCCTACGGATGAGTATTGGTAAACGTGAAACATATGTGTACATGGATACTAAAAAATATTATATATATGTATATATATATATACATATGTATATATATATATACATATATATATATATATATATATATATATATATAATTACATATCAGAGTTATATCATACTTTTATTTAATGTCAATTTTTGAGCAATCAAAACTTACGCACAATTCTGGAAAAATCATAGCATAAAATACAGTCAAGGCGCCACATGAATACCCTGTCATGTGGCAACTTTAATATGTTGAAGTATGTTCTAAACAATTTTAAAAACGCGTGTAAATTTGGATTGCTCCTAAACTGTAATTGCAATTGTTAAAATAAATTTTTAAAAGTTTTAATATTGAATATGTGGCTTTGGAATATAATTCTCGTAATACTCGATATGAACTATATCATAGAATTATTCTTCTCTTATCACACATATTTATAGGGTAGTTGTTACTCATATTTATTATATATATATATATTTATATATATATATATATATATATATATATATATATATATATATATATATATATAAATAAAAGTAAGAGAAAGCATGAAAATGACCAAAATGTCTGCAATCTTTTCGCTTTGATATTGTGTATAATAGAATTCGATTTTCTTTTTTTTTTACTTTCATTCTTTCTTCATTCAGACAATTGCCCGCGGAAACATGACCCCCCACTCTCGACCAAATCGATCATTTTCTTCAAATAATAGATTTATAGATACGTATTTCGTATATCTGTGAGGTTTTCAATCTCGCTTCAAGTTTGACATAGCATGTTTATCGCTAAACGCGTAAATGAAGAGACGCATCTAAGTAAGATATTCTATCTGTCATGCTTACGTTTGCAATTTAGTCATTCATTTGAAATAGCATTTTAATTCAAGATTGTCGTCTGCTTGTTACTCTTGAAATTAAATAGAATTGTCTTTATCGATTAAGTTTGAAACAACATTTTCGTTAATCTCTCACGCCGAAATCTGAAAAAGCTATTTCATCGGTTTGTCTAGCTTAAGCCTAAAATATAATTTTGGTCCGTTTAAAAATAACTATTTTTAATGCGTTTGTCTATCTGTTATTTCGGTTGTCGGTCTGTCCGGCTTACGTTTGAGATAGCATCGTCGTTGTTAACCGCATAGGTTGAATGAAAGTATCTTAAGAATGCATCTGTTTTTGTTGAATGACAGACTCACTGGGTATATGATATTAGCCGCAATCTTTGTTTCTTTGTCTATTATATCTCCCACCCCCTCTGGACGTGTCTTAGCGTGTCTGTCTATGCCGTTCTGTCACTATCTACCTTGTCATCAATTCATAACTGAAAACTCGCCACTCACTCCTCCGGGGACGAAGGAGGTCACGCTTCGTTGTCACCTTCAATTTCTTTCGTTGCATCTGTCACCGTCTTATTATTCCACCACCTCAGTTATTCAGCGACAAAAACGATATGCTTAATCTCAAGATGCGTACGTTTACCGATTTCGAAGTTGACCGTGACAGACTAAAGAAAATATGTTTTTAAAGTTAAGCGCATCAACAAAGGAAAACGTTTTTTTCAAACATATACGTGACAGACAAAAAGAAAATTTTATTTACAACTTACGCATGATAAAACAATGGAAATGCCTTCAAACTTAAACTATACAGACAGAATACAATTTTATTTTAAACTTAACTAAAGTAGACTAACAATAATTTTATTTAAAGCTTAACTGAGATAAATGACAACAAATTATATATTTGAATTAAGCGCGACAGATCAAAGAAAATTCTATTTTAAACTTAAGCTAACAGCCAAACATAATTCGATTTAAAATTAAGCGTAACAGACGAAACATAAGTCGATGTAAAATAAAGCGTAACAGATCAAACAATTTTATTTCAAACAAACCTATACATAAGAAACATAATTCTATTTGAAACTAAAGCGTAACAGACGAAACATGATTCTATTTGAAACTAAAGCGTAACAGACGAAACATAATTCTATTTGAAACTAAAGCGTAACAGACAAAACATGATGCTATTTCAAACCCATGCGTAACAGACAAAACATGATGCTATTTGAAACTCAAGCGTAACAGACGAAACATGATTCTATTTCAAACTCAAGCGTAACAGACGAAACATGATTCTATTTCAAACTCAAGCGTAACAGACGAAACATAATTTTATTTCAAATTCAATCATAACAGACGAAACATAATTCTATTTTCAAACTCAATCGTAACAGACGAAATATAATTCTATTTCCAACCTCAAGCGTAACAGACGAAACAATTCTTTTTCAAACTGAAGCGGAACAGACGAAACATTATTCTATTTCAAACTCAAGCGTAACAGATGAAACATAATTCTATTTCAAACTCAAGCGAAACAGACGAAACATAATTCTATTTCAAACTCAAGCGTAACAGACGAAACATAATTCTTTTTCAAACTCAAGCGGAACAGACGAAAAATTATTCTATGTCATATTTAGCGGCATAGACGAAAGAAAATTCTAATTCAAACTAAATGTAACATAACTAACATCATTCTATTTAAAATTATGCTCAACAGACTGACGAAAATTATATTTAAACTTACGTATGACAGACAGACCAACGGACTTAATCGCTGATATAGATGTTAGACCGCATCTAAAATAAAATCTGTGACAAATCTACCGAACAGCAGACGAACAAACTGGCTCATGAAGATGTGTAGACGTATCTAAAATGTTGAATATCTCAGAAATGGCTTTGTTCTTTTTTATTCTCATTTTTTATTTTTATTTTTTTTCGTCAATAAGAATGGAACAATTCCAGAAAATGCGTGTCTGCTCGTTGTCAAATACAAACAGCAATTGATATTTAATGTCGCAAGTCTCATGCTTATAATAACTTTGTTATATAAAGAAATTCAAGTCAGAAACACACAGAAAAGTTATCCCGAATACAATGTCTTTATACTGAAAACATATTTCATAAACAACTTCAAATAGTTGCATGAAATTTATTTTTAAATATTGTGGCGAACGGGATCGAATGATGGAATAGTCTTAACTAATCATATCACCACCATAAATAGGCCCGTCTTTGTCTAGCGTGAAGAACTTTGATGTGAGAAAAAAACAAGTACACGCTGGAACGAGAGTATTATATTTATGTCTCACAGGAATGCTTTGTCATGCATTAAAAACGTGCTTAATAGCAGTCGACAATGAAGTTTTAGCACTCGAACAGCTAGGATACTATAGCAATAGAGATGAGTATTGAAAACGGTGTTGTTACATAAAAATCTACAACATGATAAAGATCTAGTAGCAAATACGTTGTTTCGTTTAATAACGTGTCACTGGGGGAAAGTATACTACGTAACAAAGTTCCAGTAACGAGATCAATATTGAAAATAGCGTTTTTAGGAAACCGTCTACGATGTGACAAAATCTAATAGCAAGCATGTGTTTGTATTAAATACGCTTTACAACAGAGAAAATACGCCACGTAACAAAGTTCCATTTGTGAGCGCGGTGTCTCCATAAACAAGGACCATTTTCACTTTTTTCCTTTTTTATTACTTCAAACGATTTAAACTTATGTAATATTGATATGACATATTGCGTAGCAGCAATAAGTTTTAGCGTTAAAAGATTGGTTACCGCCAAACACAAAAGGCAACTTACGCATTAAAGGTTTAATCCTAATTTTACCTCTTCCCCATGATACCAGAGTTTGTTAATTCTTGTAAGTAGACGTAAAGGAATAAGATATTTAGGCGGTTGCTGATGAACGTTAATCGAAATGGCATGTAAATGGATAAGTCAGTTCATTTCTTACCTTAAGAGAACTAGAGGCTACTAAATGATAAAATAATGAATCAATAGAAGAATCATTCTGTTGTTGGCATTCGTTTCACAGGTCCTTTTTACAGATCATTTCTAGAAAAAATCTAATACTTAAAGAGAGACTGCGTGAAGGTTGCCAACATCCCTAAGTGAAAGTGGTTTTATAGAAAGAACTGGATTCGAACTTTGTGCACTCACCTCGTCAGTCTGTGTCGTTTACTACTTAAGCACTGTCACACACCCATAGACAAGTAAAGTAATATATGTTTCAAGTTAAAATTGATTGTTGGCTTTTTTCTGCCTGTGAATATGTCCTAAATACAGTTCGAGAGAGAAGCATCCGGAGTTCATCGTCTACCCTCGCTGCAAGAGAGGAAAGACGTCCATAAGTACCGCTATCAGTCGTATATCATATTAACAAAAGAGCAATTACATAAACCATATGCACATTAGTCATGTTGCTAAACACGAAAGGTTATTTACATACGATTGAACAGATAGGACTGTTTTCGCATGTCGCTCGATACAAGCATGATTATCGCATAGGTTTATGCAATCATGTTACGTAATAGAGATGTTGATACGACATAGGTACTTTTAAGTTAAGTTCATTTCTGATAAGATTTGAATGTGAAAATACGTGTCCTAATTAACAAAGCAACTCGTAATAAATAATAACCATCGTGAAACCTGATGGACATCTTTAAATTGCTCATAAAAAAATACATAAATTCACGACTTTAAACACCGCCAGATTCATTTCTATCGACGAATACATTTCTGATTATACACAGATAGACACACAGATATAGTTCAATTCAATGAGAGATAACAAAATTGCTCAATTACTTGTCTAAGAGAATATATATATATATATATATGTATATATATATATATATATATATATATATATATGTATATATATATATGATAACCCATCAATATATGTATATTGTCCATTAATATATATATATATATATATATATATATATATATATATATATTAATGGACAATATATATATATATATATATATATATATATATAAAATATATCTATGACAAGTAAGCTACACTGAAGCGCGCGTGTTTTATTCCCGCAGGAAATCATCAGGCTAAATGATTTCCTGCGAGAATGAAGCATA
This sequence comes from Sepiola atlantica, assembly GCA_963556195.1. Lineage (NCBI taxonomy): Eukaryota > Metazoa > Mollusca > Cephalopoda > Sepiida > Sepiolidae > Sepiola > Sepiola atlantica. The sequence continues at coordinate 136,098,456 of OY744522.1, forward strand.
AACGTCTATGGGTAGCTTACTTGCCATATATATTTTTGCTCATACTATATATTTACTAAAAGAATCAAATTGAAAAAAAAATATTTCTCTAACCCAAGAAGAAAGATTAATGAATTTGCTAAAAAAAGTCGGAGAACGACTTGGGATCTTCGTTCCTGCGGATAACACAAGAAACTACTATAAGGTGGACTACCACACATACAAGAAAACAATTTATAAAGAACTCTGTAAATCATATAGAATCGCACCCTATCAAATTTTAGACAGTATAAACAGAGAGGCAAATGATCTACTCACGGACATGAACATTCACAACTACAATAAATCCTAAACCATATCTAACAATAAAAAGTCCAACACCCATAATAAATGCAATTGTCAGTACAAGCAGCAATGTACACGTCAAAACGATGGCATAAACAAAAATGTAATACATGCCTGTATAGTCGCAGAAAATACTAAAAAAACAATAAGGTAAACCAAACACCATCCGCCAATACAAATCAACCCTCCCCAATCTCTACCTAATAGAATACACATTCCCCATTACCTCATAATAGCCACCAGGCATATCAGAAATATCCCTCAACAACAATTTAATCCATCAAATTAATCCTGCATTAGACAATGTGGACCAACAACCCTCCTAAAATTGTAACCATCCGCCCAATAGGGATAATCACTATAGCAGCAACAACATATCTACAGAGACCATTGTGAATAGAACACATATAGGAACAGTATCACCCCTTAACATACACACATACATAGGAGTAAATTCGACACACGTTAAACGTCGAATATCGAACCAGCATAGGTCCTTTAATATGGAAGGCGATAATAATAGGAATGGCACCTCCTTAAAAACCCTAATTAAAATCCTAAGTCAAAAACACCATTTTCTCGATTAACTGGCCTATTCTGAAAAAAGGTTCATACTTTCCCAAATCCAATTATACACATCGAAAACGGTTATGATAATAATATTTAGTAAACATGAAAATATAATTAACATAAAGAAAAAACAAAAGCAGCCTGTATACATAAGAGAAAATTAAAATACGCCAAATCGAAACCATCTAACGAAATACCTCCGCCATGATATATAATCTGATATCTGAAAAATCATTGCATAAAACTTACCTCCAACAAACTCTATAAATACTTCAGCATAGCCACTAAATTATCTTAATCTACAGAATGAAAAAAATAACTCCTCAATCCACTGTATAAATACTCCAAAAACTCGATAAGCTTATATCCTGACCATATAATACATCCTAACATGTATAGAATAGCATCCCTATATATAGTTAGAGTATTATTCTCAATGGAAACCCACTCTTTATTAAATACACCGATATTACCCTATGATATAACGTATTAAGTTAGACTAGAGTTTACTCCACTTACATTTACATTTATCAGAATATATGACAAACCCGTGAAGACCAATGTTATTTTCCTAGATATATACTAAATGCCTATGTATCCCATATAACTGTTAGGGTGCCACGGATGGTATTTGTATTTTTATTTTGTTATTTGTCTTATATTCCAATATATGGATGGGTGCCTATATATATATATATATATATATATATATATATATATATATATATATATACGTTGATTTTATTTATTGTTTTGTTGGCGATAGTCGACCCGTGTATACTGGTGCGTTTTTCTTATTTGTCGCTACCCTGACCGTTTTGTTTATTTTAAGAATATGCATTAAAAATTTAGTTCGCCCGTAACGAGTCATCAATTTTTGTATATATATATTTTTTAATTAATTGATTTCTAAATAGATTTTTGTATACAGATTTATTTAATTAATTTATTAAAAAAAATTTTTGTGCACAAAAAGTCGACATGAACACGTGTTTTTGCTAAGTCATGCTGATCACGGCTCATAGTCAGATGTCTACCTTTTGTGCACGTAAAAAATTAATTAATTAATTAAATAAGTCTGTATACAAAAATTAATACATAAATTCACTAATTAAAAAAATCTCTCTTTCTCTCTCTCTCTCTCTCTCTCTCTGTCTGTCTCTCTCTCTCTCTCTCTCTCTCTCTCTCTCTCTATATATATATATATATATATATATATATATATATATATATATATATGTCAGTTTCGACCTATGAGGTTCCGTCATCCCTGTTAATTGAACGCTGTGTTTGAGTCGCAAATGATTCTTTAGTCCTTTGCAGAATTTGCAGAGAAGTCAACAACTTGTGCAAGAGTGTTAATCGTTTAAGTGTATGGCTAGAACAGCTGCAGATATTTTAATTCTTACCCTCGTTTTACAAAGTTTGACAATTTTCGAAGCTACTTCATTCCTGATGCCATTATACATGCTCTATTCTATTTGTCACGATAAATTTCTGTGTTCTCAAAGGAAACATCGTTAATATTCGTGACTATGAGGTTACTTTTTATCTTATCTTTGTATCTAAATAACTGTCGACCCACGTTTCGATGACCATTATCTAGTTGACCATACAGAAGCATTTTTGGAATTCTGTTGTCTTCCATACGTATTACGTGACCAGTCCCAACGCAATTGTGATCCTATAGTAAAAGACCTAATATTATACAAAACTACACATGATGAAATGGTCAGCATTGGTCATCCCATCACTAAGGGTTATTCCACAAACTCTTCGAAGACATCGTTTGTGAAAAACATCCAATCGTTGAATTTGCTTCTTATACAATGTCCATAACTGAGCCATACAAAAGAGTTTCAAGAACTACAGCCCTGTAGAATTTATCTTGGTTTCAAGCCTCATCCCTCGGCCTTCTCAGGGCCGATTACGAAGTCTCCAAAATTGCTAGAGGATTTAGCTATTCGCTTAACTATTTCATCATCGAAGGTTCTCACTAGCATTAAATTTGCTACCAAGATACTTGAAGTTTTTCACATACTTGAGGTTATGGCCGTCAACTTTGATTGGCTTTTCAGGAAACACGTGGAAAGGTGGATTCTGTTTCACTCTTATTTGCTTCGGAGCAAGGGCAGGCTGATGAACTACTTCAGTTTTTGCGTTACAAATAGTTAATCCAAATTCTTTACAAGCTGCAGAGTATATGTCCATCAGTTGTTGAGCTTCTTCGAAAGACGTAGGTGCAAGTGCATCATTGTCAGCAAAGAGATAGTCACAGATTATGCCAGTGCGAGTAAAAGTTTTGAATTTGAACCTCTGATTGTCGAAAAGGCCGCCACTTTTTCTAAATTTAATGTTGACACCAACTTCAGTTTTAGCAAATGCGTGTTGCAGCATAACTAAAAAATAGAGGGAAAAATGTACTGGTGTCATAACACATCTTTGCTTCGTGTCATTTGTAACACCGAATGAATCAGAGATTTCTCTATTAGAGACAACATTTGCTTCGTGGAATGAAACTATCACTTTCAGAATATTCTCAGGTATACCGAGCTTTTTCAAAAACCTTCCACAAAGCAGTCTGATTATCAGTGTCAAATGCCTTGGTGAGGTCTACAATCACCATGTATATTTCCTGTTTTTTTCACGAACTTTCTCAGCAACCTGCCTTAACGAGAAAACTACATCTATGGTGGCCAGGCTTACACGAAAGCCACACTGTGACTCAGAGTAAATATCATCAACTAAATGTGTTATTACCCGGTTCAAAATCAATCTGTTCAAGATCTTACCAGCTATAGAAAGAACAAAAATTCCACGGCGGTTGTCACATACATTTCTATTAACTTTGTTTTTTTGTACAAATGATTCATTCGTGCATCCTTAAAGGGGCCGTCCCTGGTCTCCAAATTTGAAAAAATAGTCGAAGCAATTTCTTTACAAGCCTCGTCCAACCGTATTTGAAATTTTCCGGTGGAATTGTATCTTCATCTGGTACTTTTCCTGAAATAGTTTGCTTAATAGCTGACAAAACCTCTTGAATGGCCGGTAAAAATTACAGCTCTGGAATTTCTGGACGTTGCGGGATTGAGTGAACAACACTCTCGTCAGTACAAGAAGTATTGTGTAGAACAGTATCAAAATGCTCTTCCACTTTTTCAAATGTCTAGCCTTGCCCTTCAGGAGGTCTCCATCTGCCGAATTAATGAGGGTCATACCATTTTCCTGTAGACCAACAACTTTTTTCATACCTTCGTGAAAGGCTCTTGAGTCCTTCCTATCGAATGCGTCCTGAGGGAAATCAGCCTGCGCAGACCACCATGCCTCTTTAATTACACGTAAGGTTTTTTTAACCTAACCTCTTTAATTGCACGTAAGGTTTTTTTAACCTAACCTTTGCAGGTTGTATAAGCCTTCATTTTGTCAGACGAGTTTTTATCCTCAATCCAAGTATTGCATGAACTGTGCATTTTTTTTGTATTAGAGACTGTACTTTCTTATTGTTTTCATCTTCCGAATAGGTAACCCAAGAACCTCAAGAGATGTTGGGTGAGTAGCCTAAAGCAAAGCTTTCTAGGACGATTCAATGTAACTACTGATTTCAACTGTTTTCAGTGCTGCATCCAGCTCCTCAGCACGTTTGTCTTGTTGATCTATAGATTTTAAAGGCAAGGTTTTTATGCGCTTTGGAGCAGAAGAATGTTTCACTCTTCTGTGATCTATACGAATGTGTGCTTTACTAGGGAACAAAGCGTGATCTAAGAGGTAGCATGTTGTATGAAAAGACTTTGGTAATTTAACATCGTTTCCATCCCATCTTTTTATTATCACGTAATCGATCATGTGCCAGTCTTTTGATCATGGATGCATCCATGTGATTTTAAAGCAGTTTTCTGTTGAAAAAATGTGTATGTGATGCACATGTCAAATTCCTTGCAGGAAGAAAGAAGTTTAAGTCCGTTTGAATTCATATGTCCAATATCATGATGGCCCAAAACTTCCTCCCACGACTAAAGATCACTGCCAACTCAAGCATTAAAATCTCGCATAAGAATGATCTTATCTTTATATCGTATTCCCGAGATGACATTTCGAAGATGATCATAAAAATTATCCTTTTCCTGATCAGAGCTAAAGTTGGTGCACAAAAACTAATAAAAAGCACGAGTGTCGTGCGTTAGCTCTAAAGTCAGTGTCATAATTCGGTGAGATATGCCCTCAAGAAGCGATGGAAGAGTACGAGCCAAGTCAGACCTGATTGCAAAGCCAACACTTGAATGCCGTGGCTTTACTTCACCCCTCCCACTCCAATAAAAAGAACATATTCGCCTTTGACTTCCGTCAATTGGGATATACCCGCAAGACGAGTTTTGCTAAGGTCTGCTATGTCGATATTATATTTTTTCAGTTCAAGACATATAAGTGCTGTTTTAAGTTGTTATTTTGAAGTGTGCGCACGTTCCAAGATCCCCCAAAACATATTTTGTATTTCGAATTGTTTTGACTGCGTGATTGGATACACAGACAACCGCAGTTTGCTGCCAAGGTTGATGTGAGCATACAATGTTTAGGGCTCCTTTTCTCGCTCCTTACCCAGCTAATGGGAAAATCAGTGCTGATCTTAAATAAGGTTGTTTTGTCGCCAATAGAGGACATAAACCGTACAATTGCTCTCACGTGTTGTGCGATAACGGCCATCACCCATCAGCCTGTCAATGTGCAGTGACGCAGCTAGAGACTCTCATATATACCCTTTACCTGTCCCCGTCGATTTCACATCATCGCCAATAGACTAGCTTTGTATGCAGGACTTATAACACATATATGTTATTAAAACAAATTTAGTTGCAAGAAACCCACACAAGCTTTAATTATAGTGGTGAAGGCTAGTGTAACACCTTCTACACTTTTTGGAACTGCTGATAGCACACCATCGGTGCAAAAGTTTGCCAAAGACGGCATGAACAATAGACCTCAGGTTTTACATCAGAGTTCCCCATCTCCAAGACGCATGCCTTAACAAACAACTGAGAATGTATCACTCCTAGTGGTGTAACTGCGCCCTTCAGACACCAACCTGGATATTTCCATGTACCAACGCATTTTGTTGAATATATATATATATATATATATATATATATATATATATATATATATATATATATATGTATACATATATATATATATATATGTATACATATATATATATATATATATATATATATATATATATATATATATATATATATATATATATATATACAACACCACAGTTTTAAGCAGTGGGCCTAGCCTTTTCCATCCCATAGGCAAACTTACAAGGCAGCAGGTACTTTCATGTGTAGTTTATGATTTAGTGTATGCGCGAGGACCAGCTAGATACAGATGGTGGGTCTTGAAAGGTACTACATCTACGCACATCCATATACACTAATATATATATATATATATATGTGTGTGTGTGTGTGTGTGTGAGTGTATATGTACATGCGGATATAATTTTATATTGTTATAGTATAGTCTTACCACGTCTGGTTTCTGAGATTTTCTCTTTGCTATGAATAACGTCGAAATTAAGTGTTTACTTTTGCGAATCGATTGGCTGGTTAAAAAGGCTGAATCGCTTGACCTTAGATCGTGTTTCCTATCATACCGATATTTAGAAGAACTATAACATTACTAAACCGAAATAATATACCCCCCTAATAGTTTTGTTGTAATCTCTTATCCCCTGACTGAACTTAAATGTTAATTTTAAATATCAATTCATGCACAGTCACCTATATGTAACCCTCCTAACCATATCTATCTTTGTTTCACTACTACTGCACTCGCTCCTACCCCATTTCCTCGTGTGACTTCAACATCTGACCCAACACATATTAACACAGACAAATACACCGCATACCCCAATAAGCATGACACACAGTCCTTCTCTTCCACATTTTAATAACCATGATAGCCACCAAACATCCCTCCACCCTTCACAATTAACTTAATCACTTCCCCTGCCACCGCTTGGTCGAGGGTATATGCTATACTTACTTAAACGAACCCCTGAGATAAGTCCCTCTCACTCTTACAACCACCCCTACTCACTCCATCTACTCTTGCCTATAATCTATATGTGTATTGGTATAAACGGCCTTTCAGAGCAATGTCTCCTAATATTTACCAAAGTTCACTCCTATTCAGCATCAATTAACACATCTATCAATAATTTCGACGTTAAACATCCATTTTCTACGATCCATTTGAAGTCCAATGATTGAAGCCTACTATGCTTTTAAGGCATGAATTCACACACGGCTCTATTGTCGTCTGGCGAATTTTCAACATTCACTCGGGCAAAAGAATCCAGGAGTATCTGCGATCTTACATTACAATTTCTTAGAGCACGCAATGTTTGTGAAACTCGTAGAACGTTGCTCGACTTCTTTGTTTAAACTATGTAAACTATTTGGATCATTCAAACTTTATATAACACTCTGCCCATAAATTGAGGCATGTCTGATCTTTCTTACGACTGAAATCTATACATTTTCTTTTTTTTATATTTGTATATTTTTTATAAATCCTCCACATTTGCATTTTTAGGATAGTGACCCCTAATAGTTAATTAATATTACATTACTATTAGTCGGACCTTCTGACGATAAGAGCATTACCTTCGAAAAGCCATGGTTCAAGTGTATTTATGTCTGTGTGTTTCCTGTTTGAACACTTGATGAATAAACAAATCTGTAAACTATACAAATGTTATCCACTTCATCACTTCATTATCCATATATATATATATATATATATATATATATATATATATATATATATATATATATGAATATATATATATATTCACACATATATATATATATATGTGTGTGTGTGTGTGTGTGCGCGTCTGTGTGTGTGTCTGTGTCTGTGTCTGTGTCTGTGCTCCGAGCCATGAGAAAATAAAACTTGAAAAGAAGTGACATTTACTACAGAAGGTCACGTGTTTTCTCGTTTATAATTTTTGTAACTTTTAAAGTTGGAGAGTTTTTTGTCATTTTACTTTATTTTATTTGGTACACCAGTCTGATGAGACTCAACTATTTTGTAGTTTGAATCATGAATACATTTTGTAAATGTTTGCAGGAATGAAAATAATTTTGTAAAATATATAAGTATATATATATATATACATATGGCATATATTTATGTATATCGTCTTATATTCAAAATCACTTTTCCAGTCAACTCGTTACGTTTGTGTATATGTAGGTGTACTGCAAACCTGTGAAAATAGGAAGTATTGAAAGGAGTGGATGATGAGAGGAAACGTCTTATTTCAATTGTATCCTAACCAAATTTAATTTTCGCGCTTTTGTTTTACTCAGACGTCAACTGAAACTGAAGTGTAGTTTACACTCGGAAATAACCTGAGCCAAATATACCATTTATTTCCTATCTTCACAGCGATATCCGGAACTGCCAATACGACTCCAGATTTAACACTAAGATGAGACAATCATCGCTTTTAATTCTCTCAATTTCCGGTTGTTACTTCATGATGGAAATTAACGGTGATGTAATCGCTACCGCCGCCGACTATGGAGTCGGCGTTAAAGGTTCAATTTCGCTTTGAGTTATTAAATCCCTTTTGATGATACCCTTGGGAAAAAGTATGAACCCATCCGCCATCTATGCAGTTAAATAGATGAGTATACTCTCAAGTCTTGGTAAGACCACTAGTTGTAGAGTAGAACAAACAAGGAATAATACTAGATAGACCTAGAATGACGAGTAGCCAAACATCTATATCAATAGATGAAGTGATGTGAGTAGCATCACCTGGAATTTGTTCTTGTTTTAATTAATTGAGTTGTTGTTTTAGTCACGCATAATGAAGCTACTGAGTAGAGGTTAATGCTTATCTGTGACCAATATTTTCGATGTTATACTAACTACTAACTGCTAAAGTTATACACACCTTGATCCCACTAATTTATCTTAACTCTGGTTAAAATAGCATTACTAACTGAGTAATATATCTGCTGGAGTTGGATCGGCTACAGTTTGTACAACTGTCCAAGATTCGCTACGTCCCGAGAGATAAACATCTTATTAGCGGGTCGTCCTTTAACAAGAATGGCGACCTGAGTTTTCTTGCACTGCTGATTTACCACTTATCAAGGCCAAGAGTCACTCGAGGATTGTGGTTAATGGGATGGAACGATTGGCAGCCGAAACTTTTCAATGTAATAACCTAAAATAGTTTAATTATATGACAGTTCACGACAGGTACTTGTTGACATTGGATTTGCAGACGACCAGGCTGTTATCTTTAAGAAAGCAATTAAACGGTTATGTGTTTCACAAATAAGCTATGTCCATATAAATTCTTACTGATGCTAGTGAAATGGTTGGAGAAGAGAAAATCTTTTTCCGGTATAGTAGGGAGGCAGTACTTGTTGCGAATGTTTTCTGCGGAGGAATCAGTGACTGAAACTTAGTACAAAATTTCGAACAGAACTTTTATTTTATTAACAGGGTCAACTTGCTCTTGTTCAGTCAGCTAGAACTGGAAAGAAGCCTTAAATAATTCGAAATTGTATTATTAATATTGCCCGCACTGAGGATTAAACCTCCAATCATCAAGAGACCGTCACTTAGAACTTATAAGTATTTTTAATATTTTATCCGTTACGCCACGGGATTTTGCTGAGTTGTGTGAATAACATCCAAGATAAGAACAGTAGTCTGAATTATCTAAATAAAAGCGTAAAGGATCGTCCTTTTGTTGATGCATATCAGGTGCAAACACAGACTAAATGATACAATTGAAATACAACCTTATGAAATAAAAAATAATACTGGTACATAATCTATGCATGTATGTGAAGAACAATTACATCAGCTAGTATGGATTTAGTATCTAGGTAGACCTGTGCAAATCTTGACACGAAAATTTAGGGAACGAGTTCACTCTCGGACTAAAAATATAAGCAAGCCTGAACTCAGGCTAGAGATCAAGTAAACGTCAAACAGGTGCGTTATGGCAGGTTCAGTGTGTCTCTTGAAGCAATGACGTAACGATCGTGGGAATGAAAGAAAAAAGATTAACAATTAACTTATTAGTCCTAAGTCCTTCGTTGTCAAATTCCTTTGCTTATAAGTCATTCAATCTCTTGTAATAAGTGTATGAGTTAGCTTCTAAAGATTTACGCTAGTCTTAATATTTGTTATACACACACACACACACATATATATATATATATATATATATATATATATATATATATATATATATATATATATACATATATATATATATATATATATATATATATATACATATACATGTAGGTTTAGTAAACAACAGTCACAATTCCTGTTTGTTTCTTTTTTGATCAACTTTTTCAAGTTGACGGATCAACAATCTAATGTGCCGTTCAAGTGTGAACATGAACTCGACAAAACAGCAAACGTTTTCGACTCCCATGAGTCTTCATCAGGCACGTAGGGAGTTTCACAAATCAAATTGGTGAATTTATTAAGAAAGTCGATTAAAACAATTTTTATTTTATTTGTTTATTTTTTATTTTTATTAAATAAAAAGTTGTTTTAATCTACTTCTTTAATAAATTCACCAATTTTAATTTGTGTAACTCCTTATGTGCCCAATGAGGACTCATGGGAGTCAAAAACGTTTGCAGTTTTAGCAAGTTTCTGTTCACACTTGAAAACGAACATCAGATCGTCGGTTTGCCAACTTGAAACGATGGATAAAAAATAGGAATTGTCACTGTTGTTTAATAAAACATGCAGGAACGAAAACATTATGCCTTAGTATATATATATATATATATATATATATATATATATATATATATATATATATATATATAGAGAGAGAGAGAGAGAGAGAGAGAGAGAGAGAGAGAGAGAGATTAACTTATATTTACCTACAGACTACGTCGTTTTAAGCTTTTAAGTCTCTTCAGTGTATGAGATGATAATTTCAGAGTGTCGTTAGAAGCGAACCTGGTTCACAGAGCAACCTTTGACTCCGCACGCCTTCACTCCATCCTCGCGGCCCTAGGAAATTATCATGTGATACAGAGAATTTAAGTTATATTTATGCCGATTTCAGCGTAAACATCAAGACAAATAAGAGAACTCGAAGAAACTTACTCGGAGTCTTGCTTTGTAGCTAAGTGAATCTTTATTTTAAATATCTCCTACAGTACTCAACTTTCATTTTGTTAAAGGGGCTTTAATAATAATATTTATTAATTAATATTGAATTATATTTACCCACATTTCCAGCGTTTGCTCTCATCAGTGTAGGAGAGTGATGATTTCAAACCGTCGTAAAGCGCGAACCAAGTTCACAGAGCAACCTTTGACTTCGCACGCTTTCACTCCTTCCTCGCGGCCCTAAAAAAATTACTTACTCGGAGTCTTGCTTTGTAGCTAAGTGAATGTTTATTTTAAATATCTCCGTATGTGTTAAAGGGGCATTATATATATATATATATATATATATATATATATATATATATATATATATATATGTGTGTGTGTGTGTGTGTGTGTATATGTGTGTGTTTAGTATTAATAAGATAAGCATAAATTGACTATTGCATTTACTATAACCCCTTCTCTCTAGTAATATAATCACCTGAAGAAGATTATGTTATGTTTCATTAGCCATTCTGATACCGTGACTCCTCACCGAAAATATAACAGCTATGGTACGGTGTTACTTTTCAGATGCACACACTTGTTGTCTTTTTCTCGATTTTGTCTTTGAGGGTTGACAGAGATTAAAATTCCATGCCCTTTCAAAGAAAAAAAAGCTTTCTCTTCTTGTAACTAACTTTCAACTCAGTTGAACTTTCACGTTCCTTTATTTAATCAGTCATCACTTGCAAAACTTGTTTGATAACTACTGATTAGTCCAATATCATTGGCCAGATTCATATCACACAGCTGATGTTACTGGTCCCCTTGGATTTTGTTGCCATCCCCAATGTTTGCCGATGAAGACCGATCAACAAAGGAGATTGCATGAAACAGTGTCGTGCAGCTGTATTCTATTAGAATTCCAGAATGCAATCCATCCTCCACCTTTACAGTAAAAGAAAAACAACTAATGTTCGTAATGATCTCAACACCGCAATATAACAAGACGGATTCCACACGATTATGCGATCTTCCACAAACACTCGATAAACACTACCAAACGCTTTCAAGCAGAATCCACATTTTCCTATAATAACAAGTTATAAAAGAATATTTTATGCTTTGCGAGGAAAAGAATTAATTAAAAATGTGTTCAAATATTTAAGAGCCGAAAGCATTCAAGATGGCCGCCATTACCAATGCTGTTTCGATAATTGTTGTTTTCACTTGAAGCTAAAGAGAATTGCGATTTAAAATTAAACAAAAATATTTTGATTTCCATATCAATTATTTCAAGTAATGAGAAATTTATCATTTAATTAAAAATTTCAATGTTGAATTTATAAAAAAATGGACAGTTAAAACAAAAGCCAAATTTGACGCAAACGACTCCAGTGAATATCGAAGTGAAGTTTAAATTAACATGAATGGATATTTGTGATATGCGTCCATTAGATGTACGTGTTTGACAATGAAAATGCAATTTAACACTATAAATAAGTGTGAGAGACACACAGACACATCGAATAATTCTATTTCAAAATTACAGACTGACAAAAATGTTATTTCAAACTTAAGTGTGACAGATAGATTGACATTCTTTCTAAAACCGAACTGTGATAACCGCCGACGGACATAGATATGCTTGGACGCACCTAAAATTAGATGCATCAATTCAATCAGCGCGTTTAGCAATGATGTTTTTTCAAACTAAAGCGGAACAAACCGACATACCCGCTTATAGCGATACGTTGACGCATATAAATCTAAAGGTTTGTATTTTTTGCTTGCGTATCTCCGTGCACACTTAATGAAATCATCAAGATGATGGCGTAACATTGGAATGGCGTCACTAAATGATAACGCAATTTATTAAAAGAGAGATGGAGATAAGCATGCACAGTGGATGGCGTCACAAAATTATGACGCCAGAAAATGATGCCCCCCATGCATAAATAAGAGGGTAGAAGACATCAGGAATATCCTTTATTACGTCGTAAATTCGTAAATGGATGGCAACTCGTTTTTTGACGTCATACATAATTGAGGTCATAGACCCCATCGGAAAGGGATCCATTATGATGTTATAAATGTTGAAGTAACAAAATGATGCCTTCATTTATTCACACCAGTAATTGAATTCGAACTGTGAATCGTGATTATATATATATATATATATATATATATATATATATATATATATATACATATATATATATATATATACATATATATATATATATATATATATATATATATATATATATATATATATATATATATATATATATATATATATAATGAAGAAGAATGGGAAGGAATTAGAGAAGCAAAAGCCAAATCATAATTCAACGAGCGTACCTCTTATTGGACATTTTACCCTTTGGATTTACTATTTTCGCCGCACCTGAAGTTGTGGCTTCTTGGAATTTTACTTTGAATCCTCTCTCACAACCTTTCGGGCCTTTTAACGACCTACCTATCTACATCCCATTCTCTCTGCTGGACTTTTCGACACCGGACTTTTTAACAATCGGACATTTGCTTGCATTCGGGCAGAATTTTGCCCTGTGTTTCTTCCCCTACAACTTTTATTTTATTTTTTCAAATTTTAAATCTTGGCCTTTGCCAACTTATCTATCTCAGCGACTTCCTCTGATGATAAGATTTTGATCTTTGAAAAGCCTGGCTTAAGGAAATTTTAACTTGAATAAATTGCCTTTTTTGCGGAATATACCTTGCTCTGAGCAATTGAATTGAATTATGATTTGGCTTTTGCTTCTCTAATTCCTTCCCATTCTTCTTCATTCTACCTGCTCTATCCTGGATATTGAGCTGTATACTCTTCACAATAGGTTTTACTTTTCCTAAAAGTTCGCTTTTAGTACACCACTTTATATATATATATATATATATATATATATATATATATATATATATATATATATATATATATATATATATATAATCCGGACCGTCTAGTTATTTTTAGATTAAAAACCGCCACTTGCACGAGATAAAGTCGTATTACCGCTCTTACTTTACTGTATTTCCCATTTAAAAAACCTGTTTTGTAAACCACCTGTTTTGATATATATAAAATACTCTTGTGTGAACAAGTGCTTTTCTTACTCTTTATTTCCGTGTGTGTTTCCGTATAACATTACTCCAACTTTCTCAGACATGCGATATCTTCGATTAGACATTAAATAATCCTAAAAGGTTCAGAATTGTTAGGAATTAAGCAAAACATTTGTCTCATTCATACATATGTTTTTGGTATAGAGATTTTATTTATATTTGTGCGTGATGATTTTTTATAATTTCTCCGATTTGTCGTGACTCTGAAATCAGATTCCGTGTCGACTCCTGTGTCGATGTGTGCCATATTGTCATCTACTTCGCACCTGTACGTTATTTGACCAAATTGCTAATCGATAATGTGCCGCCACATGTGACATCAAAAATTCACGCCTTGCCACAACATACGTTAAGAGGCCTGGTCACTTAATCAAGTTTATCGGCTGACGTCACAGTTGTTCGTTGATGCTAAGCAGATAAACAATACGCTTCGATAAGAAAGATTGCTACATGCTAACATGTAGATGTGTGACTGCGCTCATTATTATCTGAAATTATTTCAGCGTTTATTTAGTAGCTGTTTAGTTTTTATAAAAGGATACTCATAATTTTCTTTGAGTCATTTTCAAGGGAGAAGTCTGATGAAAATGTGAAGATTAAACTTTTTTTAAACTCATAGACGAAAAATCAAGATGGTTGACAAACTTGTATTGATAGAAAAGATTCTTAAATAAAAGAAAATCAAATATTTTCTTTTCTTTAAAATTAAAAATATTTGTATAGAAAAACAAGTCTGCCTGGTATTAAAAGTCCTGATACAAAATTCTAATTTATTTTAAAAAATATATAAAATTCAACTGTTATGCTTACATAACGACTGTCATAAAATAATAGTGACTAGAAATTCTGCTAATAGGCTTGTACGACGAATGCCATAGCCCGCTTGGGAACACTGACCACCTTGTGGTAATGATTGATATCATCCTAGAATCTCGTCCCAAATCTGATGAGCCGTTGCTGAAAACGGCAATATACTGCAAGCGGGCTGATAGGGAATCCATCAGAGATGATATCAGAGACACCCTATGGCGTAAAACTTTTTATCCCCTCGCTGATCAGTGCGCAAATGGGTAAACTAAATGGATCAAAGCAGCCACTTAAGCACACATCCTTGTGCGAAAATTCTACAGCAAGCCCCACTCTCCACAATGGTTCACCTTGAATTGTGCCGTTGCTATTTCTCAAAAGTAGCAAGCACTCTGACAATTAAACTGGCATAAATCAACTACAAACAGACGTAAACTTATAGTGTCAAGAAATCATGGTAAGACTTCAATAGATGAAGTATACAGAGATGATGATGAAACGCATTGAGTCACAGAAACTAGGTACTTTTGATTTCTGGGAAATTTTCAATAGTGTGGTGAACAATGGGCAATCAACAACTCCCTCGCTGTCAAACCACAATGACGTCGTTTACACGGCAACTGATAAAATGAACTACTTGTTCAGCGTGTTGCCTTAAACTCCACTTTGAACTCCGCAAACCACTCTCTCCCAAATTTCCCATTGTGGACTGAGGCCACACTTGACGACCTGACCATCACCCAATCTTATTACCTATTTTGTGTGTAGATGATTATAAAAAACCTTGACACCTCCAAAGCATGTGGGGTCGATCTTGTAACAGTAATAGTAATAAAGAAATACTCTGCTGAACTGGCCTCTGCTCTTACTAGACTCTACTACAACTACCTTGCCGAATCTTGCTTCCCTGATAGCTTGCAAATTGCCTCTGTGGTACGAGTCATCAAGAATTCTGAGGATATAACTAACCCTCAGAATGATCGCCCCATCAGTCCCTCCGGTTCTTCGCTAAAATCTTGAATCCTTAATCAATCTAGCGATAGTGTGTCACCTCGTTAATGCTAAAGTTTTTCTGACCATCAATATTGATTTAGGCAAACCCGATCTACTGCGGATATCCTAACCGTCATCTATGAACGCATATACTATACACTGGAAGAGGCATGTGAAGCTAGGGCGGTTGCGCTTGATATATCCAAAGCCTTTGATAAGGGCTACCATAAAGGGCTTCTCAAAAGAATTAATGCATATGGTATTACTGGACGAATATGTAATATACTTAGATTCTTCCTATCAAAAAACAAAAAGATCGAGTTTATCCTTGATGGCCGTTCATTCAAACAACATGACATAAATGAAGGTGAACTCCAGGGATCGATCCTTGGGCGTGTATTGTTCCTGATTTTCATAAACGACCCCCCTGATGATATTTTGTTTGAGATGAGTATATTTGCTAACGACACCACGTTCTACTCTCGGGCTAAAACGGACGCGCATATATCGGAGGCATTCGCTGAATCCTTAGAAAGTGACTTCCAGTTTGTAGTGGCATGGCGTCATAGATGGATATTAACATTTAATTCTGTTTAGACAAAGCTCCTTAACTTCAACATCTACAAGAAACATTTTGAACCATCGATTGCCACGGTAAATAACACCGTACCTGAGAGTCCAACGTTTAAGCTCCTCGGCCTAACAATCACATGTGAGATAAATTAGAACAAATATACATAGAAGACATTGCCAAGGCTGCTGCAAAGAAAGTGGGCTTCCTCTACCGAGCTAGAAAACTTATCACATCTTATATTTCTACTAAGCCACCATCGATCCATGCATGGAGTATTGTTATAACATCTAGGCTTGTGCATCATCAACTAGTCTCTCCCTCTTAGACAAGGCCCCAAAAAGAGTCGCTGTCTGATAGATCCCTCACTATCCACCAAGCTCCAGCCCCTTTCTCATCGCCGCAATGTTGCATTGTCGTGCTCGTTTTACAAGTACCTCAATGAAATTTGCTCAGATCAACTTTCTGCTCTGGTGCCCCCTCGACGTAAATATTCTAGACCAACCCGACAATCAGCTAAATCCATCCATTCACTGTGGAGGTCCCCAGATGCCGATCAATGGCTTCTCTCATCGAGCTGCCGGATTTTGGACCACCCCCTCTGCTTCCCGTTTTCTCGTCCGTACCGTCATGCAGAAATTTAAAACTATTGTAAACAAGAATCTCGATGCACAGCTTCCAATTTAGGATGACCCCAACACTTTCACCCTAATTTTCAGTGGTCCCTTACGTCTACAGTGACACCTTACCCTGTTTGCGGTGAACTAATTTTAAAATAAATAAATTAATTAATAAAAGTGTATTCATATTTTTCACATATAAAGAATTGATAGTGTGCCTTACTTTGATGAAGTATATGTATATAGACAGCGATGTATATTATTATTACTACAGACCGATATAAACTGACTATGAAAATAAAAAAATATTAATGATTAATATGCAGCCGCTAATATAATTTATAATCCATTCATCATGATTAATAATCATTCGCTTGTAATATTTAATTGACACATCTTCGAAATAAAATTATTTTATCTACTATTTTGATATACAAGTAATTTTCAAAAGTAAATAGTAGAATATGTATTTTAAGCGTATAGAATTGTTTATCAAAAGGCTTATATAGATAGAGAAGTGTAGAAATTTGATTTGATTAATGTCGTCAGTTAGTACTGTTCATTAGGTCATTATTACAAGATATCGTCATTTCAACCATATTCCAAATAGGATAAATAATTTTGTGAACAGTATTAAATTGAATTATCTTTTATAATCGAAGAACATGACGGAACCATCCACAAAAATAGGTATTCATAATGAAATATTTATTTTGTAGGAATGGGCGTATCAATAACAAAAGTCAAGAAAGAAACCGACTTTACACTATATCTGTATTAACGATCAAACTTATGGTTTACGACTAATGAAAGCAGGATATTATACGTGATATCCCACTTTTTATGTTAAAACTAAGTCAAGGCGCTTTGAAAATATTTTTTTCTGAAAGACAAATTGACTCTCTGGAAATTTTAAGTGTTATCTTGGAAAGACAGGGCTTTTATGTAACTTATGAAGAGAACAACAACCAATAAATGACGGGAATGGATAATATATCCCTATTTAATTTGATTAAAACAACTTGTACTTGTACCGGCTACAATTTTTGATTGGGTGAGAAAATATACAGGGTTGTGAGATCTATGTATCCATAAGGTACACTGGTGCAATCAACGTAATTCTCCTATTGGACGATGTGACTCAAACGATGGATAATTAATCAGTATTACACCCACAGTGTTCAGGGTCCGATTTCTGAACAAACATTTTAAGCAACCCAAACCATTATTAGCCTAACGGTAACACGCTAGTACACAATAGCATTTCTCGTATTTAGTGATATCAAGCTAGATCGTTTTAGCACATCTAGCGGCTTCTATAGCATGTTGTCTAGTCAGAGACTATTGATAGGACGTTTGTATGAAAATATGAAGTTACCATCTTGACCGATGAGATTGGTTTGCAGGATTGATTTTGCGGATATTCAGCGTGTCTGTGTTGTTTAGTTCTTCCCCAATCCAGCTTCTAGCTCCCAACTAAAAGGAATAGATTCAAGATGGCACCGGTTTACATGTGGAGTTTTAATAATGCCAATAGACATCAGAGAAGTGATATCCGACATTTGAATTACACAGATATTTACACTTTTTAAAGCATTTGAATGTTATTCAAACTTATGTCCGGTGCAGTTATAAGCTTAATATAGTAATACAAACTTCTATTAAAAGTTGATAGATCTGGTTGAAATACTCATGTGCAGACGTTTACACATGGCATTCTGTACAACTCAGTGGTTAATCAATAAATAAGTCAGCGCTTCTGAATATACCAAAATAACATAGTCATCTAACGTTTATCAAAAAAATTCGCGACTATTTCTACCTTGGTGTCAAGTCACTAATATAGTGTTACTGTTCGATTGTGAGCGAGTACTACATTTGACATGGTCAGGTGAACGGCGATTAAACTTTTCTTTCATCAGATTCCTTTTTGTGAGGAGGGATGTTAGCCACCCAGTAGTATATCAATAATAGTATCCGTAAAAAGGGCGTATAGACTATCCCGTAGTGTCAAAGGTCATCTAGTGGTTGTGTCGGGACGGATACAATTATTGGTATACTACTAGATCTATCAACTTCTGAACTAATCCTAGTACATATTTTCGGTTGTTTTTTTAAACATTGAATTGTACAACCTATGAGTGCTAGCAGCTATGGTTACAACACCTCAAATAAAATAGTGCTGTAATGATTCGGATAGATTCTTCTATATATGTGCAAACTTCATTTTGAATGTATCAAAGGCGTAACATTAATGACTGTCAAGAAGGTGTTTCTTGCCAACTTTATAGTACCACTCGCAGATGAGAACAAAAGCTGAGTCCTTGACAAAGTGTGCAAAATATTTGTGAAACCTTTGCGATCATGTTCACAAGATAAGAATATTAAGCACATGTGTTGCGTGTCAATGGGTTGGAGAGAACCGGCAAGCCATTTAGGTGACTGCTAATTCTGCAGCGTTCGTGTACAATGTTTTAATCAAAAACTAAACAACATTTGAAATACCAAAATATTTCGTCTGCCATTCGACCAGTTGACAATGTTAGGAAATAATGTGTTTGTATTTACTGAGGTTCCAGAAATTAATATTGCATACATCACTGATTACATTTACGAACAAAGCTCAACAGACTGACATTTTAAAGCCATCTCATGTAGATTGTGATAAACCTTCTTTGTTTAGTCAACCTGAAGTCAATGCTCTGATCAGAGATTTGTATTTTCCACAGCAGACTGCTGCATTGTTGGCTTTTCAGTTACGAGAGAAAATACTACTGAAATTTGGTAAAGTTCTCTCCATTTATCGTTACAGAGATTCAGAATTGTGGAAATACTTCCATTCAGATGGTCAACTTGTTTATTGTAAGTATGCTACAGGACTTTACCTCATTTTAGACCTTTTATTGACATTTCCAAAAGAAGCAGAAAATGTGTTATATTTTATAAGGGAAATGAGTATTGTTCAATCTGAAGAGGTCATACGGTAAAGATAAAAGTGTATGCTGACATCCAGGTTCTTCTATCAATTAGTATCATTTAAATGGGAGACAGGTCGTCTTTACTTTATATATAAGTGTATAGAATCTTGTTTTCTCTGTTTACAAAGTTTTCGGTAAGTTTGTGTGCGTTAAGTTATCGTTTCTTGGTGTTGGTTAACATTGTAAATTATAAATATGTAATACTCACTTCATCATTTTGCTTGACACCTGTTAGAAATATATCTATCTTTTAACACGAAGTTGTTGTATTATGTTTAATAGACTAGATATAAAAGAACGGTGACAGAGACACGTAATACATGAAGTTTATATAAAAGAAGTTACTAACAGAAATGAATCGTAAATAGGGCTTAGAATGATTCATGGCAGTACAAGCAATACACACTTTGTTAAATGAAAATATGTGAATGCATAGAAATGCAAAGCTACTTATATAGTCTTAACGGTGGCTATTCGTCACTCTGAGAATAGACGAAACAAAGTTGTCTCAGTTTTTTTTAAGATTGTCTGAAAGTAAGACTCGATCAGAAAGTGAGACTCGGTAAGAAATATTGCTTAACAGACCTTGGCTGTTAGAATTTGAAAGACCGGCTCAGAAGCAGAGTGACGGACAGATGACCGTGCGCTAAGATAGTCGCACGAATAAGAGACAGAGGTTCGTGTTTTTAAAAAAAGTTTTAGCCTTAAAATTAAATATCACCAAGGGAGATAAGTCTCGAATCTTGAACAATTACAATGTGTTATATGTTATAAGTTGAGCAATTACATTTTAGTTCATCTTATTTCTTACGTAAGTATGAGTGTGCCCGCCGTGTATGAGCAATGTGTAATTGCTCAACATTGCTTCTCTTCCTTCTTTTCCGATGTCTGTTGTGTCGAAATGAAATGGGAAAGTCCAAATTTGTAGTGAATTTAATTTTACGTCAACCCATAAAAATTACCTGAGTTCTTGCACGAATTTATCAGGCTTTTTCTTTCGAAAATTGTATCTGATAAACACTATACAAAATCTCAAACTAAATTAGAATCGAACTTAAGAAAACGGCAAAGCAGTTCGATACCATTCCGTTACGTGCTAAACGAAATTAACCTACCTTTATATATTAAATATTCCATTTTAAAATAATCAAGCGGTGCATTTAGCGCTTAAAACTCTTAACGTATATTGCTTAAAACTAATACACTGCTTTGTGCTTATGTTTTAATACATTAAAATATTTAGACGGTACGGTTTCTTTTTACATAGTCGAAAATAAGAAGAACCAGGCGGCTTTCTCTTCCCCATCTGTTCTGGGAAGAATAAATGTTAACACTTTCGTTACAAGTAACGAATTATTCTAATTGTTCATCTTCCCTACTGAAGAAAATTCGACTTCTGAATAAATAGATGTTGTTTTATTACGGAGGAGGTATTAACTTCAGAAGTGCATGTGCGTTTCTTTTGTTACGCATGGAAGTTTTATTTTTCTCTGTATTACTCTGGTATAGTTGCGCTGACTTATAATTTTGCTTACCAGATTGTTTACAGCTACTTTCCATTTGGACTGATTGACATTGTATTAAACTTATTGTTAATAAAAATGTATTCTAATGGGCAGACTGTTTACGACCGATTTGCCTTTGTAAACACTGATTTGAGATTGTATTAAACTTTAATGTTTGTACAAGAATTCTACTTGCTAGACCGTTTACGATCGTTTCGGAATATTTTAAACCGTCTTGCGATTGAATCTTTGCACGTCCGTTATTCTTTTGTGTTTATATATGAAATAAAGTTTTCGTCAGTTGGTCTGTCACGTTTAAGTTTAAAATAATATGTCAACCGCTAAATCTACAGAATGAGCGGACGTATCTCCGGAATATCGGTTCTTGCTTCTAGTCTTTCTAACAGATTGAGGCGAAAAATCTCATGAATTAAAGATTGTTTCAAATATCTGAAAGTAGTTTACATATTACATTCTTTAAAATTGTATTTTCACGATTTAATTTTTATAGAATCGTCTGCTTTAAAGACATCATACAAAGCGGGAAATTAAGGCAAATGAAAAACCTTTGTCAAAATTATAAGAAATTCGAAAAATAAAATCACTTTGCATAAATCTTGTTTCATTTAATCAGAAGACAATTTTGTTTAGGATAATTAATTTTATAATTCGATTAATTCTAAAATTGAGAAACAAATATACATCAAATTTATTTGATACGCTGAAACGAAAGTTATGCAAAACAAACATTTTTGAAAAAAATTATTAATTGTGAATATATATATATACATATATATATATATATATATATATATATATATATATATATATATATATATATATGTGTGTGTGTGTGTATATATATATATATAGAGAGAGAGAGAGAAAGAGAGAGAGAGAAGTAGTATTTATACATATATATATATATATATAGAGAGAGAGAGAGATAGATAGATATGTAGATAGATAGATAGATATACGATATATTAATTTTAATAAAAATGTTTATTTTGCTTACCTTATATATATATATATATATATATATATATATATATATATATATATATATATATATATATATATATATATATACACGCTAAAGATGTAAATTCTTTTTAACGTGATCCTTTAAACACTGTTAAAACGGCTCACGCTGTTTGTCCACTATATTTGACATAAATAGATTTTATGTATCTACTCGTCGTGCAACTGTTGGAATTTGCTTAATTGAGGAGAGCAGTCGGAACTGAGTTTAAGTTTACTCCGGTTTTGGAGTTCGAATCGTGGGAACGGTTTGAACAGTTATCTCCACACTGAAGATTCCTAAAAAATAAAACGTATACGTATGTGGATAATAATTAAATATTTAGTGTTAAATACTGATATATATATATATATATATATATATATATATATTATGTACCCACATAAAATTTTATAAGGAGATATATTTTTATGTGTTAATTTCCAGTATTTACTTAAACAGTGCTCGATACGTAAGTAGAGCTAGGTAGTAAGTTATGAAAATATATTTATGGCAATTAAGCTACACAGATGCTCGCGCGTTTCATCCTTGCAGGGAATCGTCAGGTTAAAATACATAGCCGCATGGGCATAGACGTAAGCTTCGTTATTCTACTATGATCTACGAACTTTGTTCGATCCTATGCGACCGCTTGCAACCGAGGTAAAATGAGGAAAAAATCCCGAAATGATATCGTCTCTAGGTATGAAAACACTTTAATATTTAAACATATTTACAGTTATATATAGATTGCATGAAACATCGATGTCTGTAGGTATTAAAATAATTAATATTTATTTATAAATATTATTATCAGCCCCTTTCGACAAAAGTCGGGAACTCTTGAGTGACTTTAATAGTACAGATAGCTACATGCACGATCCGAACACGTTCGTAGATCACTCTAGCTGCTTGGTAAATCTAGCCGCCGACTCGCTATTTACATTTAAATTTCTCTCTAATTACTAACTAATTGTCTATGGCCGATGGGATCAGACTCTTGACTGCGAATCAGTGGCGATTTGTGATCGGGGTTCGCGCCCGCCGACCGTTGGGAATTGGCTTCCTGCACTGAAAATTGCGTTAGCATGAAACATCGATGTCTGTAGGTATTAAAATAATTAATATTTATTTATAAATATTACAGTTATATATATATATATATACATATATATATATATATATATATATATATATATATATATATTATCGCAAGCATGAAGGGAAGACGAGTTTTATCGTTCATGATTTAAAGTTAATCAAGAGAAAAAATAGATAAAAAAGCGATAATAATTTGTTGTACTTCCCAAAAAAATCATAATATATATATATTAGAACTGTGCATCATTCCTGAAAATATTGTAAAGCGTAGTAAGCTCTCCGAACGGAACTTTAATAAATGGTTTAATAAATATTATGTGTTGTATTGGTAAAAACCTTAGTGTACTCTTGTTACTTTTTTATATTGCAGTTACATATTCCATTCATGTTACAATTATTATGTTGAAATAAAATTCTATAGTTACTTATAGCAAACCCCATATGTATGAGTTTATTTTTTTGTGATTTTCTTCTTATTAGTGACGTAGTGGAATATAAAATGTTTTGTTAAACAGAATTTTCGGCTACTACCTGCGACATTCTTCAGCAAAGAAAGAGAAAGATATGTGTGAGAAGTAGGTTGTAACATCAGAAAAAACTAGGGTCAACGAAATAGAGAAAGTTATAAACGTGTACTCACAGAGCACACGCATGACCAACATTATAGTGAATTTTAACACCTACGTGCAAAGGAAGTACCATAGACATATTAACAGACGAGCTTAACTGGATAAAAGAGCATACACACACACACACATATATATATATGGGATACTTTTTCTTTTGAGGTGCGAATTCACACATGTAATTTAGCATAAGCCCATTTCTACTTTAAGCCCCTATGTACATCCTGTTTTAACCTGATCAAATTTGATTTATAATTTTTACCATCAACTCCCCTCATCATTTCTGTATAATTGAGGAAGTTTACTAATATTTCATTGATGCTGCCGATATAATTTTGCTTTTAACTTTGTGTCAATACCTTGTTGTTAGCTTAAAATATTGGATCGCAATTTGATCATGTAATAATCGTTACATGGATCTATCTTATATATATATATATATATATATATATATATATATAACATTATGAAATATAATTTTTCCAAACCAAATTGATGCCGATTTACTTTCACAGATCTTTTTCAATAAAAATAAGACATCGTTCATTTTTTTTTCTTTTCTCATTGTCGATTCAAAGGAAAGCCGAGGTGGCTCGACCTCTCCCGTTGTTATATGGAGACTGTTTAATATCAAGATTATAGTAGATGTAGTAGTAGTAGTTGTTGTTGTTGTTGTGGAGAAGGCGATTGGTCGCGCTTGCAAGTATTAAATCCAAGTTCTATTTCTGAAGACATCGTAAAGTGAAAATATATGTTTTTTAAAAACAAAATCAATGCTAAATCGTATTTCTTTTTTAATACAATGAATCAGTTATTTCGATAAACACATATCTTTTACAATGAAAATCAGACATTGTTCATTATATATATATATATATATATATATATATATATATATATATATATATATATATATATATACTAGGAGGACCCGCGACCCGACGTTTCCTGGGAGAAATATAAAAGAATGAGAGAAATTGAACTTTACCTAAAAAGATATATCTGTAAAATAGCACAGTCCTTAATAAACATAGAATACCGTAAAAATAGATTTTGACTTGGAAATTATATCTAAATAAAATAGTTTATGGTCGTTAAACAGCAGAAGTATCCTGTTCTCTCCTGGGTCAGTGAAGCAGAAATATTTCTAGACTTTGATAATTATGATGTTGTCCCAATCTGAAGTGCTCCCTTTTGTGGGGGAAATGTATTTTCTCCAATTAATCGATGACAGAAAAAGATACTTCTGCAGTTTACGGACCCGGCCTATTCTTTTTAGGTAGGATTTCCAAATTAAAATCTATTTATGCGGTAAAAGTACAGAATTTTTAATGTATTTGATTAGTGAAAATCCATCTCCTTGCAAAAATGAGCCCTTCGGATTTTGCCCAAAAGAAAAATTGGTGCAGTCTAGAAGGAGTTCTCTTTCACTTATCGATGAAAGAAAAGGATACTTCTGCAGTTTACGAACCCGGACCGTTCCCCCTTCCCCATTTTGAGAATTGGTATGTAAAGAATAACGGTATTATTTCAGCACGGTCTATAGACTGCAAAAATAACCTTTTTCTCTCCTGGGTCAGTGAAGGAAAAATCATTTTAGACTGTGATAATTGTAATTTTTGTCCCAATCCGAAACGCTTCCTACTGTGGGGAGATGTATTTTCGCAAATTAATCGAGGAGAGAAATGGATACTTCTGAAGTTTACGGACCCTGATTTTTTTTTAGATTGGTTTCCAATTTACAAAAGCGAACCGTTCAGTTTGTGCCCAAAAGAAAAATTGGTGCAGTCTAAAATTAGTTCTCCGTCACAGATCGAGGAGAGCAAAGGATACTTCTGCATTTTACGGGTCGTACCGTGTTCACCCTTTTCCGCATGTTAATAATTGGTATTTAATTAGTAACGGTATTATTTCAGCAGGTTCTGTAAATTGCAGAAGTACGGAGAAAAGATTGATGCAAATAGCGTTTCGGAATAGAATAAATAAAAGTTATGTATAAGTAGAAAAGAAGAAATGGTGGTATCGTACGTGAAATGCTAGAAAAGTATATAACATATTGTATGAATAAGTATTGCTATGAAAACAAAAGCCGCAAGGAGGTTATGTAAGTTGTATTATTTAGTAATGAACATTAACCTAATTACTATTTGTTTTGTAATATTACACTTGTTCGAAAGGTATTTAGCTTCACTGTGTTGCGGCCCGAATCATTTCGCTTTATAATGTCCTCGTCTTATCGTAAGCTTGGTGTGAATGGACAGAAGCGGAACATTTTACTGATGGCGAGGAAGGGATCGATTTGGTAAAATATTTAAAATATTTATTTCGTACGAATACGTTATTTATGTAGCGTAAAGAAGTCGTGATGAAAGAACACTAACAGTAATTTGTAGATGTGAATTCTAGCGCTTAACCTGTTCAAGAAAATGAACGAAGAGGCTCACATATACGGAATAATGTTTAGATGTTAATTGTAGCTCACTGTGTCATCAATAAAGCGACTTTATGGGCCATCGTACAAGTATTGTAAACAATGGAATCAAAGGCTGGTCTGGCTGTGACGATGTTATGTGTTCGAAAAAGATGTTGAAGCCTTAAAAAAATCATGCATGTGCGTACTAAAGGTTGTATGTCCGCAACGGTAAATGATGATAATAAGTTATAATTAAAACAATGGAATAATTAGAAGTAAAATTGCATCGAACTTGAGAGTAGTGGATGGAGTTTGGTTAAAAGTTGAAGCGTTTGTTTATTGATTCTGTAATTACAGAATATCAATAGATTTAGATGAAAAAGTAAGTAATATTTAGGCGCAAACTAGCTATTCTGTTATTCATGTGATATTTACGAATGGAGCGTTTCTTAACCCGTTTATAATACCTCTGTTATAAGTAGTATGATTTGATTATTTGAAATTGAAATAATAATCGGTGTTACGAATGTTAGTTAATTATTTAATATTTTTCTACGGTGTGTAAGAGCTGCGTAGTAGGAGTAAATTAATAGAGGGAAATGAGTATGCTACCCTCTGTGTGTATTACGTTTTTTTGGGGAGATACAGACGTAGTGCTCTAATAATAGTATTTAATGTTTTAGGATGATATTAAATGAAAGCATCTCGAAATACGCACGCTCGAGTGAATGAGCTAAAAGACGTAGTTTCGTATTCTATGGTGCATGTGATTATTTCCTTACTCTCGTCAAAGTTAATTATTATTTTTCATTTGAAATAATAAATAACATTAATAATTTACAATTAAAGTTGTGATTGACGTCATAGCTGGTTGAATGAAAACTTCACGGATTAGAGATGTGTGGGAAGATACCAACCCGCACACAACAAACCTAGATCAGGTCAGGTTATGGCGAGGATGCTGCATTTCTTGGTTTAAGCCAATTGCGTGTTCGACCTTGGGAATATTTATGAAATAAAAACGTAGTTTAATCAGACACTAAAAACGCAAGATGCATGAATCAGCAAATTACTCGTATTCTGTTTTGAATTACGCCGATTAAATCTGATACCTACTGGGGAGACAACGTGAAGGTTGAAAACATTTCTAATGAAGCATAGCTGGAGAAAATGTGCGTGTATATATTCATATTCGTATATAAATTACTAAAATTTATCCGATAGGACAATTCCATAGTAAGCGGCTGTATCTATTCGGCTTTTCCAACCTGGCAACAGACACTTACTCCATAGCAAATGGGGAATCTTGCATCAAACGCTGTCCAGGTTTTATTCTAGGCGGAAATCCATTCTTTAGACACTAATGGACGCCACCAGGTTCACATACAAAATTGTCTTTCTGTTAAATCATTCTATTTTACAAATACGTCTGTTTCCGACGATCGTTTCCGGAACTGATACGAAATCACCAATCAAATAAGTCACAGACAAACTTCGCAAAGCTTTCTAAATTGCAAGCCTAATTTCATAAGAAACATCACATTTATTAAATTACTAGCAGGGGCACCAGGTGTCGCCCAGAAATTAAACGTGTTATTTTTATATCAGAAGACGGAAGCAGAACACATACTATATAATTGTGTTATTTTAAATGGTTAAAAGTCTTAAAGATTACAATATTTTTTACCTGATCATCTCTTCATTATTAGTATAGGTATTATTATTGCAACTTTTTGTAGTACACGATGAGAATAATATTGACTATCATTTGATCTATCGTAAAAGATTACTCTACAAAAGTGTACTTCAATCTTTTTGACACGTCTTTGTTAAAAGAAAAAGAAAGAAAATGAAAGCCGTCTTTGTGGCTTATCGATCTCAAGCACGAATGCTGACCCTACGGTATCGTGAAAACAATAATACAAAATATATACAACCATTGAATTTTTAGTAACATTTTTCTCGATAAACTTGATGTTTAATCTTGATATAGTGCTATGTTTGCAATTTAATCCTCGACAGAAGACGAGATACAATACGAATATGTTATAGACTGCTTCGTGTCGCTCTTTTACTTTCATAAATGTGTTATCCTAAAGTCAAATGAATACGAAACTAACCTGACAACCTTTATGTAAATGTCGATTTTTGTTTACATTAATTTTATCTTCCAATCGAAAAGTAAAAAATACATGATTTACTTGTCATATTATTCAATGACCATCTGTTAATTAAAGAAAATCGTTGTCACGACATTTTGATTTATGGATTATGGAAATATGATATCCTATCTTTGCTACACGAATGAAAATTTATATTGAA
This sequence comes from Sepiola atlantica, assembly GCA_963556195.1. Taxonomy (NCBI): domain Eukaryota; kingdom Metazoa; phylum Mollusca; class Cephalopoda; order Sepiida; family Sepiolidae; genus Sepiola; species Sepiola atlantica. The sequence goes on from OY744522.1 coordinate 136,127,621, forward strand.
TTCTTTGATTTTTTTAAGTATTGATTTATTGTTTTAATTATTCTGTTACAGCGTGTGTTTCTAAAATTGATATCAGTGAACGTTTATGATACTACTAAAACTGTGTGAACCGTGTTTGTTTGTTTTCTCCTGGATGATATCACAAAGGTATGATTTCACAAAGCGATGACGTCATCCACTAAAACAGATGGAAGACACCGGGAAAAAACAATGTTTTTACAAGGGGATGACGCCATAACTTAAACAGGTTGAACCACTGAGAAGCTCGTCTATGGCGCCATAAATGATTAAATAAATAAGGATGACATAATCCATCATAGAATAACCAGGGACCCGTGATCCGAAGGGTCATCGGTTGTCTATGTAAACAGTGACTATATAAATATATTTGTATACAAATAAAAAAAGACTTTCAACATATTTTCTCAATTACGTCATGCTTTTTGGTGTTTTATTTTTTTACACTTTATGTGAACGTCCTGTTGCCCGTTTCCTGACAAAGGAACGATAAAGTGCTCTTAAAGAAGCTTCTTGCACCAGCCAGCTCCCTTGCCAAAGACAAAGATGTCTTTCTCTTCTTCGGCACGCATGACCTTGAATTTCATGTGCGTGACGTCATATCCTGTTACGTTGACCTCCGTCTAGTTTTTAACTTCCAATTGGATTTGCTGCTTCTCTGTTTATACTAAACTTAGATAGAAAATAGGTTTTTAGTACTTTTTCACACACCCACATCCAATTTCGTTACAACTGTCTATAACTGATGCAGCCAGGTTAACGATCACGTGAGTATCTATCGTGCCCGTTCAGTGGAAAATCTCGCGAATCGGCCACAAGTAAGTTTTGTAGAGTCTTCGAGTGTTCCCGTGTTCACTTGAGATAATTATCATAATCCTTTACAATACAAGAAACCCACGCCAGGTGGGCGATGACGATGTCCAAAAAGAAAGTACCTTAACGAATAGTTTTTAGATGCGTCCAAGCATCTCTATAAGAAGTTCTGTCAGTCAGTCACGATTAAGTTTCAACTAGTAAATTTAAATATCTTCACACATCTCTAAAATAGGCTGTGTCCGTCCACCTCTATGTCTGGCATAATTAATTTTTAAAATAGTATTTGTAGATTCGTTCGTACATATCTATAGAATGATCTGTCCATCCGTCCGTCTGTCTGTCACGCTTAAATTTAAAATAGTTTTTTCATCCATAAATGCGTAGCTTGAATTACTGCATCTAAAGAAAACCCGTTTTCTGTTCGATAAAAGTTAAACAAAAATAGTCGTTTCAATAGTTGCGGTCCCTTCATACGTAAACGTAAAGATTGGAAAACAGGTCATGCGTGAATTTAATAATTGTAAAATGTATTTTAAAATGCAAACAAATGTTTTCTATCTACAATTATTAGGCAATATAGACCTCGTTATCAAAACCACAATAGCTGACATAGCAGTATCACCCTCTGTATTAAGGGGCCACGTAGGTTTTTCGACTTTCGTCATCCCGCATCGTCCCAATCTCAGCTCTTTGAACATTTATTTTATTACAAAGATAACATTTCATTGATAATCACAATTGGCTATCTTACTCCAACATTGACCAATGGAATTTTACCCCGTCTGTATCGAACTATCGTCGAATGATGAGCCAAGGCTTGACATGACTCCTTACAATACGACAAGCACATCTGAAATCTATTAATTCATTATTCTCATCGAAAAATCTCACCGCCACCGCACATACGTCCTCGCTACAAACAAACACACACGCGCGTATAGACGAATATGGGTAATACTATATTCACTTTATGTCGGTCATGTTCACGTCATGGTGCAGTTTGTTTTTAATAACAAAACGATCATATATCATATGTTAGACGATTTGGGTGGGAGTTGTTTAATTAGGATCTCCCGATAAAAGTAGGAAAAGGACATTGACACTCGGTATTTTAAAAATAGACCAGATCGAACATTCTTCAAATAGGTGCATTTAATCTACGTGTTTAGCGCAGAAATGATAGTTTAACATCACAGTGTTACATTACGCGACACTAACAAGCTGTTTATAACGGGCATGGACAATTTCTTTGAATTCTCTGGATACCTCTTCTTGTAGACAGGAAATAGCATTTTGTCTCATTGACATGTCGTAAGTAGTTTTCTCAATGAGTAGGCGCGTCTTTATTTCTTTGTCTTTATTTTCGTTGTTGCTAAACCGTCGTCGTGATATATAGTATATTCGTATGTATCAGCATGGCACACTTCTTTTTACAGGTTTGATTGTGTCGTTTGTATTCTTGCAGGAGGGACAACTTAATGATTGCCAAAATCCCAGAGTGAAAGTGGTACTATGGAACCAACTGGATTCGAACTTGCACACCCGTTGTCACTCTGTGTCACCTCCCTATAGTCCTAGTGAAGATATAGTAGCATAAGTATATTTGCTTTTTTTCTTTTCTTTGGTTTGTAATACAGTTTTAAAATATTTTTAAAAACGTCAACAACATATTTACTTAATTACGTCTTTTATGTGTTTTTCTTTTGCAGAACTCTAAAGTTACACATTAAGTTAGTTTCTCATCACCTTCTCATGGGTTAACGAGGACAAAGCTTCTAAAAGAGCGCTTGAATCCAGTCAGTTCACCTGCCTATGACATCGTATCCTTACACGTAGCCCTAATTTTAATCTTTTGATATCTAAAGGAATTCCCCACTTTTCGTCTTAACCCTATCCTTACCTGGAAAATACCGTATAAACACTAATTTAACGCATAAACATCCAATCTTGCAACAACAGATCGATAGACCAACCGACACATGACCTTTTATAAAGATGCGTTGACGGAACTTACTTAACCGCGAGAAACACACGAATATTCCTACACTATGGACAATCTGTTAAAAATTGGATGAGTAGACTCACCAGTGTATAATTAAGTTTGTTGAAAATAACAGAAAATTAAAGTCGACTTTTGGGTCAACTTACTGACTCGATGTTAGTTTTACCCAGCTGTTGGAATCGATAGAAACGGATGTGATGTCACGTGTCTCAAAATAGAGTGAGTTAGAGAATTCTGGAATTAGTTGAGAGCACTGAACGTGTGAACATGTTATTTCAAAATGCTGTGAAAAGATATCATTAAATACTGATTATAGATCTCTCTTTGTCCCCCCCCCTCATCACACTGGTCAGTGATTTTAAACAATGATCAAGCAGAATAAATCTCCCCCGTCTTCGAACAAGTTTTGTCTCGACTTGGTCATTTCTCGAGGTATGAAATAACTTATTTGCAGGTGGCGTTTCTCCAATCAGGAAGTACCAGAGAAAGTGCGGGTATAAGAGCAAGCAGCTAACCGGTATGATTATGAAATTTCATGTGTGACACAAGGTTGAAATACAACAAATCGAACATTCTTTTTGAAAAGGAAAAATTGCCGATATTGAATTTTCTCGCTCACACGCCTTATCTCGAATTTGTGGTCGTGGGTCACCATCAATGACTGCTTATTCTGCACCAAACGGTCATAATTTTTTTTTTTTAAGTCATATGAAATCTTTTTCAGGGAAAATTTTGTTATTCAAATTTATTCAAATTTGCTGCAATCATTTTTTAAATGCGAATTAGATATCAAGTAAAAATAAAAATTTTACTTGATGACTGAAAATCATCCAATAATTCGGATAAAAAATACTGATTTTTTAAATGTAATAATTTTTAGTGTGCACTCATTTATATCGGTTTGAAACCGTCTAAATTCAACTTAAAGCGTTGATTTCGACCGTTTGCTACAAGAGAAAATCTCTACTGATGCTGATCCACGCCCAAGAATTCGGAATAGGGGCGTGTGAGTGAGAAAATTTCAGTATTGCCAAAAAATCTCCTGACGAACACCGCCTCTTATAGAAACGATGTGGCGTATCTCAAATTGAATGCGAGAAACTTAAGTGTGACAGACAGACAAATCGACTGACCAACTTATGGACGGGAAATCTGGTAGAAATTGTTGGACGCATTTTAAAATAAATAGATACATTCTTTCGCTTCCCTTCCAATGGTTAAGCTGGAAGATGTTTTCCATTCGCCATGTTTGAATGACGTCACTAGTATCCCGTGATCATCCGGAGACTCTGTTTCTTTAACAGCTGGAGAGCAAAAGTAAGATTTGTTTCAGTTCGTCGAAAATTAACGACCTTTTCTTTGCGTGTCGACCCCTCCGCCTGCCATACATTCGCACGCAGGTGATACATTATTCAGTAGGGCGTTCCTCTTTGTGACGCAATCGTTTCTAGACCTGAAACCGATAAATATCCGTAGAGATTGATCACAAACACAGCACATCAGAGTTTCTCTCTACCAAACCCTAAAAAAATATTATCTATCGCATTTCCTTAAAGTGAGTAGAGAGCCGTATTTTTCTTCCATACAACGTGGACGGATAATCAACTATTTCATACACCCACACAGTTTTATTGACAGGCTGAACGTAATAGTGCCAGTGGTAATCGGGATAGTTTAAACAGAGCAGCTTTGGTTTTGTGATAGGGTGATACCTGTTTTTAATACTCAAACAAACAACATTATTTCACTATGACATCATGCCCTATTGTTGTTTTATTTTTACTGCACTATAAAGTTACACACGTATTACATAGTCTTCCCCTCGTTCTCTCTCTGGGTGGTGGGGACAGATAGAGTTCAAAAACAAAGTTTGAATCCGATCAGCTCGCCAGCTCAAATAAAAGAGTTTTCCATCGTCTTTTCTACGTGTCACTTCGGTCTTCCTGTCAATGACGTCATATCCTGACACGTATCTCTAATTCTATTTTATAACTTTTAATGTAATTTTCCGTTTTTCTACTTAATTAATTTTATATGGAAAATTCCGTTTCGAATACAACCACGACTAAATAGTGTTACAGTGAGAGGAAAGTGGGTACGAAGGCAGCGAATATTTTGCTTCCGATCGATTTCGCATTTCGTTCAGTTTATTCATGGCGTTGATTTTTATTTTCACGAATTTTACTTTCAAGCGTATTAATTCTGTCAATGTTGACTTTCTTCTAATCTTACGTCAGCAAGCTCATAGTGATAGTTAATGGTGTGGAAGTGTTTTTCCTTTCGTTGGAGATTGATTTCCCATAATTTACTATGTGTGTCTGAAAAGTAACGGAACTCGTGTCCGAAACAATTTATTTTAATTCCAAACTACATGGTTTCAACTTCAAATTATCTCCCCCTTGAGTTGAATGCACTTTTTACCCTCTTTTCCGCCACATATCTATGCACAGATGGAAAGATTATCTAAGTAGGTAAACGTGAGCTTCGTTGTTATTGCCCTCGTGATGATTTCCTGGCCTTCTAAACGGACCCCATTTCTTATCCATGTTAGATTGGGATAAAGAAAAGAAAATCGCATGGAGCGAGATCAGATGAATGTAGAAGTTGTTCCAATGCGGCGATTTCCTTCACGGCCATGAACTAACAGCTGCGTAGGAAGCTGTGAGCATGTGCATTGTCGTGGTGCAGACATGAAGGTATTTCCTAAAGAATGCGAAGAAAAATTAACCGATTACAAAAAGCTAAGATTACCGTTCTATACTGACTAGATGTGCTGGATTACACAATCCATTTATGTCTCTCTTTTCGATAGCTCACACAGCATACCTTGTCCCATTACTTTTATCTCATACCGGTTGTAATTTCGGCTTAGTGTTTCTCTGCTTCACAGGCGACACCTTACTCCCTTAATATATTACAGATATAACATCCATAGTAACTAATGTAGACTCCTCCAGCAAATGATTAATGTACTCCGAACATTTAAATATGGTACTGTATACAAAAAAAACCCCAAAAATGGAGATCATGAATCGAATAATCCATGTCACCTGAAACTAGCTTTGTTAATATTCTAATGCCTGAAACAATTGGTCTACCAGGTGGTATGTTTACATTCATCTTCACCTTATCCCGTAGTCTTTCTGATAACCTGGCAACCAACTCTAATTATTTCAATCTATCATGACTTCTTCGCAGTGTCACTCAACTTTAACCTTATCCGTTACAATAGGTTGTCACCCATATCCTTCGCTGTCTGTTTCCTTCTATGTCTCCTTTCATTGTGCCTTGCAGGATTCTCGTGATCAGATGAAACGTGAATTGCATTTCTGGTGATATATAAGCAAATCAACCCAGCCGATCAACATACTTAAAACAATACGTCTTTGGGGTGGAATACATTTTTTTGAATTTGCCGAATAGTCTGGAAAGGTTTCTCAATAACATTGGCAAATGTAAGTGTTCTTTTCTTCTACTTTGTTTATTAGTCCCAAAAAGTCTTCCTTGGAAATCCAATTTGTAATCTTGATTCCATATCCAGGAAACCGAATGTGAGTTTCGCGTCACGTGTGCGTCTCGCTTCTTACTGCGCTATCTTTCTTTTATTGTTCGGGCTAAGGGTTATGGGTTTACTTTTTTAGCTGCTTCGTTGGTGAGACCGAGAAAGAGTTATTTTTAAAAAGATGAAATATCAGAATTTCCCATACTTATTTTTTGCTGTGATGAAATAGCATTACTTTTGAACTATCACAGGGTGGACAAATCTTCAGTCGCAAAACATACATTCTTGGTTAAGGACAATCATGTGCTCATGCTTAAAGATAATTCCGTGACCATTGGTTACAACGGCTTTAATTTTTCTTTTACTTTTAAAACAAAAGAACAAGGTGACAAAAGAACAAGGTGACCTTTCTTTTAAAGGTGACTTCTAAACAGTCATCAGCATCAACTTTATTTAAACCATTTTCAAAAAATTGTTACGTAAAGGTCAGCTTTTCCTTTTGGTAATCTCGAGATTTTAAGGTTCTTCTATACGACAAAGACGCGTGTGAAAAATGACATTTTTCTTTGGTTTAAAAACAGAAGAAATTAAGCGTAATACTTGACTTCTCACTTAAAAATGTAATTTAAGCCAGAATTCATTATATTGGGCAGTTTAAAGACTTCAAAAATACTTCAGAACTACAACTGTAAATAAATACAAGTCTTTGATTTGCATATTTTATTATTAGATGAAAAACATAGGTGACATGTTTAAATCATTACCCTTCGACATGAAAAATAACATTGAAGCCTTTAACGTGTCGATTAGACATTAATTCCTGGTTTGAATAAAAGTTTAAAAGACAAGAGTCAAATATTATTATTCATTTGCCCTCTTAAATTAAAATAAACATGAATGTTTACACGTATTCATTTCAACAAGTCGAGTCGTCAATATTCAGCCTTAGAGTACGTTCGCTTTTTAATGACTAATGTCGGAGTATTTTGTTGTTCGAGGTTTTATTCTAAAAGTTTTTAAGATCGTTGTCAATCAAATTCATGCCAAAAGGTTTTGAATAAATCTGGAAAATTAAAATAAAGAAATTATTTGGATTATTTGGATTATTCAGACTACTGTTCTCATCTTGGGTATTACTCTCACAACGTTTCGGCCGATGTAATCTCCAACTTTCTTCAAGTGCATCTTGTTGAACTGGGGAATCTTTCTGTCCAACTCGGGAATCTGTCAGGAATTTTGAACGAATACAGATTCCCAAGTCCGACAGAAAGATTATCTATATCGACAACATGCACATGAAGAAGGTCAGAGGCTACATCGGCCGAAACGTTATGGGAGTAACATTCAAGATGAGAATAGTAGTCCTAATAATAAAAATAATACAAATTATCAATAATCATCTTTAAAAACTCTGAAATAAGAAATTATTTAGTGTGTGCTTTTCATATTACCACAGTCGGGAAAATATTAAAACATAGTAACACTTAATAGATTAATTAAAGCACACACTGACATGTTTTGATTCAAGTCGATTCAATTATTGACTTAAGTGTGTTAGTAACGATGACCGGGAACATAATGGGCTCGATATTCGATAACACTTGTACATTCACTGTTGTCGAAATACGAATATACGTACGCGACGTTAGACATCTTCTCGACCAGGCCTAACTGTCGTTTTGTCCGTCTATTTATCCACCATAAAACCCACATAACTTTTAGTACATCTGAGCACCTAAATCCAACCACCTGTTTCACATGATGCTCAAATATTGTTTTCTCCATCCAGAGGACGAGAGTTCGATCCAGACAGGCCCCACATAACCGAGTTCTCTTACACTGCTTTACTGGTATCTTATCGTTCACGCCACATAATTAATTCTTTTAAGAACTGGTTTTAAATTTGAACATAGTTTTCCTAATAAAATATGAATTGACTTTCACGGGAACGGAAGTGGTGTCAAGACAAGCAATTCTGTAAATAATGTTTTTTTGCCTCGGGTCTTGATTCTCAAATAAAATATGCAGTATTTTCAGTTAAACAACATTCAACCAGTATGTCATTCATTCCAGCGTCTCTTTCGCACACAATTACACATTTTCTTACGCTCTATGCGAACTCTCTTCCTCGCTCCCTATATCTAGCTTCCCTCTCATCTCTTTTGCTCTCCCCCTCTCTCCTGTTCCACACTTTTATTGTTATTCAATACTACATCCCCTTTTTTCTTACCTCCCTTCTCTTCTGTTCTCTCTTACCCCTATCTCCCTTGCTTTGTAACTCGTTATCTTTCTTTTTTACACAATTACACCTTCTTTGTTATTCTCTTCTTCTCCCCTGTGTATTTAAACTTTTCCCTTGTCGTCCCCTTTTTATGCACATAATTACATATTTTATTAATTTTCCTCATCTTTCTCTTACTCTCTTTTCTCTTATGCACACATTTAAACTGTGTTACTTCCTTTCTATTCTTTTACATCGCTCTTTCTCACGCACCCTCTATTTCTCTCTCTCTCTCTCTCGTTCTTTTTCTCTTGCACTATATATGTTAACTTCGACTTATTACTCTCTTTCGCCTCCTACATTGTATACTCTCCTATTATCCTCTCTGTCACATCCTCTCGCGCACACAAAATTAAACATGTTTGTACTCTCCCATTCTCTTTCTCTTTCCCTCTGTATCTCTTTTTCAAACCATTACCCTGTCTACACTCTCTCACACACAGACAATATAACACCATTTAATCCACGGACTATCCTACTTTTATTTCCTTTTACCATTTTGTACGTGTTTCAACCATGTTCATTATCGCTTTCATCAAACATTATCACCTCCTTTTCGCCGAGTCTTTCTTGTTTTAAATGGCGCCATTTTGTTCCATCTTCGCCGACTCAATATCTTCAATGAAGTCACAAAAACGCTGCTTGGACCACAGAAAATACTTCTGGATCCTCTTTACGAAAAGAAATCAATATCCATCTATAAGTGTGCCTAAAATAGTTTAATAAAACCTCTAAAGCCATTCAAACGAAATAGAATATTAGTTAAGTGATCTAGACAGATGAAAATCTAAAGTTAATAACATTTCAAAACGAATTTTATAACAAATAATGATTTCATTCCAAAATAAAAAAAAAACAAGTTATCTCTTGTGATATAATTTAGCGCATATGATAGAGTTTGAATTACTTACTAGACACGATCCTCGAGTTTCATCAGTCTCTCATTACAATGGTTTGCCAGTATCACCTGACATGAAGATACTTAACCCTACAAGTAAACCCAGACCAAACATTCAAAATAACGTAGTATTCGAAGCCCAAATAAGATCCCCCGACACAGTTATGCATTGGCTCATGCGAGGAATGGTTCACCTTCTCCAAATAATGTTTCCTCAAGTAACAGCACTAAGCTTGATACTCCAAAAGTCAAGATGAATTCCTGTTCTGGAATCCGGCAAGACCAAGAGACCACAATAAATACATATTTTATAACATAATTCACTGGTTAATTAAGAGACGAAAAATTAATTTTCTTTACTGCGTTACTAACTCAAATTGTAGCAGTTAAAGGAAAACTTTAATGAAATATTCGAATACCTATGTATCTCATATAGAGATCAAGTGTTAGCCTCAAGAAGGCGCCCCATGATTTCTGAGAACTTCGACTGAAGTAATAGGAAACAAAAAATGTGAGTCCCTGCAGACACTTGGCATCAATGGTGTTTAAGGATATCAAAATAAGAATTTCAATCACCTCCCGTCTTGTAAAGTGGCAGTCGTCTTTTCGAACAATTATATCTGCGCGTTGACGAAAGCGATAGCAACCGATGATCGCAAGAAATATTATTTGCATTTGTAGTGGTAAAAAGCACTTGCAACCTATTAATAAACTGTTGATATACCAGGCTCTCGTTTATTCTGAGACAGTCTCGCACGCTCTTTATATATGTATGTGTGATTATAACTTCAATCTCTATCTCTCACTTACCCGCCCCCCTCACACTCTCCTGTCTCTCTCTCTCTCTCTCTTTATCAATTTCTATGTCTATTAAACAATACGACCAAATTCCTCATATCAAGATAGAGAGGGGTGGCACATATGATCGCACATAAATATTTCGCCCAGATAGATTAGAATTATTACACTATGTTGAATTATGTTTGTTTCTATTCGTCTGTATTTTCCCTTCTTCATCATTTTAATGTTCATTACCGATATACCGAATTTTAGAATAGAGTTGCTAATGTTGGTTATATTTAGTATAATTTAGCTTTATGCAAAGGAGCAAATAAAGGGTTGAAGCCCATCATGAAATGCAGATATTTACGATTGTTCTACAAAATTTACAATAGTTATTAAACATCCATTAATAAATATTCTCCAAAATTTCAGTTTATTTGAAGTGGTTGGAAGCGTTTTAGCGGGCATAATATGAGTTAAATCTCCAAAATAAACATTCAAATATTTCGGATGTGCATTAAATTCAACCTGTAGTCATTGAACACCGATTATCTATGGTTCCCTGAATTACAATTTCTTATTAAGACCCCTTCAGCTTAAGACTTCAATTTGAAACATTTTCCAAAATAAAACTAATGTAATGGACTTTCATCAGAATTTGGAAAAAGGATTCTATTTTAGTTTCATTATATCTTGATTTTAACTTTCATAAGGTACATAAAAGTTGTGCACATCTGTTGAAAATTCTTCTAGTCTCTCTCTCTCTCTCTCTCTCTCTCTCTCTATATATATATATATATATATATATATATATATATATATATATATATATATAATGTGGCAGAATGTCAAATCGGGAGTACGTGTACTTATTGAAAGACTCATACATTACATTGTCGTTTCTGTTTTCAAATTGCAAGTGACTATAATCCATATAACCACAAGATAGATGAGAATTCCCAGCTCGCCAATTTGGATGGCGATGAGAGCAGTGCAACTAACTGCAGTGGAACTGAGCTACACCGCATTGACAAAAGATGCTTTCCAAAACATAACATTTAATATGTTTCATCATTGAACTCCGCACTTACTAAACACATTCTTATAATGTTTGGAGGAGAGATTCTATACAGAGCAGCAACACAGGCTATAAATATCTATATATATAAATACATACATACATATATATATATATATATATATATATATATATATATATATATATATATATATATATATGCGCATATATATATATGCATATGTAGGAGAAGATGCTTTGGTACCAAGCACCAGTTATTGATTGACAAAACAATTTTAGAGGATTGTAGGAAGCGGCATAGAAACCTCAGCATGGCATAGATTGATTATCAGAAGGCCTATGACAGCGTGCCCCACTCATGGCTACTACGGTGCCTTGACCTGTATAATATCAACCCAATAATTAAAAAAACAATGACAGCCCACATAAAAATGTGGCAAACAAACATCTCACTAAGCCACAGCCATGGAAAGATTACCATCCCTAACATCAATATCAGAAGGGGAATCTTCCAAGGTGGCAGCCTATCCCCGTTGCTCTTCTGCATGGCAATAGACCCACTTAGTAAGCTTCTCAACAACAGGGGAGAGGCCTACAACCTTTGTCAGGGACGCCAGAGAGATCCATAAAAGAAAATCAACCACCTTCTCTTCATGGATGACCTTAAGCTGTATGCAAGCTCTGACACTGAATTGCAGCAGCTCCTGCAGGTTGTTCACACTTTTTCCAAAGACATTGGAATGAAATTTGGCTTGGATAAATGCGCCAAGTGCTCCCTCAGGACTGGGAAAAAGATTCAGACAGACAATCTACAGCTAGATGAGGAAAATGAGATACGAGATCTCGAAGAGCAGGAGTCCTATAAATACCTTGGCATTGAGGAAAATGACACCATCCAACATGCCAGGATGAAGGAGAAAATTGGCAGAGAGTATGTACGCCGTGCCAGAAAGATCTGCAAAACACAGCTTACAAACAAAAATAAAATAACTGCCATTAACCAACTTGTTATGCCAGTAATTACGTACAGCTTTGGCATCATTGATTGGCCTCAACAAACCATCAACAGGCTAGATGTAAATATTCGAAAAATGTTAACCCTCCATAGGGTCTTCTATAGAAATCAGTGTCTGCCAAGACTGTACTTGCCCAGAAGAGAGGGAGAATTGGGTCTATCAGAGAAAAACCACTAGCACAGAGCCACTAGTGTCAGCATTGGCCAGTACCTAAGAAGCTCCTTAAACCTCAGTCTAGCAATGGTACGTGAACACCAAGAGTCAAGAGCCAGCAAAACAAATTCCATCACAAAGTTGGCCAAGCATTTTGGACAAGGCTGTCATATAGATGAGGCAGAAACACCAAACAATCCTGACACAGAGATAGTCCAAAAGAGCCGCAAGAGATACACCTAGACTTTTAAGAACAGGTGCATTGATGAGTGGTCAGGACATAAACGTGCCACATACTTCCTCGATGAACTATCCAAGGACTATATAGATAAGGAAGGGTCCTTGGACTGGCTAAGAAGGGGAGCCCTCCACTTCGACCAGGAGGGGCTTATAATGGCCGCACAAGATCAGGGCCTGATGACAAATGCGTTTAAAAAGATGGCTGGTCTCAGTCAGGACAACAAGTGTAGGTTTTGCCACACTGAAGTGGAGAGTGTGAGCCACCTGATATCGAGTTGCAAAATCATGTTGGCAGATGGCTCCTATACAGCACGACATAATGGAGTGTGCAGATACCTCCACTGGACCATCTGTTAGAAACTGAATATCAGATGCAGCAGCAGGCACTAGGAACATCTACCTGAGAGAACTGTGGGGAATGAGACATACACCATCCATTATGACCATGAAATATATATATATATATATATGCATATATATATGTTCATATATATATGCATATAAATATATATATGCATATATATGTGCATATGTATATATGCATATACATATATGCATATATATGCATATATATGCATATATATATATATATATATATATATATATATATATATATATATATATATATATATATATATATATATATATATATATATATATATATATATATATATATATGGGTTCCGAGGTTGGTAAAAGAACTTAAAACTAAAAGGCCAAATAAAAATGAGAATATAATAAAAATAAAAATAAAAATATTGTCGAACATTTTTAAATAATTGAAATAAATATCTATTCGTTAGATGGAGGTTATTAACCCCACGATGCTAGGGAGATCGAGTTACAGAGATGGGTTCGGGGTTAGTATAATCACAAATAATTACTTAAATATAAAGGATTAGCTTAAAATGTAATAAACTGAACTTAATTATGATTATTAAATGACCTGCGAAACATATAACAGAGAATAGAGCTATGAAAAGTTTACGGTTGGGTTCAAATATTAAAACTGCAAAATTTGTAGAGTATGATTGGAGAAAAAAGATAGGAATAACAGTTAATAGTAAAAGTAAAATACATGGATTCCAAAAACAAAAAAAAAACAATAAGAATAAAAAATTTAAAATAGAGAAGCCATAAGAAAGTAGTAAAACTTAAGATTATTAAGGACGGTATACTAAAAGGATACATATTTGTTAAATTTCAAAATGGAGGGTTGCAAATGTGCAGGGTAATAAAAGGAAAAGAACGTAAAAGTCATGAGTTGAAGTTAAAATATCAAGATTGAATTGGAAGATAAAAAGAAGGAGGATGTACTTATAGTTAATAAAGTGTAACAATTTTTATAGATTAAAAAGTCCTCCATAAGATTTTTTTAAAGTTCTACGATTAAGGATGCAAGATATAGTTGTGGTTATCGGTAAGTAGTAAAATAGAGATTTGAAAAGAGATTAAGAAATAGTTTTACTTAATTTTTCATAAAAGGCAATTAAAGCAAGTTTTTGCAGTACTGGTCTCTTGTTAGCTGAGAAGGGGTTGGTTATTGAATGTGGGAAGGGTATCAGTTGGGGCTATAAAGTTGATACATTTAAACTTTCTTTTATACCTGCATGCCGAAATATTTGTTTTTAAAGAATTTATAATTGTTTTACTCTATTAAGCAGTCGTTATCATAACGGTAGTATAATGTATTCCGTGTATATATATATATATATATATATATATATATATATATTTACCTCTTTTTGCTCAATATTCTAATGGTTATTGAGTAAATTCACTATAAACACTGTTTATACATACATACTCTACCCGTGTGTTAACACTTATCTGCGTATATGCATGCCTACATATAAAACATATATTTCTATACCTAGACATATATATATAGAATCACTATGTATATATACACGCAACCATGTTTCTTACTTATATACGCATACCAGATACAGACAGGCATATAGTAAACGTTTATCCATATACATGCATATATATATATATATATATATATATATATATATATATATATATATATATATATATATAAATATAAATATACAAGCATAACTATACATAATGACATCTAAATACGTCATGATTGTGAATTAACTCAATAACCATTAGAATATTGGACAAAAACGGTAAATATATATATATATATATATACGTATATATATGTATATATATATGTATATATATATATATATATATATATATATATATATATATATATATATATATATATATATATGGAACACATTATATTGTTTAACTAGTAAAAAAAGATGTATCCGTTAGTAATGTGTATATATGTGTATGTATATATATATATTAGAGTGGATTAATATGTTGAATCTGTATGTGTATATGTGTATGTATGTATGTGTGTATGTGTATGTCTACATATATATATATATATATATATATATATATATATATATATTTGTGGGTGGGTGTATATGTATGTGTGTATGTATGGGTATGTATTTGTTATATTCATATATACGCGGTATATGCTTTAAGTAGAGATCAGTATATGTAGATATAGAGATGTATATGTGCTTATATAATATGTGTGTGCGTGTATATATGGTGAAATATTGATACAATAGCACGTATGTAGGAATGTTATGGCTTTATGTGATGAATCCAGACAAAGCGTATTTATGAACATAAGAGAGCAATTAAAACAAACAACATGCTTAATGCCTTATGTGCTCATACTATGGAGTTTGGGCACAGCTTTGACTTTAACAAATCTACTCTGATCAGGATGGTACATAAAAAGTCGATACCCCATATAATAGAATCTGCAGTAATAGCCCTCTCTACAAACGAAATCAGACTAAGAATGGGTTTCTACTGTATCTCCCCCAACCTCTCTAAAACAATCTTAAACGAAAATAAGATACGTCTAGACACTGGATGATTCCCTGAATATTATTATTTTTCTTTTTTCTTTTTTTCTTCTTTCTTCTTTTTTCTTTTGCCCCCTATCTTCTCTTTAGTTTCTCCTTCTGTTTTATATTACTATGTACATTTGAAATTGCAGGTTTATTTATGCATACATATATGTATTTTAAATATTAAACGAAAAAAAATATGTATATATGCATGTATACGTATATGCTGACATTTTGCACACTTATTCCTGACACTTTACATATTTACATATATCAACTTCCATTCAAACCCTACCACTATATATATTCCCCAATTATATGACCTTCCCGTCTTTTATCATTTTTAGAACATTTTTCATCCACTCTTGAAAAAGCCCACATAACATCGGGCGAAACGTTGAGCTTATGGGTCTTCCGCTGTTCGATTTTTAATTTCATATATATATATATATATATATATATATATATATATATATATATATATACATATATGTGTGTGTACGTATAACGATTCATCTGTAAATTGAATTACCTCTCACAATATCACTCTACACATTTCATCCTTTAAAAACCTTTTAAGAAGACCCCAAAAAACCATTGAGATTAAAAAGGTTGCGGAATACGTAGGTGAAAGTAAAGCATGTTTTAGTCGAGGTGTAAAACGATTAAAAACTCGTCGATATTTCCGTTTATTCAGATCTTTTCTTTATTTTATTTTGAAAATATTTCATGCAAAATGAAGACACTTAAATACAAATGGGAAATCTACATCGATAAGAAGCTTTACTCATTTAAAAAACGGAACCTATATTCTTATGATAGGCCTATTTAGCATATTCGGTTGAAAATTTTAGCGTGACAGACCAACAAAATTATTATTTCAAACTTAAGTATGGCAGCCCAAGACATTTCTATGTCAAACTGAAACATCACAAACAGATAGACGGACAGAGACGCTTACCGAGATTTTTGGACGCATCTAAAAATAAGAACAGCTATTTTAAGATGCGGCCAAAGTAAATTTCGCGTACAACAAAATCGTAGGATAAATTTCAGAGGAAACATTTTTTAAATCAATGAAACAGGCGGGTGGGAAAAAAAAGAAAATTGCTAAAATTTTCCTTAACGCCTTATCGTCTGCCCCTCTAAGAGGAAACGTCAGAATGATAAATTAAAAACTAAGAAAATCGAATGAGATATGAGGGGAAAAATTGTTTCAGTTGGAGAAAACGATTGAGAGAAAAAAAGTAAATCTCTCAACGTTATGGTGGCTTTGAATCATTAAAGATCTTCAACTGATGCTTAAAAATCTTTTGTCTACACAGGCTAGGTCGAGAATTGTTAATAACTAACGCCTCAATAATATTGAGATGGTAGTTCGACCTGGCACTGTGTAAAGCAGAAAACCACCCATCGGAATAGTTGTCAGAACAAATATTTGTACTAACGAGGTGATTACGGATGGCTGTTTCTTGTGCCTGAAAGTTCCCGGATGATCTCGAAACTTTGTGTAAGCGAATATAACGTGGTATGTGTTGGGATATTCTAAATACTAATCTTTCGGATGTCTTGCCAACGTAGTCAGCTCCACAGTGACACATGAATTTATAAACAACAGAATTATTTTGAATGGCTGGCAAAACATCCTTACGAAAAGAAGAGAAAAAGATTCGAGTCGTGTAAACTACTCTCAGCATGGTTGCTGGAAAACAACATTGAGTAGAAGAAGAAATCCTTTTGACAATGTCAAGGCCGTCAGAACCTAACTATGGGAGTTTCAAATAAATGACTTGTTGTTTGGTCTCTGATGGAATGTTTTCATAGTAATAAAAACTCTCAATACCAGCGATTAACCAATCAGATATATCGGAGGCAACGTAGGATACATCCATTTTAGAACATGGAATGCAGAATAATTTCAGCCATGAATGATCTACAGCTATTATAATTAGCCATTGAGTATCGATACACTCTGCGATTGAAAGGGACATTAGAGGTCTACCTGGATATAGAGTTGATCTTAATGGAGACAAATGGATGAGCGAAAGATCCTAGAAGAGATATAACTGTATATGTGCACTGGTCGGGTCAAGTTGTAATGAAACGGTCAAGAAGGTGTGCAAGATGTTCATCAGCATCAGGTATTTGAGTGTGTTTGTCAATAATCTGAGTCAGTTCATAATCAAGAGAAGAGTCATGGCAACATCTTCCTTCATCATCAGTCTTGTTAAAGTAAACTAACTATTCCACATTGTGAATATTAAAACTACCACATTAATGAACGTTAGCAGAAGGATTAACAGACGGGATCTTTCTCAATTTTTCGCGTCGTAGTGAGGACGATTAAAAGTAAATATGAAAGATGTGTTTTCACTTTTTTGTTTCACTTTTTATCAACTATGCCGATTGTTTTTACGAATTTATTATTTTTTTAATAGAATACTAAAAGTTAAATTTAATTATTACGGTATCGTTTTATTAAATTACTAGCTGTACCCGCCCCCGGCGTTTCCCGGAGGAAATATAAAACAATGGATTAAAATTTGCCAACATTAAACAGAACGCAAATAGGTCACATCGGACAATGTTAATGTACACAATAATTGTCGGTTGGTTTGAATTTGTTGAAGGGTGAAAAGAGGAAGAAAGAAATGAAGGAAAGAAAGAGATGCGGTTGTAGGAGTCTTCCTGCCTATTCAATAGTACCGGTATTTATTCAGAATTGTTCTTTTTGATCAAACGCCCTCTCTATCTATGATAATGGGCACTTTTAAAATTAAAAAAAAAACAACAGTTATCTTTGTATAGAAATTCCATTTGTTTTGTGAGAAAAGAAAATAGAAAAATTAGTATGCTTACTAAGCGCTACTGAAACACACAAATATAATTAAGGTTTGTAGAGCAATAATATACCATGTATGTTCGAAGAGAAATCATGATATTCACAATATTTAAAGTACTACATATTACATTGATTCCTTGTCAAAGTACTACTTAATAACGGTAAGTGTAAAAATGTTGGCTCATAGACCTCTCTCCCTCCCGCCCCCCACCTCGGCAAAACTTCAACAGTGTAAAAAAAAAAAATGTGTGAGACGACTGGGATCGAACTACAAACCTCTCGGCTTCAAATCTACGCTGTTAACGTTTGGGCCACGAAAACGAGTAAAAATATATGGAAAAATATGTAATTTAAACGAAGCCAGGCAGTAGCAGGCATGCGTTTTATTTTACGATCCGCTATAAGGCGACCAAATGTAGGGTCCACCAGTCACACATTTGAGGTCATTTCTATACGAGAAATCGATTTTTTTTTTAATTTTAGATATTATGCGTGTGAAAGGTGTAGGATAAAAAAATGTTGACTTTATGAGTATATTAGCTTAATTCCTAAATCAAGTGGCTGAAGAAAGTATAGCTGCCAATTTGAATGTTGACATACTGCAAGGAACTATGTTTGTTAATTGTATTCTCTAAAAACTGGAATGAGTATATATGTATACGTAACAGGTAGAAATCACGTAATTTGATATTCTCCAAAATCAGCGGAAATAGCGGGAGCGTCAATAAATATGTGCGTAAGTTTTGTATTATTTAGTAAATTAATAGCAGACAAATAGTAAATACTAACGGACATTCTTCTAAAAAGTAGACGTTGTTTATTAGTTCCCGATGTCGGTGAAGAGAATGTCAGTACTAAAGTATTAGGGGGAAAAGTTTTTGCTGCCACCTATATGGAATATGTTTTGGGAGAGTCAAAGATGGTTGGCCAAAAGTAATATTTAGTGTCAGATGGAGAAAAATAATAATAAATATACCAAAACACGCTCGAGTGAATAAGCGTAGTGCTGAGTTTAGTAGCCTGTGATGCATGTGATTATTTTCTGATTTTTTAAGATACAACGGAAAAATCGTCTTAATTTTATATATTAGATTAATTGACCCAAAATGTTATGAAACTATAACTAATTGTTGTTAAGGTAATGTTGTTTTAACATCTATTTATAAAATGATTGGATGTAAATAGCTCCAAAACTTGAAATATTTTAATACATTATGAGTTGCTAAGAATTTTAAAGCCAGAAAAAAAACTTTCTATTCGAAAGTTTAAATAATTTCTTTCAAATTCCTTTCAAATTCTGAAGTGTCAAGAAGGAATCCATATGTTTTCTGCTTTATGCAAAATATTACAATGGGGTACATGCTTGTGAAGAAACCGAAGTGCATTGTGGTGGATTTAATTTCGTAATTAAATTATTTTAAAATAGAATTTTTACAATTTTATTTTACTATAATGTTATTCTGATTTAATTTAATTTAATCGATTAATAATAAACAATACAAGAGGCGAAAACACACACACATACACGGACATACGTGAAGTGGTCACACACTGTTATTAGTATATAGATTAAATGATGGAAAAGTATATGAATGACAGGATCAGGATGTGGAGCTTGAAGTGACGGGTTTAGTATGACCCCCCCCCCCGTCGACATCGTACTGTCAGTCGATTTTTAAAAAAAACTGCGGAAGTAAACGATATCACCAGAAGATATGGATAAAACCGGTTTCGTTCCCAAAACGAACAGATCGACCCGGACCGTGGGTAATAGAAAGCGATATTTCTGCTGTTGCCTTAAAGGGACGAAAGGAAATAACACGAACAGAAGGTAATTAACAACAAATTGTATTAACATAAAGTGTAGAAATACTAGGTTGACAAAGGCGGCTCCTTTCTTCCGCTTCTTTTCTCATTTCTGCAATTGGTCATTACGACTGTATACAGTGACGAAATAACAGTCTCAAAGGGGACAAGGCGATGATTTGGAATGATACCCGGGACGATACATTTCGACATTAAATCTCTGTAGTATTAACAGTGTGTGACGACACATTTTCGACTAGCTGTAGTTATGGTATGTTCGATGTGTTAGTTATGTAGAAAGATGAAAATTCCCAATAGAAACCACGTTAACGTGTTCAAATGAAATTACGTTACGAACAGGAAATGGGGAGTGATACATAGCGAAAAGATCAAGGTATATTTTTCTTTTGGCTGTTGTCTACTGGAGAGAATATTACAGTATAATGTAAAGATGTTGTAATGATGTACAATGCAAGTCGTTACACTTAGCTCATTGTTTTAAAAGGAAAGAAAAAAGAGTGCAGATCAACTGTACTGCGATAACAAAAACTACGATTGCTACTATTACGTGTCAACACAACTACTTCCGGCCATTTGTTGGAGTCAAAGAATTCACGATCGCGTAATGCTTTATCGCAATTTAGTTAGATTAGCAATTACATCGTTAGCTGTCGCTCAAAATATAGAAATTTAAAAAATAATATGATTCTCTTTAGGATACAGTTATTTTTACTTTAGTTGAAGTGGGGACTTCTGAGGTGATTGGCCATCGTTCGATTGCATTCCATCTGATGATTGTTTAGATTGCAATTCAATTAAAATATTAATTTCACAAAACCGAATGGCTCTCACAGTGTGTCTCACTAGTAATAGTGCGAGGTAATACTTTCGCCATCATTGCGACTGGAAGGAGTAAGCTTCCTTCTCAAAATGTTCTTTAAGAAATTTTTCAGTAATTTAATATATAATAAAAAATATATAGAACATTGTTTTGGGTCATGCTTTAAAAGTCAACTTTAGCTTTCTAATATCAAAACATATTTTGATATACTGATGGTTCACGAGTTACAAGGCCCAGAAGCCAATAAAGGATAAGGGTTAGTTCGATTTTTAATTGGATTATTGAACAGTACTATGAAAAGATTGAGAACTATGATTAATTCATAGGACAACATGACATATTTGTTGACATTGGTTTTGAAAACGACCATCTTGTAGTCTGTAGAGAAACATCCCTGTGGTAACGCGTTCCACAAGTGGGAAATTCGTTAAAGAAAAAACTCTATTCCTAGCAATCACCCTTAGAATGTCCTTGAATTAATTTTTTAAAACGTGTATTCCTGTACCAAGACCTCAACCTCATAATACAATCTGTTAAGTAAAATAAAGTAAAAGATGTGTTTTCTGTTGATGGATGTTCGGCGCGATCGCGGACCACATAGTATGTTTTAAACTGTAATATAAAATTAATATCACCATTAAAATCCTTGTACAATTTTATTCGAGAGGTTGTTATACTCTTGATAGGGAGCTTTGTTTTTAATTACATCCCCTGGCATAGAGTTAGACAGAGACGCCTACGCTTAGTACAGATATGTTACTCTAATCAGGAAACGGGTCTTGAACATTATGTGGGGTTGTGTTGTGTGGTTGTAACTTATTTAAAAAAGATAGCGTTATTATGCTAATAATTTTTTGTTAAATAACACATATATACATAAATAGTTAATGAGTTCCGCGTGTATCTTAAAAGGGTCCTAGAGCTGTTTTTTTGTATTCATACGCTAAGGGGTTACATAGAGTGTGCGTATGGAAGTAGTTGCCTAAGTACTGTAAGCTATCCTGATATATTTAGTCATAGATAAATGGTATTGATAGATGTTCTTTAAAATTTGCTTTGCTTTTTAATTCACGAATACAAAAATTGCCGAGAAGGATAGTCTTGTAGAATTAGATTTTAGTACTCAATCAGATCTTATCGCAGTCACAGATTGTTCGTTCTCCTGATGCTAGAAAGATATTTGGATCGAAAGAGTAAGTAACAAATTTCAGAACATAATGGTACTAACTTATTTTAAATAGTAAAATAAAACGTCACCGTAGTTTTTTAAATGTTAGTTTGAAGATGAATATTTCTGGATATGTGTGAAGTGTTATATAAGGATAAAATAACACATTAGAGGAAAGAAAAATATACTCGATAGAAGGAAAGAAAAGAAAGACTGAAAGGTAGAAAGCAAAGAGAAATAAAGTGAAAAAGAAATACAAAATATAAATAAAAGGCTAAGAGGAAGAACAAAAAACGACGAGGGCGAATTAATATTTACACAATATGTAATAAACACAATTGAAAGAAAAAACGTAAAAAAGAAAGTACAATAAAACTCCAATGAGACGATAAAATAGACGAAAGAGTGAAAATAAAAGTATGAAAGATTAAAAGATTCAATGATAACAGAATAGATAACAGAATAGAGAATGAAGTAATGAATAAATTATCAAAGAACGAGTAAAATCAAATAATAACACATTTAACGGATTATAACATAAATATAAAAGAATGTAGGATTAAAAGACGATGTGGACGAAGGAATAAAATAGCGAAATAATATCAGAAACAATAATAGAATAAATACTCCACGGTAAAGGAATGAAAAACTAAAATATTACAGTAATAATGGAACGATGCATTAAATGAATAAAAGAATGAAAAAATAAAAGAATAAACAGCAAAAAGCATAAGGATTAAAGGGATGAAAGAATCAAAGAATATGAGTTGAGGGAATTAATAAACTACTAAAAAGATTAAAAAATGAACAAATGAAATTAAGGAATTGATAAATAAACTAACACATGTATATAAGAATACAATAATTAAGAAGAATGGATGGAGGAACATACACATGAAACAGTGTAAGGAGTACAAGATAAAACCATACCGGAAACGACGGATAACAAGATGAAAGTCATTCTAAAATGAAGAAATAACAGAATAATTGGATGAAGAATATAAAAGTAAAAACGAACAAGAGACACATATAAACTGGTCGAAAACTGAGTTGAATCACATGGTCGAAGGCATTGAAAGCCAATATGCATTTCTGAGTTGCGAAAAGAAAAATGTTATCTTGTCTCATCGGATTTCACTTCAGGATAACCTGTAGTATTTCGCTGGGTGTTTTTTCTGAAGATGTGACTTTCTAAACTGACAAAATAAAAATAAAAACAAAAGTAATTGACAGTAATGTCTTCTATTTGTTTGAGTCTCGTGGATCTTTTTCTTCGTAGGCGATTCGAGTTAGGTTAGTGATAAACATCCGATTATGGCGTCGATCGAGTGACAACATAATGAAGTCAACAATTTCTGCAAGGGCGAATGACGAATAAACTCTAATTCTAATCGCTGTGCTTGCTACGTCTACTAGGGCCACGTCGATTGTTATCTAATGTAATTAGTATTGATTCTATTACGTGTTTATAGGGTCGTTGTTAAGGCATTCAGAGACATATCCCCTTCAAGACATCTCAGGCGTATCTGTTGGTTTGTGTAATAAAAACACATGAGTACGATATATGTTATGGAGGTTTATTCAGTTTACAATTACACATCTAAACATAAATAGTAATTTCTAGTTATCTGATACACTACAGGGTTCTAAAAGAAAAGAGATACCTCCAGCAAGGAAGGTAAAGCCTGACATAATGTATTACAAGTTGCATTGTTTGTTTGGCGGCAAATCAACCGTTTTGGGAATATGTAATACTGAAGCACAACTTACTAGGCGTAAGGGGTTTAAATAAAGACTATATCGAATTTTATTTAGTTTTATGCAATAGGAGGTAAAAAAGGGGTGAAAGCTCTTCGTGAAAATTCTAATACATCCGATTTTTGTGAAATTTTTACAATTGGTATTAGACTACAATTAATAAATATTCCCACATTTCAGTTTCTTTTGAGTATTTTAAAGTTTTAGGGAACATAATATGGGTCCAACCTCCCATTTGAAAATTCAAATATTTCAGAATTGTATTAAAGTTGATCAAATGTCATTAGCAACATTTCTGAATTTCAATTAATTCATAATACACATTAAGCTTAAGATTTAAATATTAATTATTTTAAAATAAAATTCATTGTTTTATTGGGAGAAATTTTCGTCAACATTTCAATCGATTAATTAAAAGATTCCATCAAATAAGGCAGTATCAAAAACAAAGTTATATTATCAATTTCATTTTAAAAATAATATTTCTACCTTCAACCGATTTGGATTATTATTGTATTTGCTTTTTAGAAAAATTATTAATTTTTTCCTTATTTAGTAAAAAGAGGTTTGCGTTTTATCTCTCTTTATCTGTTGTTATTATTTTTAAAATATCGGAATAACATCAATATTCCTCATCCATTCCCGAGATTGTTTCCGATAGCTCATAGGATGTGAAGCTGTTGATTGCGCAACCCTTGTTTCACTATATACCTTTAATCACGCAAGCACCCTTTCGGAAGGTATTTATTGTATATCGTGATAGAATGATGTGGTATACAATACAAAAAATGTCTCCCAATAAAACAATGCTATTATACAGAGGCAGCAATCATTTTGTCTTATGAGGGAAGGTAGTGTGAGTAAGTTGAATATCTAAGTTTTCTCTGTGTATGGCTTTATGAATGTCAGATATGATTTTATCACTAAAAGAGCGAAGTTTCAAGAAGCAGGTGATGAAGGCTGCGTTGTTTGTGTTATGTGTTATTATTCAGGCAGTCTATGGTGGATGCAGGAAAACCATTGGTTAATAGGGTGTTGTAAAAATCATTGGTGTATGTTATTTATCAGAAGTTGTGAATCATTTGCTTAGTATGCGGGTAATCTTGGCGTGTGCGTATACTAATTTAGCTTTAAGGAGTAAAGCAAGTTTATAGTGTATAAATAGTTTTCTTCAGAATGGTTCCCTGTGGTAATTAGTTTGTATGACTCCATCCACTGTGATCTTGATTTTGTAGTCGAGATGTGAAACGGTATCGGAAGGGTTGGGGTGTTCAATATAAGTAAATATATGTATATATCTGTCTATATAAGACTATCATTAGGACAGCAACTAGCAACACGTACACGCCAAGACAGACCAACACCGTGCACACTGACTAGCTGTACAATGAGTACTGGGCATATTACCAACCGCACTTGTACTGTTTACAAATTAGAATGCACTACTTGCAACAGGTTTTGCGTGGGTAATACCATGATACCCCTGCACACCAGAATTACAAAACATACACAAAAACACGCATCATCATTTTAAGCCACTAAACATTTGTAAGAACACTAACAGATTAATTAAATTCAGCATATTGGCCACGGAGAAGAATATTGGAAATTGCCGCAGAGGAAAGTTTTATTTATTTATAGAATGCGCCTTGAACTTAATAACAAACTTAAAGCGAGTTATCATATATATCATATATTGCAATAATGAATATTAAAAGTAAATTTGAATGAGTTATATATATATATATATATATATATATATATATATATATATATATGTATATATATATATATATATATATATATATATATATATATATGAAATTAAAAGGACAGCCAACATATATATATATATATATATATATATATATATATAGATAGATAGATAGATAGATAGATAGAGAGAGAGAGAGAGAGAGAGAGAGAGAGAGAGAGAACAATAATCATCACAGGTACCAAAACTATAATACACTTGGTAAAATTATTTTAAATCAATGCGTGGAATTTAAAGATATTGAAAAAATTAAAATTTAAAAAAATATATATAAATAAAAATACACAAATTAATTTAAATTATCACAAATATAAATAAGATAAAACACTTGGTATATAGATTTACAATCTCTCCCCAACAAACATATATTAATATAATAACATACATGGTATATGCATTTAAAATTGATCTCCCAAAATAAAAATAAATTGTAATAGAATAACATACTTAGTATACAAATTACAATTTCCCTTCCCCAAAAACAACTATTAACATAATAAAACACTTAGTATATTGATTTACAATGCCCCCTCCCAAAATATAAATATAATAACATATAGAATTACAATTAACATAGAGATTTTAAATTAGCCCCTACAATAAATGATAATAAGAAGAATAGAATAACACACTTAGTATGTAGATTTACTACTGACCCCCCAAAAATTAATTAATAAGTAAATAAATAAGTAAAATATAAAAAAGTGAAAAATAATGTTAATAGAATTATACAGTTAGTATATATATATATATATATATATATATATATATATATATATATATATATATATATATATATATATATATATATATATATTACATTGACCCTCCCTCAAAAATATTAATGGAATAACACACTTTGTATATGGATGTACAATGAACCCCAAAGAAAAGGATTGAAACTTGAAAGATATATAGACTCAGAATTATAATAAACCACCACTGGATAATCATGTAAATGTTTCCCATGCAATGGACATAACACATTACAATATTTCAGTGATTAAATCCCCCTATTAAAATTAAATATTTAATTAATTAAAGTTTTAACGGGTATAATTTATATAACAATTCACATTAATAAATCTAACCCACTAAATAATTTTAAAATAAGTAAATAAATATCACAATTAAAAACAAATGCTGCGAGAACCATTTTGTCATTTAAAGAAATAATAATCTTATTTTTTCTTCATTTGCTGTATAGCACGTTGACATTTACTGAAGCATGGGCTTATAAGCAACTTTAACTTACCCTCGAGCTTCAGGAGATTTGAAACCCATATTTGAAACTCTAACCATTTGATGAAGAGGCCTTGCTTCGAAATATATCATGGAACATGGGCACACACATTAGATAAGTGTGTAGAAGTTTTGACTAAAGCAGTAAGATTTACTATAGAAATTATTTTTTTTAATAACTTCGTTTCTGTCACTTTTCTAAACATCGATACATATTTATTTTGTGCACACAAACACACACACACACACACACACACATATATATATATATATATATATATATATATATATATATATATATATAAAATCTTTGGTTTGGTTTAGTAGAAATAAATCTAACAGAGTTCTCATTTATTTAATAATAAGAGCATGATATTAATCTATTAATGTTACTACAGAAAATAAAATCAACAAAAACGTGCGGTCTCAAAAACTGAAACATAATGCTTCGTTGGGTTTGCTTGTAAACAAACCGTAAACAGCTCTCATCATCCATATTTTAAGCTGAGGTTTTTTCACCTTATTTTTTTTAAATCTTTATTTATATAAATTACTATTCTCTCTCCTCAGTAATTAAATTGGTGTATTTTTTTTAAAAATGACTTTGTTCAATTATTCCAGATAGACACGTGACTTCCTCAACCTTGAATCATGGCTGATGAGAGCCGGTGACCTTTTTTTACGTTTCAAGCGAACAGGGCGAAGTTTAATTTTTAGTTTTATAGACCGCACCGGGCTTGAAACCGACAGTATCATTTTTATTTGATCTGATATGCAGTAACACAATATATATATATATATATATATATATATATATATATATATATATATATATATATATATATATATATATAAAGTTGAAATATTAATTAAATGAATAAAACTAATACTTTTCAAAAGTGCTCAATATATATTAAGGCTTTTTATATTAAAATAAACATAATTTGAGTATCCAACAACTGTTTCCGAACCTCTTTGGTTCCTCTTCAGGGATATACTATACAGAGTATATCACTTAACAGGAACCTAAGAGGTTCCAAAACAATTGTCGAATACTCAAACTATATATATATATATATATATATATATATATATATATATATATATATATATATATACTCAAAGATCATATGAATGTGTATTTCATGAATATATTTAACTGTGCGAGAAAACACTTCCTAATACGATAAGATTCATGCTCAATATTAGGAATAGAGCATTTGAAAATGGGGGAAGATAATCAGATATATGTATTACTTGTTACATATTAATTATCATGCTCTCATAACATTTAACCGAATATAAGAAGTGAGTTCATGTATGTTATTTAAATACAGGAGTATTCAAATAAAATTCTGTTTGGAAGGTAGTAAAGTAATTTTCGAAATGATCAGCTTGTTGGTTGTTTCGAATTATTGTTTGAAACTATGTGTATTATTTATCAATTCTTCAAATGGTTTTATTTTCTCCTTTTAAAAGATAACATCATCTATTTTCTTTCATTATTTTAATATTATTTTCAGAAATATATTTGAAGCTGATTCTTTCGAAAATCACCTTACAACCTTCTAAAAATAAGAATATTTTCTTTTTAAAATCCGAGATTTAAACAACATACATGAACCAAGTTTTGATGTTTTTGTTGAATGTTGTAGAAGTGTTGGAATGGATGTGCCTGTTGGAGATCTGGTTTGACTTGCGCGAATTTACGCGGGGCAGTCGAGTGCAGAACAGGGCTTGTTCTCACAGTCGGAGCTGGCAGACGTGACAAGGTTACGTGTGACGAGACCTCGGATCAAGGGTCAGTCTACACCTGCGAGAGGCTCTGTGACTTCGCGGGCCCTGCGTGGGCAACAAAGGGATCTGTGACGTCACTCGCTCTCGCGAGAAGCGAGTTTTTAGTCAGTCTGATTCAGAGAGCGAACTGAGAGGACATGCGATTCACAATGTAAAGATACGGAATATTTCCCTTCAGGGAAGAAAAGCACGAGAATCCTTTCCCACCCCTCTCTACGAATAGTTAAGAAAACGTTAATAACTAACTACGATAAAGTAGGATTTGCTCTCTACCATCTCTCTCGGCGTGGTGAATTTCCCCCAGATGAAATAACAACGCTTGAATAAATTAATTAAATTCAACAGCAGAGTTTGTCTTCGGGGGCGACATAGCTTTTATTGCAGACAACATACGACGGCAGAGAAGAAAGAATTCATCGAACTGAGACGACGATCACTGAACGACACGACTAACCCTCTACACACGGAGTATACGGAACGCGTACTGCCTCGGTCCAGGCAGGAGTACTGGCAACAGAAGTACAATAAAATATATATAGAAAATAATATGTTAGTATTTATAAATATATGTCATTATCTTCACTCACTTTTAACCATATATTTATATATATATATATATATATATATATATATTATATATATATATATATATATATATATATATATATATATATATATATATATATATTATATCATATTTCCATCCCATTGACCATGTGTAAGTAATCCAAAACGATAAGTTTAGTTAGCTTTTACAATTTCTTTATTTCTTTACTTCGATGAGTGTTTATTATTTTGCATCATCTTACATATTTATTTATTCAAGTTTAATAGTCATGGGTTAGGCGCGTTTCATTGCAAAAATCGGATAAGTGTATGTTTTAGTTCAATATTGTCAATCACCAAAGAGTGACAGTATATATTGTTAAATCGTAAAATAGTATGTGATATCAAAAACACATAATACGAAAAAAGTACGGAAAAATTCCATATTGAGTCCTGATAAACACTTGGCAAACTGAAGTACATAAAAGGCCAGCATTCACCTGGGGAAAGGTGACAACTTCAGAAAAAGAAAGAGAAAAAACGAAAGAAAGAAAATAAATGATTCCACCCCCTCCCTCCCCCATAAAAAAGATCATCACATTAGAATAAACCTCGAATCAGATCGCCCTAACCAATATATATATATATATATATATATATATATATATATATATATATATATATATAATAAAGAGAATATTTTTTCATAAAATATTTAGAAAACCTGCACAACGCAAAGTTTTTGTTTTTAAAATATAAATTATTTATATACTTAAAAAACTTCTTTTTTTTTCTTTTAACTTGAGTACTTTCGGTAATATCTACCATCGTCAGAAGATTAAGCATATTTTTCCTTTTTCTTCTTTGTTTTCTTCCTGACCGAGACAGTTATCGCAGTCAAGTTGAAATTCGTCTTGATGTTACTGACGAAAATGTTGATATGCTGTGTGTACCACGAGGTTACGTAGAAAAGGTATTTTGAAAAGTCACACATTGGAAGCGTCGCTGGAATGGCAATAATAAAGAGAATACTTTTTATAAAATATTTAGAAAACCTGCACAACGCAAAGTATTTGTTTTTAAAAATAAATTATTTATTTACTTTAAAAACATTTTTTTTTCTTTTAACTTGAGTACTTTCGGTATATATATATATATATATATATATATATATATATATATATATATATATATATATATATATATATATATATATATACCGAAAGTACTCAAGTTAAAAGAAAAAAAATGGAAAAAAATGGAAAAAATGTTCTGTTTTCTTAAATATTCGACATACGCTGATATAATGACAGTAGTCGCGATTAATTTTTTATTAAATTCGATTTTCTTAAAATACAGATAAGTTTTAAAATATTTCGTATGGTAATTCTGCACGATAATTTGCAACACTCTTGTGGTAATGTTCTTTTTGCATTTTCTAAATCGACCTAACTTGATGAACATATATTTGCATGTTTGTATATTCATATTTCTGATACGATCAAGGCTCGGGGGTACACAGTTTAGTATTCTAGGCAACCCGGCACTAAATATAGATGATGCCACGAGGATCACATGCGTTCCAACCAGTTGCTTTGCCAATACCTTTGTGGCCAGGCCGTGTCTTAATATCCATAACACTTTGGTATTGACGTAGGGAGTCAAAAACTTGAATAAGTGGCTGGTCGGCACTTCTCTGCTTTCGTCTGAGAAAGCACTATCTTAATTCAAGGACTGACTCTTTCCTCGTGCTCTGTCCGGAAGGTTGTGAGTCCGCGAGCTTAAATAAATGGCTGTATATAAAATTGGCAGACGTTTTTGTCTTTAACAATATATAATTTATTATATAATTGGCTAACGTTGTGGGCTCATTGCATTAGTCTCCAGCGAACACCCATAGCTTGAAATCAATCCGTTCGGTGTGCGTTCGCCCTGTCGCAATTGATACTCTCCAACTCAAACCAATTATCATTCTGAAAATACCCATACTACCTGTCACTTGACCAACCACACAATCTATAGACAAGTCGGGGTAACTCCCGTTTAGTCTTTTGAAAGTTTGCCTATCAAAGCCGACAACTCGACACGAGCCGTTTTGAATACGCCCAATCTCCCTAGAACCAGGTGTGAACTTTTAACCTAGAAAATTCGCTGATATCTCTAGGGATTCCAAACAAAGCCTCATAGTATCACATATTTCCAGACGAGCAGTTGTCTCGCTGTTTCTTTGTAGAAGCATCTTAGGGCTGTTGAAGCACATCAAATTAAGCGTAAATGCAAAATTTCAAATGTGTTTTTACAAAAGTTTTGAAATGTATCGTTGTGGTAAGAATGTTGTTCACAAATGGTTTGTTAATATAATAAGGGTTAAACAAATGAATGAAAATATGTTAATATGTTTATATCTAAGTTACATGTTACGAAGTAGATAAATAATGCAATACGAGAAACGTATTTTCGATCTCATATTAAAGCATTCTGGTCCGATAGCAAAACATGAACATCAATACTCTATGTAGTTCTATGAAATGAATAAGTTGTGCATATCTACATGTATGAACCATTTTGGCTGTTGACTTGTGTAATGACCCATCACACGTCGAAAAATTAGTTAATTGTCAGACACAACGCAACTTTAAGTAAAGAAAGCTTATTTTTCAATGACTTTATTCGTAATCATACAGAGTAATGTTCTTTTATATAAACTTCGTCACACGATGTATTCAAGTTAAGACAGAATAAACATGGCGACCAGGAAGTTAAAATCATAATTCGTATAGGGTGGTTTTGTTGCGATGTCGTGTGTCTATAATCTATATACATACGTGTTGCTATGTGCGATTCCACGTATCTTCTCAGCTCTTGACCGATAACAGGAACATATGTCTTCTTCAAAATGAAGGCGCTATTCGCATGAGACAAATATGTAGAAATCAATTACAGGCAATGAAAGAGAGTGATATAGGTATATTTACATATGGTTTAGAGAAAAAAAAGAGATGCATTAAGTCACCATTATGCCCTACCGGGAATAGGACGAATGATCGCCTCATGCGTCCGACCGATATCAAATCTCGCTGGGAAGAAAGCGCGATACCCTTCGACGGAAATGAGGTCTCATGACTTCCGTCATTCATTGGATCATACTCTGATCTCACATCAGTATATCCTTCAGCGAGTTTGTCCTTGGTACTTCTTTTAACTAATCCGCTATTCTCTCCATTCCAGAATGAGAGACTTTCGCTCTCTTTATATTTGAATATACCATATTATTTCAGTTTGTGAATTACTCTGTAGACAACATCAAACATTCTGACATTTTTAGTGTGCATGACTTCATCCTTTACTTTATTAAACAAGGAACGTACACGCTTACTGTGATTCGGGATGCTCTCTATTCAAAATAAGTTTTACGGTTCTAAACTCACCGATTTAAAATTCTTATTTCCCCACCATTCGTACCAACTTAGTCTGGCAAAAGGCTATATAATATTGTGCAATTTCATTTTAGTTCGGGTTACACAGGACAGAATCGCTTTTTGCCGACGTTAATCTACAGATAAAAACAATGTTATCCTTGTAATGTTTTGGGTCGTTTTTTTTGTGGTGTTCTTATTCATATGCGTCTCGCATCTCTGTGAATGGCTTCGTCGGTCTGTCATACCTTTTTTATCGCTTAACACGTAGATTAACATGTGGATTTTTAATACTACTGATGCATCACTTAGCAAGGCATAAGGCTCTCAGAGAATAAAGGTTCATATTGTCAGTTGGATGACTAACAATACAATGAGACGATTGGAAACAATGGGTGGAATGGATAGACTTTGATTTCGAACGACGACGGCTCGACTATTATTTGTTGACATTCGCCTAAAAGACAACCATGTTGCAGTCAGCAGATAAGCAGACTCGTAGTATTGTGTTCCGCAGAAGGAAGTTTCTCGGTAACAAACTTTGTTCATGGAAGTTATGTTTTCTTTTAGGTCAAGAGAGGAAGAAATGAAAGTTCTTTGCAGTGTAATTCGACGCTTTCGTGATGTGAATGTTTTAGAGGTGGAAGTAGAGATTGCAACTCAGTTGAGCATCTATGCGTTTTGATAGAGGCTCTGATCGTCGATAGATCTGTCACGCTAAATCTTGGTCTGTTCTGGTTGAAATAGCAATTTGCTCGCTCAAATCGCCGACTAAAATGACAAATCTAATTTTAGATATGTATAAGCATCAATATAAGTATGTCGATCGGTCGGTCTGTCACGTTTTAGTTTGAGGTAGCCTATTTGACGGTCTGCCACGCTAATGTTTGAAATAGTATTTCGATTGGTCTGTCACAGTTAAATTGTGATCGCATTTTCGTCGGTCTGTCGCTCTTAATTGAAAGGTAATATTTTCTATCGTCCGGCACGCTTAAGTTTGAAATAGCATCTTCTTCGATCTGTCAAACTTAAGTTTGAAATAGCATTTACGAAGATTTGTCAGGCTTAAGTTTAAAATAATATTTTCGTCGGTTCTCCATAAGTTTGAAATAGTATGTGAATTACTAAACGCGCAGATTGAATGAATGTATCCTAATAATACAAGCAATCTTTTATATATAGATTTTATTCCTTTAAATTTTCTTTTAAAAATGTCTTTGTCTCTCTCTTCAAAGACATTCCATAATTCTAAAGATCTGTCAGCAATATAGATATTTCAGCGGTAATCTTCGTAAATACTGAATTTTCAAGTAATAAATGATGTCTTAAAATGGAATCTGAAAATAAATTATTTTCTTCCGTTTCTTTCAAATGAAAATGTTTGGAAATTTATTTTTCTAAGCGTGATTTTGTATTTATTTCGAAAATTGTTTCGCCGATTAAATATGCGTTAAAAGCAAAGTAGTTGGTACGCTTTCACGCACGCACAGACACACACATACACACATATATATATATATATATATATATATATATATATATATACACACATAATATATATATATATATATATCATATGAACTTATCTTGTCGGATTTTGTAAGTTCAACTCATGTAGCAATAAATCTGACGTATAGATATTTACTTCTGAATAGCGAATTTTTGTTGTTCTATCATGTGTTTTGACATAAAAGGTACTTTGTTTCGTTTTTTAAAAGTGTATAAATTCTTTACTAATGCTCGAAAAAAAGAAAAATAAGCATCTTACAAAAGACGCAGTTTACTATTTTCCAATCCATTTTCGCTATGAAATAAACAATTAAATTTCTTGTAACATAAATATTAGCATATTAATTTATCAAAATTACTTTATTGTACTGGTAGGTAAACATTTTTCATTTATAACAGCTACTTAAAATGATGTTACTTTGATGGTATAAGCTCGCTGAGGAAGTCTTCTTTCCCAGTTCTATATTTAAAAAAATAATATAATACATATAAACTCCTATGAGGTCCTGATAATTTCTATAGGAAAAACCGATTTAATTAAATCAAATAATCTTACCTGGCTAGAAAGAATGATATACAGATAAACAGAGTGCATAGAGAGAGCCGGAACTGACTTCCCAGTCTGTCAATCTTACTCAACATCTCTTTTTTTCTAATTTTAGTTGACACCACAGAAATGTGTATTTCCGATCTTCTTAAGCATCTGTTTCCTTTTTCAATCTTTTCTCAACAATTTGATCATTTTAAACATGTATATAGGTTTTCCATTCAGTTTACACGACTATTTATAATTCATAAGTGATGATATACGCATTATATGTTGATTAGAAAGTAATGTCTGTCTATATTTATGAGTATATAACCTTTCGTTTGATGTGGTTCATTCGTGCTCCTAATACAAATAATAAACAGTAATTCTTAGAGGAATTACTATTGTACAAAATATACAACATAATGCAATTTTTATAATATTTAGTTTTTTTCACAAATTCCTTCTTAAAACCTTTAAAGATCGTTTCGCTTCTTAGTTTTCAGAAAGAAAAGAACTACACGAGAAACGTTAGTTAATATAAAGTGGATATTTATTTAAATCCAAAATGCAATAGAAAATACATGAAAATGTGTTTTGTTTTCGTCATTAGAATGTCAGCTATTGGAATTTATGTTAATACTTTTTTATAAAAAAATTAATTACTCCATATTTGTTTTATTTTAACGAGATTTGAAGGAATTAAAAAATAGAAAGTTATTTCTGGTTTTAAAATGATTTGCAAATCACCGTGTATTTAAATATTGCAAGTTTGGGAAGCTATTTATACACTAACGTTAATTTTGTAACATTATTAGTAATAGTTTTAGAAAAATACGGTTCCATCAATAAACTGCTAAGCTTAAGAGGGTGCAATGTTGGCTAAATTTATTTTAATTTACTTTTATGCAAAGGGTGTAAAACAGGCAAGGAAAGCATCCGTTAAATTCAGATAGCCCCGATATTTCTGAAATGTTAACACTCGGTATTAGACATGAATTAGTAAATGTTCCCACAACTTCGGTGTCTTTACATTATTTTAAAGGGTTCTAGAGGGAATAATATGGACAAAACCATCCCATTTAAAAATTCAAATATTTCAGATTTGCATTGAATTTAATCCATCGTTATTAGACAAGAATTAAGCCAGATTACCTGAATCGCAATTACTTCTTTATCTGTATCCTTACATTTTAGACATTTACGATCATCGAAAACAGGTAATTGATTTTGATCAGAATTGGAATAAAGATTCTAGACATAGGGTTTAGTGTACTAATATAAACATTTTAATTTTCGTAGAAGGAGACACACGTATACTAAAAAGATAGATAGATAGATAGATTATATATATATATAACATTATATATTGTGAGTATATAGCTGTAATCTTAGCTAGCTGCAAGCATTGCCTATTTCACAGACGTTTGTTTACAGATGTTTCTCACACCGACATCACTTTCAGTACCATCATTCTTGAGATACACCTCGTATATATATATATATATATATATATATATATATATATATATATATATATATATATATATATATATATATATATATATATATATATGTATATATATATTACATAGTTCACCCCAAACAAGGCATGCCGCCACTGTAGACGTAAGGGGCTACTAAGAAAAAGGGTGACATTTTTTTTTTTTGTCAACCTAAATTTGGAGCTGCGCAGCGAGATTCTGTTTACATTAGTTTTAAATTTCTGCATGACAGTACCGTCAGGAAAACAGGGGACAGTGAGGGGGTTCCAGAGTCCAGCAGCAGGAGGAGAGAAGCGTTTGGAGTAGAAAGCTCTTCGGCATCTGGGGACCTCCACAGTATATGGATGAGATTTGGCATATTGTCGGGTTGGTCTAGTGAATTTACGTCGTGGAGTCACCAGAGCAGCAAGTTCATCGGAGCACAATCCATTGAAGTACTTGTAAAACAGGCACAAATAAGCAACATTGCAGCGAAAGGACAGGGGTTGGAGTTTGGTGGATAGTGAGGGACCTATTAAGTTGGCAACTCTTTTTTGGGGCCTTGTCTAAAATGGAGAAACTAGTGGATTATGCCCCAGCCATGATGTGGCAATAATACTCCATGCACGGGCGGATGGTGGCTTTGTAGAGATATAGGATAATGTCAGGTGTGAGAAGTTTACTAGCACGGTAGAGGGAGCCCACCTCTGCAGCAGCCCTTCAATGTATTAATTCCAATTCATGTTATCTGTAAAAGTTAGGCTGAGGAGTGTGAATGATGAACTCTCAGGTAGGGTGTTATTTGCCATGACAATCGGTGGTTGAAGGGGTTTCTTGTAATTGAAGGAAAGTAGCTTTGTCTTTGCGGCATTTAAAGTTACCATCCATTTTTGACCCAATCTAC
Organism: Sepiola atlantica; assembly: GCA_963556195.1. Taxonomy (NCBI): domain Eukaryota; kingdom Metazoa; phylum Mollusca; class Cephalopoda; order Sepiida; family Sepiolidae; genus Sepiola; species Sepiola atlantica. Next base: position 136,164,888 of record OY744522.1, read on the forward strand.
TACAGACTGGAGGTCATTTTCTAAGGATTCAGCCATTGACTCAGATATGTGCGCGTTGGTTTTGCCCACATGACGAGAGTAGACGTGGTGTCGTCAGCAAATATTCCTATCTCAATGATATCAGGGAGGTCATTTATGAAAATCAAGAACAGTAGAGGTCCAAGGATGGATCCCTGGGGTACACCAGCATTTATGCTTAGATGAACGACCATCGAGGACAACCTGGATCTTTCTTTTTGATAGGAAGGATTTAATGATATTAAATATTCGCTGAGTAATACCATATAAGTGCAGTTTTAGGAGAAGCCCTTCATGCCATACCTTGTCAATGGCCTTTGATATATCAAGCGCTACCACCGTAGCTTCACCTGCCTTGTCCAGTGTGTGATATATGCGTTCAGAGATGAATGTTTTGATATATGCGGTAGATCGTGCTTGCCTAAATCCGTATTGATGTCAGAAAGAAGTTTAGCATTAACTAGGTGCCGGACTATCGCTAGATTGATTAATGATTCAAAGATTTCAGCAAAGATTGGGAGTAGACTGATTGGGCGATAGTTTAGAAGATCAGTTCTATATCTAAAATTATTGAAGACTGGTATCGCAGTGGAAATTGTTCAACTATCATGGAAACAAGATTCAGCAAGGCATTTGTTGTATAGTTTGGAGAGTACAGGGACCAGCTCAGCATAGCATTTATTAATTATTATTACTAGTATTAGATGAGGCCCACAAACTTTGGAGGTGTCAAGGTGTTTTATGATGTCTCTGACCTGAGATGGGGTGATGGCAAGGTTCTCAAGTGGTGCTTCAGTCCGCAATGGGAATTTAGGGAGCGGGTTGATTGCTGAGTCCAAAGTTGAGTTTAAGGCGAAACGCTGGGCAAGTAGTTCAGCCTAATCAGTTGCCGTGCAAACAACATCATTGTGATTTGATAGCGGAGGAATTGTCTGTTGTACATTGTACATCACACTATTGTATATTTTTCAGAAATCACGAGTGCCTAGTTTCTGTGACTGAATGCATTTTTTTGGTTATCTCTGTATACCTTCTCTTTGCTTCATCTATCACTACTTATCAATTATTTCTTGCCTCTATAAAGTTCTGTCTATTCTCAGTTGACTAATGGCAGCCGAATTTTTGGAATGCCTACTGCCTCTAAGTAATATCAGCTGCACAGTCTGAGGTGAACCATTGAGGAGAGTGGGGTTTGCTGAAGAATTTTCGCGTGGGGACCTAAGCACCAATGCCTGCTTTGACACATTCGGTTAGCTCATTTACACACTGATCAGCATTGAGAAGGTTTCAGCCCATGAGGCGTCGCTGATATGATCCCTGATGGATTCAAAATTAGTCTGCTCATAGTTTCTTGTCGTTTTTAGCAATGGCTCTTCAGATTTTGGACGAGTTTTTAAGGTGATCAGTATCATTACCATAACGTGATCAGAGTTTCCGAGCGGTCTATGGACATTCGCCACACAAGCCTCAGGTAGTGAGATCAAGAACAGGTCGAGAAGTGAAGCTTGCTGGTCAGCACTATCAGGAAGGTGGGTCGGAAAAGTGACAGTCTGTAACAGGTCGTGAGCTGAGGAAAAATTAAACGTAGAGTTCTCAGCTGCATCAGTAACGCTGGAGAATCCCAACCAGTCACGGTGGTGTGCATTAAAATCCCAAATACATGTATTTGCGCATTTGAGTCGAGTGAGAGTGTTCTATCTAAGCTTTCAGAGACAGAGTCAAGCAAGATACAGTCCTGGGTAGAAGGAGAACGGTATAAGAAATATATGTTACTAACTCTGTGATGTAAGGTTAATCTAAATCACATGTGGGCTTGGTCATCTGATTCTAACCTATTGTTTTCTAGTCAGCGTCCTTACGGTAAAGTGTAAGAATTTATCTGGTCTGAATAAGTATCCAGCTACGTGATGTTACTTGAGGTAACATCAATATGAGAAGGTGCACTATTCCTCGTATGAGCCAGTGTATGGCTGTGTCAAGATGATCTTATTTGGGCTTCGAATACTATGTTATTTTGAATATTTAGGCAGAGTTTACTTGTATGGCGAAGTATCTTTGTGTCGGGTCGTCCTGAAAACCCATATACAGACAGACCGAAGACACTCGAGGATCGTCCAATGTGAACGCTGAGATATTGTACTCCTTCTTTTGAACAACATGTAATATAGTTATCTAAGTATCGTAGATTCTGTACTTTCAGAATATGGTATAAGACACCCATCTCCAAATCCCTAGACAGAGTTCGATAGCATAACAACGGGCAGATTCTACAACTTAAGCAACTTGGCTAATAGTGTTTATATAATCATTAAGACTTCAATTACTTGACCGTTGCCGATAACGTATTGTCTCACAAGCACAGTATGTTTGAGAATATAGTACCAGCTACATGGTAAAACAATGACAAATGAAAATTGCTTAGTTAGAATCAACGTTTGCAACGTAAGTTTAAATGCAATTATGGTCCAACTGAATAACATCATATATATATATATATATATATATATATACATATATATATATATATATATATATATATATATATATATATATATATATATATATATATATATATATATATATATACCATTAAAGTATTTCTTAATTTTTATTTTTTTCTTAATTTTTTATTTTTTATAAATTTATTTTTTTCTTTAACACATAATTTAGACGAAACTAATTTAACCCTTCAAAACAAATAACGCCTCAGATCAAAACAACAGTTAGCAAAAACTGATTCACGGGATTCTTTTTAAAAATATATTTAAATTTTAAATCTCAATTTTAAAATTTTATCTCTCTTTTTGGGACTTTATTAAGCTTTTTAATCTCAAATATCTTTCTCAAACACAAAATTTAGACGATACTAATTTACCACTTCCAAGCAAATGACGTATCCGAGCATGGCTTATATGAGACCATCCATTTTTCTACCAAGTGACAAGAAAGCTGAAGATAGCCGGGAGGTTAACACCTTCTGAGCTTGAAACCAATGATACTGATGGTGTACTGATTTTCTGTACCGAATAATAAATAAATATTACGCTTTCAATTTTTGATTTTGTCAATTAAATGAGAATTCTGCTGGTATTATTACTACTATCTTACAAAAGAATTTATATATATATATATATATATATATATATAGAGAGAGAGAGAGAGAGAGAGAGAGACAGAGAGAGAGGGGGGAGAGAGAGAGATATATATATCTTCATATAATTTAAATTGTCCGTCAATTTTTCCAGTACTTCGTGTTTTCCGTCCACTATCTTACGCGAATTATTTTGAGATAATGTGTTCTAAACGTTATTTCTATCCCAAGCATCGCCTCCTCCTGGCTTGCAGCTGACAAATTATCATCATCTTATTTGTTTCCTATTGGAAAATATTGTTTTTCAATCTCCTTTGATATTATTTTTTATGCGTTTTTTTAATCTATTAACTCTCTTGCAACCTGCGTTTTATTCCATCAGGTGCCAGTGTTGTACACGATTTCACACAGGAACACGCAAAGAAAGGGGATATAGACATAGAGAGAGAAACCGAGAAACGAAACAGGTGCACGAACCACGTGTTTTGTTTTGTTTTGTTTTTGTCTTCTGGCAACGATTTAGATTATCGAGAAAAAAGAAAATACCAGCCATTAAAGGATGAAAAATACAAACCTGATGGCGTCGTTGCGACTGGTGTCGTCAGCGAATTTTTTCGGCAGGAAAACGAAAGACATAGGCATCAGGTATTCCTTTAATGTTATTCATTTACTCCCTCATATATATATATATATATATATATATATATATATATATATATATATATATATATATATATATATATTATGTGTGTGTGTTGGATCCGTGACGGATAGAGTAGTTTTATAGGATATCCAAAGGAAAAAGGGCTCAATGTAGTGCAAGGAAACGATGAAATTAAAAAGAAAAACTCAAGACTAAAATTTTTAAAAGCTATTTGCATTATAATTTATTTCGCCCACATAGCGGGTTTTGTCAGATGCTATCTAAGAGATAGTCACTAGTTTACTGAAAAGAATGAGAATATTTACACCATCCTTGGAATGTTAGGTTGGGGTAAAATGGAGGGGTTCGAAAATTATGACTACTATTTTGTAATCATGCTCTGAAAAATAAAAACCTACTAAGTTTCGGAGCATGATTGCAAAAAATGTCATCATATTTGAGTTCTGTTTCACTTCATGTGTAAACTATTTATGCTGTTTTACATGCAATATTTGTCCTGGAGATTTGAAATATTTTTTAATAAAAATTCTGTGCTATACAAATTCTTTTTGATATAACTAAAGTTATAGTTATTGAACTAAACTTTTCTTTCAATATGTGTAGAATTTGGAGCTACACATTTTTATACTTAGAGATATATAAGATACACATATGTACTCTATCCACCCGTAAGTTACGAAATTTTAAAAAATGTTTGTCTGTTTACGTAAATTACCATAATTTATATGTTTCTCTTTACATCAATAACGTAGTTTATATGTGCTTGCTTTGTAATGAAACGTCATTTATATTTGTCTGTATCCATAGTTAAAAAAGAGACTATTGATTTTAGACAAGTTGCATAATTACATCATTTTAAATAGTTTTTGAAAGATGTCTTCGTATGTTGCGCTATTGCATTCTAATTCCAATAAATAATTTCTTAATAGTATATTAAAAGTATGAGGTGTCAGTCACGTAGAGGCGAGAACACACATATACGATAGATATAAATAAACGATAGAATTCAAATTCGAGGGTTCATTTATTTAAACGTTACTTTTTAACGGACATCCTTGTTTTGCGTTGAGATATTCCGTAATATTTGAACGGATAATAACTATATACAGGACTTAAAAATAGACAAATCCAGAAATAGTAAAATATGACTCAGACAGGATTCGAACCTGTGTTTTCGAATATCTTTTAGTTAGCGTCCTCTTTAACCAGTTGACTAGTGAAAATATCTGTCGAAATAATGCCAAGTACTCACCTTCCCATCTGCGGGCGTTCAAAAGTTTTGTTAAATTCAATTCAATCATGCCCTCTCTCGGCTGACCTTTCAGGGGTAATATTGAAAATTGGAATTTGATATAGTATATACCATACAAACTTATTTCTCTCTCACCTCTTTGACGTTTCTTTCTGACCTGCCCCCTTTTTTTCTGACGTTCTTATATTTAATTATTTTCACCTTTCGGCAAATAAAAGTTTAATTTATACATTCGTATATTTTGAAACGATTTTAAATCTAAAATGCTATTTTCAGGTGACTTTCTGACGATAAAAGCGTTTTCTTTGAAAAGCCATGGCTTAAGGGTCATTTTATGTTTGTATTCCTTGTTTGAACATTTGGTAGGTTAATAAACTTGTTAACTATGTAAACTGTATCTATTTCATCACTTCATTATCCGTATATAATCCATAATCCTTTTCTTTTTACTTCTTTGAACATATCTACTTTTCCTGGAAGCTAGAAGTGAAAATGACTATTCTTACTCTAATTAGGACCTTTTGACATTCAATTTGGATTTTCTGGATTTAATCTATTGTTTTTTGAATTTTCCACCTATATCTATACGGATTTCTCTGATTACTACTTGGAATACTCAGATTTTATGGATTACCTTTGAACATTTGAGCATTTTCACATTCTATTGTAACATTGTTTGTATTGGGGTTGTTTACCCTAATTATGACGTTTTTAGCTAACAAAAAAGTTTTCTTCTATATATATAAATTTTCAAAGTTACATTTACCAGTAATTACTGCTTTTTTATTCTCTGATAAAAAGAATTCGTCTTTGAAAATCCATGGGTTAAGTATCTATTGTTTTCAACTTTTGATGAATTAATACAATTTGTAATCTATCAAACTTTTATTTACATTATTCATTTTCTTGAGTGATTGCTCTATACAGTATATTAAGCTTTCCATTATCACGATAGATCTTTATTTAAAGATACAACATTTACCTTTAAATTTTCATTCAATATATATATATATATATATATAGAGAGAGAGAGAGAGAGAGAGAGAGAAAGAGAGAGACAGACAGACAGAGAGACAGAGAGATAAAGAGATACATACATAGATATAGACATATATATATATATATATATATATATATATATATAGAGAGAGAGAGAGAGAGAGGGAGAGAGAGAGAGTAAGTTGAAACAAATGATTTTACAGTATTTATATCAGTTAGTTCCATTAGCCTCCACATTTGAAGTCCACGATTTAAGATTGTATAGATCCTAAAATAAAGTATTCCTATTAATCTAATTAATGTCTACTCACCTTAACTAATTAATCTCTAACCATCTCAGATTTACGTATTTTTATTTAATGAGGAGTATCCTCGGCCTCAACTTATTTGTTTTATGATTTTTATCTTTAATATTCAATTCAAAAATTAACAAACAACATCCAAACTGGGAATAGACCAACGACACCTAAAAAAACAGGGGGCGTTAGGAAGGACCAAATGAACTTATCGTACCAGCAATCTAGAGTTCATATGATATATGCTACAGAGAAATACACAGGAAAATGCCCCCGAGATCAACCGAAAATGAAAGAAGGAGGATTATGAATAAAAAAGAAACTTTCGGAAAACGACTCAGATAGACCAACGGATAACGAATAAAGAACAATACACAGACTTACCATGCGTCTGTGGACGGAAATTTAACTCCCAAAAAGGAATGAAGATTTATCGAAGCAAAATACGATGTGCTTCTCAATCAGTGATTGATAAGCAGCGCTCTGTCATCACAAATAAGACGTCGGAAAACCAAGGTCAGGACGCAACCCACAGTGCCGAGGATATTCATGCAATTGCGCCAGTGAGTGAGATGAAACTTCCCAGAATAAAATTCCCACTGGCAAGCAGTTCGGAGGAATGGTGCATGCTAAACACTACAATAAGCAATGCACAACATAAGGAATTAGATAGAAAGAGATATGATCAACAGTTAGAAAATGTGGTCATGTTATATACAAGATTTGAATGGCATTTTATGGTGAAAAAGAGAAATTTACTAAACCATCAGTCAAGAAGAACAGACGACAGAGGGAGATAGAAAACTTAAGAAATAAGAAGACACATTTGAAAAGAGAGCTTTGCGTCTCAACTGCCGATCAGAAGGAGCGTTTACTAAAGATCTGCAAAGATCTCAAAGACAAGCACAGCACTCTAAGCAGGGCACGACGCGTCAGGAACAAACGTATATGAGACGGAGGAGAGAGCGTGAACGGTTCATTCAAGAACGATATAAATACGCAAGGAGTCTTTTCGACCAGCCCAAATCAGGAGTGCTAAAAACGGAACAAAACATGTGTTAGAAACGCACTTAAGACATACATACCGTGACCACCAACGGCGCATCCCACTGGCAACTAACTAGTAAGCTGACATGGACAGATATTCTTGATGCAAAGTTCAACATGAACATATTAACACACAAAGAAGTAAGATGTGTTGTTAACAAAGTCAGAAATAAACCGAACGGGATACCTTTCTCACTCTACAAAAGATGTCCTAAAGTGCTAAAATGGCTACATACGAATTTGAAGTTGACATAGAAAACTTTCATGTCAGTAACTAGTGGATGAAAGCAGACGGTGTGTACATATCCGAAGAACAGAACACAGAATCCATGAATCGATTTCAGACAATTTTACTCCTTTATGTTGAAGGAAAAATATTTTTCGCGGTAATGGCTTCAAGACTAACAAAATACCTACTCTCAAATGGATATATATCGACACTTCTGTGCAAAAAGGGGGTGTCCCTGGAATAGCAGGTTGCCTGGAGCATAGAAGCGTGATATGGTATGCTATCTAAAGAGCGAGAGTCAACAAAACTGATTTGGATGTTATATGGTTCGATTTGGCTAATGCATATGGGTCTATGCCTCATCAAATAATTCAACTATCGCTTCAGATGTACCACATCCAAAAGGAAATACGAACGATACTTGCAACATATTTCATATGCTATTTACCACAGACGACTACACTACAAACTGGATCAGACTCGAGGTGGGAATAGCAATGGGATGTACAGTGTCATCTATACTTTTCGTTTTAGCGATGCAGATAATTCTCAAAGAAGCTGAAAACAATGCAAACCCTATTATCTTAGGGGGAGGATCAAAATGTCACCGCTGAAGGCTTTAATGAACGATACTACGAACCGCACATCAAAAGAAACTGAGACGCGCAAGTTACTCAGTATAATGGATGATCTGATGATCTGGTCGAGAATGATGTTCAAGCCTAAAATGTTCAGAAGTTTATCTCTCAGAAAGAGGAAAGTACACCGGGGTATCTGCTTAGCAGTGGGTGGTAAGAACATCCCTACCGTCTCAGAAGAACCGATAAAGAGCTTGGGTAAGTGGTACGAATAGACCTTGAAAGACACCAAGCAGGTTAAAGTGACAATAAGAACAGTTAATGAAAGTCTAAAAACGATCGGGTGCTGTCTACTACAAGGTAAATACAAAGTATGGTATCTTCAACACATGCTAATCCCAATTCTGTTTTGCCTCTTCTCGTATATGAAATCTTTATGAGCACAGTTGAAGCAATAGAAGCAAAGATCAGTAGAGATACGAGAAAATGGCTTCGTTTTCCTCCAGGATTGTCACATGTAGAACTATAAAGCAAACAGGCCAAACTAAAATTACCGCACAAGTCTATTTCAAAGGAATTTAAAGCTGGGAAAGTCAGGTTCCAGATGATGCTGAACGATTCCAAGGGAATGGTGGTAAAGGTAATACAACCCTTCCTTCAGACAAGAATGAAATGGAAAGCTCGAGACGCTATAACTGGGTCTTAAGAGAACCTATGGCTCAATGAAGCCATCGGACTCACTCAGACAGGAAGATTTGGTCTGGGAATGACCAGGTTCAGTCAAAGATCGCCGCGACCTGATTATTCAGGAAATAAAGTGCAAGGAGGAAAGCAAAAGGCTCATAAAAGGAGTCCGACAATAACAGCAGGGACAATGGACGAACTGGTAAGAAGCTATCAAAAAATCCCTTATATGGAATAACATTTGGCGTATGGCGCCACTTAGGTTCAGATTCATAATACGATCAACTTACGATCGATGACCAACCTCGTCAAAATAGAAGAAGGAGGACAAGTTAACCAATGGGGCATGTTCTTAGTTCATGTAGAGTGGCCCTTGCTAATAGTCGATATATGTTGCGGCACAATCGGGTACTAGATTAACTGACGACAACAATTAGCAATCATACGAAGCCCGAAGCAGCTAACATCAGCCCAAAGTTTTTTTACAGAGGGAGGGAAGATGTGATCGGGTCTAAGCGTACAGACCAATTATTAGAACCCGACCCAATTTTTTTTGGACCAGATGGCGATTGGATGGTAGCCGTTTTCGCCGAAGCAGCTAACATCAGCCCAAAGTTTTTTTTTTACAGAGGGAGGGAAGATGTGATCGGGTCTAAGCGTACAAACCAATTATTAGAACCCGACCCAAATTTTTTGGGACCAGATGGCGATTGGATGGTAGCCGTTTTCGCCTTTGCTGGCGCAATAATTACCCCAAAATTATTAGTGAAAAGGGGCAACAGCCAGACATTGTTATATCGTCAGGAACAAACATAAGATTCATCTTGTTGGATTGACAGTACCTTATGAGAGCCAGGTAGAAGAACAACAGCAATACAAGATAGAGTAATACGAAGAACTAAAGTGAGAACTGACCCGTGAAGGTTATAGCGTTATCCTTCGATCCGTTGAAGTTGGAGCTCTCTGTATCAGCTTGGAATTAAAGGCCAAAAAAGAGCCACAGCCAGCAAACGCCTCATAGAGATAATCGAACAATGTGCAATGTGGCTCTGGCGGAAAGCAATATCACATGGTATAATAGCAGGTGTCCACTGTATAGTTATCTCTGTGAGAGGAAAACATTTTTTTTAATTTTTTTCATGAATATTTAAAATATCTCCTTTGAACCATTAGGATTATAATTTATCTCACTTGAATCATTTCTCGGTATATAATGTTAGGAATTTTATTTAATTATTTATTTTATTTTATGCTATTTTATTTCATTTATTAATTTATTTTATTTATTATTTTATTAAGAAACAATTATCTCTTCGATATAAGAGAACGTGTTTAAAGACGTTAGACGCTCAGCCGTTAAACAACAGACGGTGAGTCATTAAACGACACGTGAGACGCTAAGCAATTTAACAGTCAGTTGTTTTTTTATTCATTGAACAGTTCATTAGATTGAAATGCGATTCAGATAATGGGGGGCAATACGTGAAAATGTCGTCCAGAAGAAGCCCCGAAATGGTGCAGATTCTCTTCTGATGGAATATTCCACACGTAAAACGGGGGAGGAAAAATGAATATATATACAAGCCCACAAAGTAAGCTGTTTCTTTCAAACAACAATATATTCTGTTGTCCGCTCGCTTCATAGCAACTTTCTGCTACTGTTCCGGTAGCTAGTTTCATTCTATTACCGTTAGCTTTTAAAACAATATGTATTTCTTTAGGGTTGCTATTTTTTTAAATGTTTAAGAGTTATTCCCCTTTTCACCTTTGAATGAGTTCAGACGGTTAGATTATTGCTGAGTCGCCCGTGATTATCTTTCCCTGAAATTAATTCCGGTATTGCCTCGATGATACTCTAAATTTGAATTATTACGAATTTGGTTATAACGGATAACAACAGCACAGTTTTTTTGTTATAGTACTGATTATGTTTTTTGATCAATTATAAGACTTTAACTTTTAGATAAACTGTAAAGTCTCCATTTTGTTTTGACTTTCAATAATTAATATTATATTTTGAGAACCTTATTAAATAAGACTTATTTTGACATCATATATTCACTCCTCCATTTTGATAAAACCTTAAATATATGTCCACATTACTCGTGTTGTGAAATGGATAATTGACATAAACAACAATCTATGTGCCTCAAAATGTTTTCGTATTTTTGTTTTATTAAGGGCATCTTATGGATATTTAATGTAACTTTCTCTAGTTTTATAAGTATTTTCGTTTCGTTGATGCTTCCAATGCGTGCGCGCATATTTCTATCCATATAAGTATGTGATATTTTACCTATTTGATTATATGAACTTAATTTTTATATTTTATGTTTTCATATTTTTAATATTTGTTATACTCTATGGTATTTCATTTAATAATTCGAACTGACTCGTATGTGTTTACTACATTATTTAAATTATTTAGTGCAAAGGTTTTAATCCAGAATAAAACAACACATCCTCAATGCAATACGCCAGGTCCGACTAAATATTTTAAATAATTTAGTCAACACAACCTATTGCTCAACATTTCATAAATAGCGCCGAATGTGCGTCAACTTACACTAGTGACAATGTCTCTGTCATAAGTAGATCACATTCGTTATTCCACCTTAAAGTCCTGGAAACAATATATCAATATATATTAAATCATTAAACCCTTCCTATGTAAACAAAGGGTTTGGCTTCTAGAAGTCAGTGTGATCCACTTGTGCCCCCCTCATTTGTCCCATTAAACTGTCACCTGTCTTTATTTCTCTCGATATTTTAAGTCGTAATTGTATTTACTTCCACGTATTTATTATGATGAGTGTGGACGAAAGCCGGCTATGTAAATTTATATAATTACACTTTTCCCTCGTTTTTATCACTATTTTAATTTCATACTCCCATAAAATAAGAATGTGACAAATGTCTATATTCCTTGCCGTAATAACATTTTGTAGCGCGAAAAATTTATTGATTTAGCAGATATATACTTCATTCCAGTCGCTTACCTTTGCTAGGCTGGGAGGATGATATCATGATGAACGAAGTACATACACTGAACCCCAAAAGAGGGGGTAAAAACAAACATATACTACACTAATCCTCAAAAAGGACTTAATATGTGGTAGGACGGGATGTTTACAAAAAAACAGGTACTACAATACCCGTTCTAAAAAAGAGTAGATAATACCTGGAAGAACATCCCCATAGAAGCAGAAAGTAATGCCCATGAATATAGTATCATGGCAACCGAAAAGAAGGTAGTCCCTGGGAAGATGATCTCATGACAAAAGAACATATACTACATTAACCCTCCCTCACAGGAGGACGTAAGACCTGGGGGATTAAAAAGGGGGAGGTAATACCTGGGAGAACGGGCCTATGACAACAGAACCGATACTACACTTACCTATCCCCATTAAAAGATTATACAATAATAGATTAAATCAGATTTTGGGGGTTATTCATTTACAAATGCCAAGTTATAAACACATATGTTTTTTATAGTTTCTTGGTCCTTTATCTAACATCTCACTCCCCATTTTAATTCAATAGATTTCTGTAAATTAACATATTTATGTAAAAGAATTTATCAACAATTTGAAGATATTTTAAGTAGGATGTCCTCTTCCAAGAATAAATGTGGTATTGTGGTAACTAAGATCACATTGTCCCTAATTTTGTCTTAATTTAAATGTTTATATTTTGTGCAAATAAATAATTCAAAGTGTAGTATATTTTCTCAGCATCTCATTTACTTCTTTACTATCGACAAAACTATTACTTATGAACATAATTTTAAAAAAAACAATAACATTATAATACAGCGTCGTTAACAGGATAGAGAGAAAAGGAGAGAGTGATGGAAAAGAGCGCCAGAGGGAGAGAGAGACATGAGATTAGTTTAATTTCTTAAGTAAAACTTATTTCGCGTTTTTTTTTTTTAACTTTACTCGGGTATTTCTTTTTTTAGTCAGATGTAACTCGCATATTGGCTTATTTTTGTTTTTGTTGTTGTTGAGTTTTGCGGTTGTTTGGATAGGGGGCAGTGTCACTTCGATTAGTTATTGTCGGTTCTTACAGTCAGATGGTGCTTATCCAGATTGAGGGAGACATTCGAAAAAAAAAAAAAAAGCAAACTGAGCAATATCTGTTTGATGTACGTATCTGTCACGGGATGAATATATCCTATACAAAAAATAACGTAAGTAGTTTTTATTTTATAATAGAAAATACAATTTTACCGATTAATGAATAATGTGAAAATAAGGCTGCCATTACGGCTTATTATTAATTTCAGTTATCTCCCTTGAATAAGTCGTAAAACCGCACGTATTTCCACGTTATCTGTTAATCGGTAAAATTTAATTTTGTTTTTTTAAATAAAAAACTACTTTATTAATTTACGTGATTTTTGGTATAGGATATATTCATCCCGTAACAGGTACGTACATCAAACAGATATTCCTCAGTTTGTTTTATTTTTATTTTTCGAATGTCTCTCTTAATCTGGATAAGCACTAAAAGAAAAAATAGAAGAAACACATTTTTTTTCACTGGCAATTTACAAAAATTGATGCGGTCGCTTTTTCTTGACGGCGACCTATGTTTGAAACATTTGAACGTTAAATAAAACTCACGATTTTTTAAAAATGTTTTATGAAAATAAAGCACTGAGATGTTAACAATTAAACAACAAAATTTTAATATTTTTTATATATTACGAAAAAGCCCCTACATTCCGTGTTAATAAAATCACAACAAGTTAATTACTTGAATTAGGCATTATTTAATCAATATTTTCACCAAATAAATAATATAATTGCAAAAAATATTTTATGTGATTTTAATGATAAGAGTGTCTGGGAAAATTCAAAACGCGATGTTATTATATTTCCCCTTCGCGCATGAACGTGTCATTATCAGCGTAAGAATTGTTTTTATAATCTTGAAAATAAACAAAACATTGTAAAAATTGAGAATTAGGGTCATAACGAAAAAAATAATTATTTAAAAATTGGATAATTTCTACTAACGATTGACTTGGAAAGGTTGGCTACCAAGTTCGGCAATAAACAGGCGGGATTAGTCCTACACCTACCACCCTTCGAATTTTATTTTCAGCGATTCAACGATTTCGTTATTTTCACAATTCATCGTAAGTTATTTGGAAAGATAAAACGTAAGTTTGTATTTTTTTGTCATTTTTTCATTAATAAATAGTATTTAAAAAGTTAAAACAAGTATTTATTAAGAAATAAATGGAATGCAGATTTGAAAGAAAATGATTATTTATTAATAATCATTTTCTTTCAAACTTTAATTTTATTTATAAATTGTTTTAACTTTTTTCAATAAATAAATTGTCAGTGTAGTCATTGACTTTAAATTACCTTATCACACTTAAAATAAAACAATACACTTTTAGCTTTATTTTAAAAAGAATTAATATAATTTATCGTTACGACACGTGTAAGAATAACTCGAGTAAGTTGTTAATCATCTTGTAAAAAATTGATAAAATTGACGCAGTTCGTAACGTAAAAATAATTTTTAATAACATTTTAAAAAAGGTTTCTTTCAAATTCTAAAGAAAAACACTAATTGCTGAAGTTTTAATCATCATGTAAAGAAAGAATTCGTGAGAAAAAATGTTTGTTAACATGTTACAATTGTTTTATTTGAAATTTTAAGGAAGAACATTGGTAAACAGACGTCATCAATAATTTCAGAGTATTACTGAATTAAAAACTAATACCAAGTTAAATATAAACGATTTTAGATAAAAAATAAATAAAATCTTAATTGTGTACATTTACACATATTTAAAAAATTAAGCATTTCTTTTTTATTGCAACAAAATAAAGGTACTTAAATTAGCTAAATTTCTTTATAACCTAAAAGAGAATAAAGAAATTAAAGTATAATATTTTTTTCAATTTCTATAAACTATTACAAAACCATTTTTATATATAGTTAAAAATTATAAACAGAAATATTATTACATTTATGTCTTCCATATATCATGCATAGCGATAGCGTCTTTGTTTACTGGTTGACTGAATGCCGGATTTTACTAAACACTGATTTTGGGGGGTGGAGGTAATTTGGCTAATTATTAGTAAAACGTAAAAAAATGTGTGTTTTAATTCAGTATCTTATAACTTTAATTCAATAATTATCTCTGAAGTAGTTCCAGAAAACTGATAAGTGATTTTCACAAGTAATTTCTTCAAAGTTCAAAATTCACTGAATTTTTGGTTTTCTTAGCCATCGTGATAACATTTTGCATTCTAATTGTTTTCACACGTGAATATACATTTTGTCCTTTCAGAGATTAAGTGTAGGTTTTTATCTTTCAAACACAATCAAAGTTTACACGGAAAATAATTAAAAAAATTAATGATAAGCGTTTTTTAATAATCATAGTCTGTACAAGACACGACCATTTTTGCACGTACCTAGTATATATATATATATATATATATATATATATATATATATATATATATATATATATATATATATATTAGTACTTCATGTATCCACATAAAATATTATAAGGAGATATAATTTTTTATGTATCAGTTTTCAGTATTTACTTCAACAGTGCTCGATACGTAAGTAGAGCTAGGTAGTAAGCAATGAAAATATATATGGCAATCAAGCTACACAGAGGCTCCCGTGTTTCATCCCTGGGGGGGGGAATTGTCAGGCTAAATGCATGGAGTTATTTTAGTCAGGTGTTTTTATATACATGGCTTGCTAGTTAACCAATCAGATTCTTTGTTGTTCCCTCAGCCAATCGTTGGGCTTCCGGCGAACAAAGGCTTTGTTGGTGACGCTCCTATGCCTATCCTATTTTTTGTTAACAATGGATTTTCCTATATCCTGTTTCCTTTGTTTTGTCAATACAATAAGCGAATTTATTTTAACACGTGGTTTCTTGTAATTCTATTTTAGGTTTTAAATTTTAACTTGTTCAGTTTTTTATTCATTTATATAATTATTTATGTGTATTCATTTTATTTTTTTTATATTATATATCATCCTAAGGTAAATTTATTTTTATGTAAACAGCTGTTTGCTATTTCGCTTCTAGAGTTTAATAGGTTTCGGGTATCTTTAAAATTTAAGATTTCATATTTTTCATTCAGGCATAATCTACACGGGTCGTCTATGTTTCTACATGTACTGGCCTGTCTTACTATTTTCCATTCAATTATGTGTGAGTGTCCATTTTCTTTGAGCTCCCAATAATGGTTAGCTAGTGCTGTTTTAGTTCGACGTTCTTTGTTTTACAATTTGCTTTTGTGGTCATAGTATCTGGTCTTAAAGTCTAGGGGTGTCATACCCACGTAGTATTTCTTGTTATTTGGTCTTTCGTTGGCAAATATCGTTGCTTGGTATACAACACTTTTAGTTAGGCATTTATTTTGTAGTGGACAAAGTTTACGATTCATGCAGTTACATCTTTTCTCTTCATTGCTAACTTTTTCGTTTCTATTCGGGTGATTATTATTAGTGTTTTGTTTATTTCTATTAGTAGTGTTTATATTTTTGTTCTTCGTAGTGTTATTTTGTGTATATTTTCCACTTTGTTTATTTTTTTCTTCTCTGTTGTTGTCTTTTAGTATTTTGTTGTTGTGTGCCTTAATTATCATTTCGATATTTAAATTCGTATGATTCTGTTCTACTAGATACATCCAGTTACTCACAGAGGAAGCTAGTACTCTGGATCCGACAGAACTCCAATACTGCATGCTGTCTTTTCCGTGCTAAACGCACAGATCGAATGGGCGTATCATAAGAATCCAGTTCTAGCTTGTCAGTCGTTTTTCTATTTTCATATTTCTAAAAGCGAATAAGAAAATCGATAAAAATTACTTCCAAAATAACTGATTTGTATGCAGGAATTCAAAGAATTCAATGAGAGGAAAATATTTTTTGACAACGTTTTAAAAATGTTTTTTTCTTTTCTATTCTATGTATTCACTTATCTCAGAACGAATTAAAAAATATCGCATACGCTATGTAAACAGGCAATTAAGTAGACAGATTAATCACTGAATCTGGGGAAAATACTCATATATACATACACATATATGTATATATATATATATGTATATATATATATATATGTATATATATATATATGATTATGTAGTCAAACTTAAGTGTTAAGCTCGATATATATTATACGTTCATACGATACTAATATTTAATTCAAGAGCAGTTATTAATTGAGATATTTTCTGAAAACAACAGTGGTTTTGTATAAACCAAAGGTTGAAAAGGCGCAGACTGTCTGTATAATTCGCTGCGGTTATCGAATGGAAAAATGAGCCTTTTTACGTGAAAACATCCGAACTAAGACATTTGTTTCTGTAAATCTGAAGATCCATTTGTCGCTAAGATTCAGACTTTGTTATGACTAATGTTCCAATTGTATTATTTATGGAAAAACAGCGGTCATTTTTTAAATAAAGACCAACTTTGATTGATACGAAATTTTGTCTTTGTCGAAGAATATCGCAATTTACACACGCACGCACACACACACATACATATATATATATATTGCTGTATTTATTAATGAATCTAGCTGTAGCAGATTCCATAGGTATAGTAAAGAGTTCCTCATATGTGTGATAAACCTTATATAGATCTAAGTTTGATGGCATCTTCTCAACAACGCTTGCTGATTAGTCGTTACTCACCTTGCGTTGTTAGAACAATGTTAATTAATCATGCGTACATACACTATTTATACATAGTAAGAGGCGTTTTCTTCCTACATTATATAAATAGGGTAAGCACCTGGAGGCAAATCAGAGAACGTAAGGCGAGGAGCTACTAGCCATCAAGCGTTATTCGCTCCATGTCAATAACGCATCGTATTTTGTGGGTATCATAGATAATATCGTAAACATATTGTTATTATACAGTTTTTTCGTTTTTTTCTTTTCCCATTGAGTACAGAAGATTCGAAAGATCCTATCTTCTTCATCGCCCGCAATTCGAATATACATTTTAAAAGGCAACAAGTGTTAAGTTGCAATCGTTTAAGGATTGGTATCAACTGTTTATTTTGTACATTTTGTAATGCATGTCTACACATGCTATTTTTGTTAAGTAATACTATGAGATATAAATAACCAAAATAAAGTACGTACAGATAACTGCAATTGCTTTTTTATTAAATCTGTCCAATATATTTTAGACATTTTTAGGATGCATGATTAATAGTACACCACTTTATATATATATATATATATATATATATATATATATATATATATATACAATTAATTATTAAAGACAATATATGTTGACTCATATATCAGCAGATCCTTTTACTGTGTAGTCTCTTTTGAAGATTCAGCTCAATGTTTGTCAATTATTGATAACAGAGCAGAATATAGAACAGTTTTTTTTTATTATATTCCAATAACCATGATTTGTTTTATTACTTTTATTTTTATTTTTTTCACATTTCCAAAAATACCAAATTTCTTTGAGATATATTTAACGGTCCGTTTCATTTGTTTTGTGCCAAACAACATTTGTATGTCAATATCGTCTCTGCAACACTACAAAATCATCAGAAAAAGTTCACAAATAATAAAAGAGTACTTAGATTAGAGTGTCTTGAAAAACACCCACATCATACATCAGTTTCATTTTAGGGTGAAAATAAACAAAAAAAAACAAGCAAAATTTTTTAGAGCAAACACTCACACGTGTGCGATCAAACTAATCCGCCATTTTGAAATCAAGCGATAAGAAGCATTGTGTTTATATGATATCCGCATAACCACTACCAACTATTCATTAACACTTATCAACATAGGTTTGTATATGTAATCAACAAAGTGTTACAGAGCCTGTTCAGTAGTCGCCATTACAGACATTCAACGGGAGAGAAAACGAGGCTTAAATAAACGGAGGCAGAAATAGAGAGATAGGACAATTTCGTACGTTAACATGTGGGAAATATTGAGAAAGATGGTGTTATATCACTTCAGATTGAATGGGATAGAGAGCCACATGGATTGACAGTAAGAGAAAAAGAGGCGACGAGAGAGAGAGAGGCAGTTAACGACTATCCAACATTCGTACCTTGGAAATTGTATTTTTTTTCTTTTAGTCACTGCTTAAATTAAATTTAGGCTATATTGGCTTTTGTCACTCGACCGGGTTTTAAAGAATTTAATTAATAGTGATAAAAATGTGTAATATACGCATAGTATCTATCTCTCTTTCCCCCTCTCTCTCTCTGTCCAGATTGAAAACAATTTCCGTCAAGTACAATTATACCAGAAATCTTATAATTGTATAAAGTTTCTATCAGTGTTTCACAATAACATAGTGTGGGCTGCGTTTATGCCTGACGGCGGTTTACTTGATTTTAGAGATAAAAAAGAATAAAAATGATGATATGGGGTAGAGAGCTAGGATCAGAAATATAATAATAAAAATAAATGGCTCGACTGTAGTCGATGGTAACCCCAAGGCCCCATTTGTATTGGTTACTACACCGAAATGTAATCAAATAAAGGGCGCCACTATTTTCCTTACATTGCTCCACTTACCCTTGAGTCTTTAATGATTAGTGTTTTGCATGGAGGCATAAAATACTATACATAATACTTGACACACCCCGCTTGTTAGTCTACGTGATTATCCACTTAAATGCGGCCCATACCAGATCAGAAGTACATCGGTGTTTTTTTATTCATCCCTGACCAATGCTGACGATGCCTGAAAGTTGATTAATTATGAAATTAAAACATATTTTATTTCGCATATGAAAGCATAGAAACCATTACAATGCAAATTTTGGTTTTTATTTTAATCTTAATTTTCGGGAGTAAACATCATCTTCACTAATGCAACAATTGTTAATATCTCTGAAGATTTACTCCCGAAAATTTTGAGTAAAATTTTCTTTTAAATTGCATTTTAACGGCTTCTTTGCTTTTATAATTTCAAATTAATCAATGCTCTTAAAACGAGCAAAATCTGTTCTATTATTCTGGCGCGCCGACACTCTATTCATATATTTAAGGGTTAGTTCAAACCAGCAACAGCTAAGGATATATTGGGGTACGAAGCGACATTATGATAAAAAAAATGACTACAGAAAATACAAAAAAAACGTAGTATCTCGGAAGATTTAGGTCCTTTCCCAAAATTTAGATCATAATTTTGTTTTTAATTGCATTGTATGGCTTCCATGCTTTCATATTTTCAAATTAAACAATGCTTCTAAAAAGAACAAAAGTATTATTATATTTTATTTAATTAATGTGGACATTTACATGAGCCCGTCTTATTATGTTTCAGCATTGCTTTAAAAAATATTGATATCCGTCATATATGCGTCCTCGTAACACAATCGTCTGCGTCCGGCGTTTAGTCGGCCTGTCATGGTTTCGTTAGACAGAATAACACACGCTGTAGTAGTTCAGTTATAAATTATGGATTGTGCAAGAGAACCAATATAAGCTAGTGATATTGTTAGAACAACATGATAAAATAGCCAAAATTATACTAAACTTCCAGAATTATCTCTCTTTAATGGAACTCTTAGAACTCAAAATTGCTGCTTTGCATGCTACAATAGATATATAAATTATAGTAAATAATAGTAATACTTAATCAAGTCGCTATTCTGGCGTAATTCTTGTTGTTAATTCATTACAGATAGTATTAATTTACTCGAGACAATCGGAATAAATTTGTAAGTGCATCCCACGTGTCTATAAGAGGCTCTGAAAAAATATGTTCCTCACAAATCGCGCAGAATGAATGGGTGCATGTTATAAGCATCTCTATAAAAGAGTATTCGACAATCGATCTATCTGACACTATCAGAGTTGAAATAGCATTGTAATTGCTTTTTCAATATTAAGTATGAAATACCGTTTTTTATTATCAAAACCTCTATTAGATTTTCGTGGGGTTGACTCGGATAGTTTTGAAATAAAATGTTCATCGATGTATCACTTTAAATAATATTTTCATCGCGAAACAAGAAACAAATTGGCCCTACTTTATTTATATATATATATATATATATAAAATATAAATCATATCGAACAAGCAATCTTCATTACTTTACTTAATTAAATCCTTAACTATTTCACTGTTCAAATTGTTTTTTTTTTTATATTTGAACAAACATTGTTTGCTTTATTTACAAAATATTTGGGATTCTTCTAACGAACTATTCATGTATTTATATTTATATTTATATAAAGTTAAATCTGTGTTATATGTTTATATATTGTATATATCGGATTAACTCATAAACTAATTAACCGAGCATTGTAAATTTTGGAACACGGCTTATAGGCGTAAGGTTATGTAATGTGACCTTATTTAGTTACATTTAGTTTTATGTAAAAGGGAAAATTCAGATACCTCCGATTTCTGTGAAATTTTAATAATAGGTATTAGACATGAATTAATAAATATTTCTAAAATTTCACTTTCTTTTAAGTATTTTACAGATTTTAAGAGAGCATACCATGAGAACAACCCCCATTTTAAAATTCAAATATATCAGATTTGCATTTAATTTGATCCATAGACACAAGTACAGCTTAATCACTGGATCTGTGGTAAAATACTCATACATATAGATTCCCTGAATTTCAATTTTTTCTTTGGTCTCCTTAAGCTATAGCCTTAAATTTGAGACATTTTCTAGAATCAAAAACATGTAATGGATTTCGATCAACATTGGAATGAGGATTCTAGACATAAAGTCTTGGGACGTGTCTTCCTGTTTTATTACAGAGTGGTAATCACATGGGTAGAAAGTGCCAGCAAGTTTCATAAAATTTAAAACACTCTCCGAACTGCCCATATATATATATATAATATATAGTATCATGTATTGAGTTTCGGATTGCATACAATGACAGCAAGTTTCCTCAAGGTTCAAGTATAACTCTGTGATTCTGTAATGTCGCTGAGTTTAATTACATTTAAATGACAATAAGTGTTCTGAATATTCCTGTACTCTAGTTCCCTTTCGGTTGAGGTCTGGATGGTGTTAACCCACGTCAGTCTTTCCACACCTCTTGATACTACCGACTTTTTTTAGTGTGATCGTTATTTTCGTTAAACTATCCATTATTTGTTTAAGGTTATTCGATTAGTTGGATTATATGCCAACTGTTTTCCTCAGTTCCGTGATTTGTATAGGGTCGATAATCCACTGATTTCAATTGATTCTAATATTTTTTCCTGTTGATCTAAGGAATATTCCTTGTATATCTACAATTATAAGTATTGCGGTAGATTTCATCTTCCACGGGCAAGTTTAAAATATTTAGTTTTCTCTCTCTTTCAGCTTAACCTTATTATCCATTATTTAGTAGATTTATTTTACTTGTTAGCGACTATTATAATATACTAATATACACCCTGCTTCAAAAGTGACGTAAAAACATTATGCTCCGAGTGTTCGCACTAATATTCTTATAAAATCATAGTCTGATTTGCTATTTACTTTCCAATGTAAGTATTTCTACTGCATTTTATATATCATGTCAAGAGGATAAGAGTGAACTATCGCGAGTTGTAAAAAAAAAATTAGACTCATTTTTGACAATCAAAAGAAAGAAAAAACACGAACCTTTACTTTGCTTTCTATTCAGTTTTTCCTTTAATTTTAGATCTTAGATTATCAGGAGGTGGGCGGGACTAGATTAAAAATGACGTTAAAAATGAAAGAAAGCAATAGTCGTTCGCATAAAAAATAGGAAAAAAAGAGCACGTTTTTAAGTAGAAAGGGTGTAAAAAGAAAAAAAGAAAGACGAAATGTATAAATCGTATTAAAAGAAGAAATGAAAAAAGAAAGTAAACGTTATGAAAATAGATTTGCATCCTCCCTTCCCTCTTTTGTCAGGCAGTTTTGTACTCGTTAACTTTGTGACGGGTCAGATATATATTTAGTACAAAAATACACATTGCTCTTTATTATAGAGTGGAGGGTGATCTTCTGGTTTGGTTAATTCGGTTTGGATTTGAATGTCTAAGATGTTATATCTTTCCAATACTTCCTCTTGATTGTTATTGTTATTATTGTTATTATTATTATTATAATTGTTATTATTATTAGTATTAGTATTATTATTATTAGTAGTAGTAGTAGTAGTAGTAGTAGTAGTAGTAGTAGTAGTAGTAGCAGTAGCATATGCTGGTTTTCGTTTAGAAACGACAATCGACAATTTCCGGCCATGCACGTTTATCGTGTCGGGAATAGATTTGAAGGATTTATCAGATAGCATTATGCCAAAACTCCACAATCCATGTACCCGGCTTAAAGAAACGTCGATAATCTGAATGAAGTCTCTATAATACGATGAAAAGACTTTCATCTATTGTTATTCTTATCTTTCTATGTCTCTGATACTCAACCCGGAGCAAATAGTCTTCCGGCAAAATGAATAAAATATCATTCTGTGGGTAGCAATACGCCTCATATTATAATTCTGACCATTTACGAACATTTGCGACTTTCGAGCTGCCAACCATTTTCTTTGTACGGCGTTCCAATTCCGAAGACAAATATCGTTCTTTCTGCTAATGGCTTTTAGAGTTTTCGATTCCGATATGATCATAAGTATTTAGGCCTTTCAATGAACAGCTCAATCATGGTTGTTCATTGACGTTAGTGATTCTTTCCACGAATTTCCTGAAAAGCCAGTTTGTTTTAATAGAATTGTACTTTTAACGGGGATCATCGCAGGTCAAATTATTGTATTTTATCTGATGAGTACCATTTCTTTTTTTTTTAATGTTCTGGAATCAAATGAAAAGGAAACTCACATAAACAATGGTTACAATAATCCAGAACTTTTCCCTCCAAAGATCCTGCTCCCGAAATTTGAAACAACTTTTCAAACGCTCACTTATAACTCAGTCCTAACTGAATTGGCCTGAACCAACTTCAAGTGCTAAGCAAAGCCCCGATGCCTCCATCGGGAATTTTCGATTAAAAAAAAACTTAAAAACACAATTGATGAATTGATATTAATCTTAAAGATAAATGCTATACGTGAGAGATATTTCAAATCCATATAAAAGTTTAATACAAAAATTGCGGTTAGTTTTGAATTCGAACTAATGTAGACAATTATCCTTAAGTGCGAACTTACATGACCTAATTTCCAGAAAAGTAAATGGATATCATGGATATTATTATTCTTTATTTTTTAGTGAATATAAAATTAAAAATTATAGTTGATCAGATTTAATATTTCATTATTTATTTTATTCTTGACTAATTAAATTCACGAAAAATGACTCAAAAATGTATTAGTTTCATAAAACATTCTGAGACCAAGAGGCAAGAAGCATAATTTATTTGAAAGATTCACGAGTTATTCCACCTAGACAAATATTTATTTCTCAAGTAAAAATCAAAAATGAAAACAAAAATTTGTCAGTATTATTTAAAATAGGCTATCGGTTTCGCTAAGTTAATGTAGTTGATTGGACTTCACCCCCTCATAAAATACCTATTCATACTAAAATTCCTAGTAGTAAAATTCCCAACTAAAATTTAAAGTTATTTATATTAGAAAAAACATGTATGATCCCGATTCATCTCGCACATATTAGCACGCCTGAATAACACTATGCTTTATAACTTTTAACTAAATTCATTATGAATAGTCTCACACTATCAAATCCCTCTTATATGCTTCAATATGGCCAGAAATAGGTTTTTACTCGTTATTTTATAATTTCCATAAGTTGAATACGTTGATAAATGTTCACTAAGACCTAGCTTCATTATGTAATGTCTTACAAGAATCTCATGTAATTTTAAATTTCTCATTATTAATTTACTTGATAGTTACATACCTGTAGCGGGTACTACTAAAATTGCCTCGCAACAAGCTTATTTCTACTTGCTAGCGGTTAATTGCATATTAAGTTTCTATCTATCTGCACTAAAAGGACCTATTATATCGCAACCGCCTCCCTGTTATTTTATATCATTATAATCTAATGAATTTACTAGATCCATCATGAAGGTTCCATATTATCCTCTCCAAATAAAATTTGTATATATCCTCAGTTTTAATTCACAGGTTACAAAATAGTTAATAGTTAATCAAAATTAAATGTATATTTTATTTAAGTTTAAAGAAGGGTAATATTTATTTATGATCTATTTAATCCTGATGCTGTGGTACTAGCGCTTGCCAGAGAGTGTAACTTAATGTATCCGCGCCGTGATGACTTTTCTGGAATGACTCTTTCGTCCTGGCACGGTAAACACTAGCTCCCCTAACTAAACGATCGTTACATCCCCTATAACATATGAGGTTCATACCTGTTTGTCTGGCTGGACTAGTACTTGGTCGGCTTGCAGGGCGGCGTCATTATTAGGTCTGACTTTCTTATGCGTTTTTAATTCTCCTCAGAATTACTCATTTGCTGGGACCGTCGGCTGGAGATTGAACGTTTTGTAATGAGCGAATAACACATCACTTTATATATATATATATATATATATATATATATATATATATATATATATATATATATATATATATATATATATAAATATAATTTATTTTTGCCGAAGAATCATGATAAAACCATGAGTTGGTGAATGCCACAGACACACGTCTGTTCATACACAGTCCACACTCTAGTTCAATCTCTTTATTGTAGAATAAGCGAGAGAGAGAGAGAGAGAGAGAGAGAGGGAAAGAAAGAGAGAGAGGCACAACATACATCACACAAAAGAAAGGAAGACAAGGTATTATACATTCAGACGCGTTTTGTTATGATTTAACAAACTGTTCTGATATTGAACAATTTTGTAACGATGTCATTGAATCGATCTTTGACCCCTGGCAGTCGTCTACCGCAACGTTGATATTTAGTTGACATCTCGAATCGAACCGACGACCCCGATTACAAACTACATGGCTGTGTTATGCGAGCTTACATTTTTCAACGCAGAGCTGTCATCATTGTACTTATCTCCCTGCAAGACCAACGGAAATTCTGATAAAAAGACCTCGAAGTGTGTGATATTTCAGCTCCCACAAAAGGGGTCCCTATACTGTCCACAATGTAACCTATTCGTTATAATTTATTAGGTTTAATTGGGAGGCAAAATACTATAAACCACCCTACTCACAAAATCACAAAATATCCATAAAAGTTCACAACTAACACTATTGGGATGTTAAGTGCCCTAATACTAACATTATCGAGTTTACTGAACCCCTCAACTGATCCGTATTTCGACTTACCGTAAATTTCTGTGAAGACTTCTGTCTTTGGAATGATATGTTTTAATATTACCATTAACTAAAGACTATGTATTCTGTTGACTTTACTGTGTAACGAGCGTCATATATAGAAAAGGTACTAAATTTGGAAATAAAAATTTAAAAAATGTTGTTTGTGAGACGAAGAAGAAATACAGGTATTCACCGAAATTTTAAAAATAAATGAAAATTATTGTTTTGGGTTATTCTTTCCTATGGTCATTGGAATGCAACTATAAATTATATATGCTCTGAAGCTTTTATTCAAAAGTCATTGAGCTTGCAATTTTAAACATTTTCGGATATTATAAGGAGTATATACTTCAATATATATTTTTGCAAGAACTCACACACACACACACACATATATATATATATATATATATATATATATATATATATATATATATATATATATATATATAAAATCCTCGTCACGGAGCGAGTATAGGAAATACATATTGCATTAGTTTTAAATTTTAATATTTTGTGAGAGGTATGGTATGGTTTCGATGCACCCCCCCTAAATGGTAATTTTTTTACAAAATTAATCTGCCCACGTTATTTACCCTTGTTACTTAGAATAAATATTCTATAATTAATAAGTTCAAGAGTTTAGGATTTTACCAAACACACACATATTTTCGACGCTCACGCACGAACTGATCCTTTTGAAAGTGTATAACTGAAAATTTGATGCAAAGCAATTCTTTTCTCTATTAATTTGTTGTATCTAATTTATTTTAAAAGTTTTTTGGAGGACAAGGTCGAATTTGGGTGGGTGAACCCGCACGATGATAACCGTTTACAAAGAAATAATCTGCCCTATGTTACTCGGAGAGTTGGTGAGAATATATATTCCAAAATTCAGAATAATCGCTTCAACGTAAGTATGTAAATACTTCATGAGCTGACCCTCTCTCCTGTATTGCATAGTTCCTGGTCACTCTTAATGCCGAGGCTCTTAAAATGGCAGAATGGTGCCTTATTTTGGGGGTGAAGGCCATCTTTAGCCTTTGTTTGAGCGTGATGGTGTCAGGATTAAAAAAACTGTTTTCTGGTTAGCCATATAACTAGTTTAGGGGTAGACTTTTTTGTCAGCCAGCCTAGTAACTTCTTCATTCCCAATTGGGCTCTTGAAGGGCTTATTTTTTAGCTAGCCTGTTAGGAGTCCAGGGGATTGAATGCTGCTGGTTGAGTCTCGTTCACGCTTGGTTTGTGTTGAAATCATTCTACCTTTCTCTCCCTTTGTATTATTATGCCTTATAGAAATCCACGCAACAAACACCTTACTATTTGATATAGTAACATCAGAGATCTCAAATCAAACTTTTCTTATGTTCAGTTATTTTTCTTGTGCAAATCTTCTCACATCCTTGCTCTTTGTGACACTAATCTGGATGCTTATATTGATAGCAACGATCTACATGTGAATGGTTACTTGCCTCTTGTCCGCTTAGACTCTTCCACGCATTTGCATGGTTTTGTTCTTTTTCTTCACAACAGTCTTCCCATTGCACGTGTCCCAGCCTTGAATTTCATATGTGTTTTTCTATCTGTCTGAGGTTTTCTTTGCTGTATTCTACTTCCTATTTGTTCTCTGTGTACCGTTCCCCTTCTGACAATGACTGTTCTTTTGTTGATGCTATATCCAGCAGTATTGATGATGTATTGCAAATTCATCCGTCCAGCTCCATCTTTGTTTTTGGTGACTTCGATGCTTATCATTCTGACTGTCTCGCTCACTCTAACCGCACATATCTAGCTGGTAAAATCTCTCTTAACTTCTCTCAGTCTCATGATTTACCCCAAATTGTCACCTTCCCCACACGTTTTCCTGATAATGATGTTCATCAACCATTTTTACTTTATCTTTGTCCTGCTTCTGTTCCTAACTCTTGTTATATTCCTCTTCTCATCCATTGATGTTTTTCTTAATCATGCTGTTTTTGAGGTTAAGGTTTATTTAGTCTTTTATTGATCATCGCTTCCATAGGAAGACGTTCAACTACAGGAAGGCTGATTGAGATGTGTTTCGCAGCTTCCTATGCGACGCACTATTGCATTCTATCTTTGGTATGTCTCAGAATGCTGCTAGGGAGGTTACTGACTGGCTTCTTGTTGGAATTGACATCTTCATTCCTCATCGTAAGTTTCAAGTCAAACCTCATTCTCCTCCATGGTTTTCATCTGTGGTGCTTCTGTCATTGTCAATCGTAACCATTACTTTAATTAGTAGTCAGGATGGTTCTGAGAATTCTAGACAATCCTACATAAAAGCTAACAACGCCTGCAAAAGAGCAATCTTTGAGGCTAAGTCTAGCTAATCTCAAAGAGTTTGTGACTCTATCTTATCTCAAACGGTGGGCTCGTGATTTTGGAGAACCTACAATAGTGTTAATAATAGTGGCAAGTCTGCTATTCCTCCTCTTTTAATGGTCTTCAAGTTATTTCATTTTCTAAGGATAAGGCTGATCTCATTGCTCGTCTTTTTGCTGACAATTCTTCTCTTGATAATTCTGGTGCTGTTCCCCCTGATTTAAAAACTGATCAGTCTCTTGATCCTGTTATTATCATTGCTAGGGTCTTTTCTGATCTTGAGCTCCCGGTCCTGATTCAATTCCTGTTGTTGTTCTCAAGAGTTGTGCTCCTGAACTTTCTTCTATCCTCTCTAAATTATTCTATTTATGTTTGTCTAAGTTCTGTTTCCCTTCTTGTTGGAAGAGGTCCTTTGTTGTCACTATCTTTAAAAATGCTGGCGATAGGCCCGCCCCAACTAAGTATCGTTCGGTTAGTCTCCTCTCCGTTATTAGCAAGGTTTTTGAAAAGTTAGTAAACGGCAAGCTTGTTCATTTCCTGGAAAGTCCGGGCCTCTTTAATGATGTTCAGTATGGCTTTCGTGGTTTTCGTTCAACTGCAGATCTTTTAACTATTGTAACTGAGCAGATCTGTCTGTTTATGGATAATTCAGAAGAGGGTAGAGTCATTTCGTTTGACATTTCAAAGGTATTTGACAGAGGATGGCATGTTGGTCTCCTACACACACTTCAGGGTTACGATATTGGCGGTGAAGTTCTTGACATTATTAGGTTTTTTCTTTCTGATCGAAGCTTGCGAGTAATTTTCGACGGTGTCTCTTCATTCTCTTTTCCTATCAATGCTGGTGTTTCTTAGGGCTCTATTCTAAGCCCAACAATTAACATCTATGCTGATGATATCTCTCTATTTTGGTGTTGCTTCTCGCCGATCACCCCTGGATCAGTCGAAATATGTAGCTGATCTAGGAGTTGACCTGGGTTAATTTGTGGATTAGGATACGAAATGGCTTATTTCATTTAATCCAGTTAAGACTCATATTATGGATGGCTCTGCTTTTGAGGAGAAATCGACTCTGAAACTTCTAGGTCTTTTTTCTCATCAAATCTTTCTCGGAGTTCATACATTAGATCCATTGCTCTTTCTGCTTCTCGTAAAGTCTGTTCTTTCTATCGCTCCAAACACTTTCTCACACCTGAGGCTATTCTCTATCTCTACAAATGCACAAGTAGATAATGTATAGAGTACTGTTGTCATATTTGAGCTGGTGAATCTCTGTCCCATTTGAGGGTTCTTGGTGCAGAAACGTATCTGTAATTTGATTGACCCTACTTTTTCTTCTTTTCTGCACTCTATCTCACAGGAATAATGTTGCTAGTCTCAGTCTCTTCTATAAATACTATTATGACATGTGTTATTAAGACTTATGTGATATATTCCACGCTTTACTTATACCAGCTCGTTTGACTCGTTGGGCAAGTGATCTCTATCAAGTCGCTGTTTTGATACCTCATTGTAATACAGCTTCCTATTCCAGTAGGTTATTTCCAAGAACCACAGGCTTGTCGAACTCTCTTCCTGCTGACTTTTTTTCTTCCTACCTATAATCTTGTTTTTTTTTAGACTAAGGCCAATAGGCATCTCCTGTCTTAGCGATAATAATATTTGTTCTTGTTAGCTACTTACATCAAGTGGCTTCCTGCCTTATTAAAAGCGATTTTAAGAGTTTCTCCTGCATAACGAAATTATTAAATTTTAAAAAAATAACTCATGGGTCCATGTTACTAATCGTTTTTCGTAAAATATATATTACAAAATCCTAAATGATCCGTTCAATAATTGATGAATTTATCCTGTATACACACACACAGAAATACGGAATCTTTAGTGCGGTAAAAACTGTTAAAACCGTTCGAACGATTCAAACCCTGAAACACAAGTCATCTTTAACTCAGATCCGATAGATTTCCCCAATGAGGCAAATTCAAACTGCTACACAAGTAAGGAAATAAACTCTGTTTATGTCAAATAAGGCAGACAGACATAGTGAGCCGTCTTAACAGTGTTCAAAAGATCACGTTAGAAAGAATTTACATCTTTAGCCTATATATGAATATATATATATATATATATATATATATATATATATATATATATATATATATATATATATATATATATATATAAAGATATATATATATATATGTGTGTGTGTATGTGCACTAGAAAGTTTTTCTTTTTGTGGATATAAAGTGTTTTCCAAAGAAAAATTGGGTTTGTTTCGAAACAGAAAATATTAATTCTAACAAAAGACTGCTACTTGGTTTTAATGAATTTCCAAATTGTTATTGCAGTGTGTGTTTTGAGAATTATTTATTTAAAGCTCATATGGTTCCCAAACAAACAAATAAATAATTTCATTTTAAAAAAACACATTGTTGTTGGTTTTCATAAATTTCTAGATTTTTTTCCAAATACCAAGCAATGTTATAAAGTGTGAATATTTTTCAGTTTATATATATATATATATATATATATATATATATATATATATGTGTGTGTGTGTGTGTGCATCGCGCGTGTGTGTGTAGATGGGTGTATATTTGTGTGTATGTGTTTGTGTATATATACAGTGCTGTAAACGGTTTCTTATAAAAGGATTGTTAAAGAACAAGCAAAAGTGTTCTGATTAATGGTTGATGGTTAAGTGTTCGTTTTCATCGATGCCTTCTCACCCCGGAAGGAAGATTCGTGGACGACGAGAGATGCCAATAATTACTGATTGGTTAAATACAAGGCAAGAAGATTCTGAAAGATGGTTATTAATGAACGCCATAGAATCGCAATGAACAGTTGTTATTACAAACAATTGTATGCATTGCCTACTATTTTAGATGCGTCAACGCATCTCTGTTAACGACTCTGTCCGTCGGTCTATCGATCGATCTGGCACGTTTCAGCTTGTTTATCTTAATAAGTAAATCAAAGGAGGCGCGAGGGCGCTCTACCCCTTAATAAACTCACGAATGGCCTATGCTGGAAATCTCATTTCTTTGATCAATCAGAGCTCAAAAACCAATGAACCAAATTAGTTAAAACTTTGCACATAGTTTTTATTTGATAGGTTCTATAGGTGTGTAGAATTTCAGCATCATTAGTCAAGGTAACCCAGGGATCCAGAAAATTCAATCATGAAATCATGTTATCTGATGATAATTGATGGCATTTTAATTTCAGTTTACCATATACCTTAGTTTTCCACAAAATTCCAAAAAACCTTTAAAATGACCAGTATTCATACACTTTATTCTATATCTTATCGACCATTTGATGGATTCAGCTGATTTTTGGCAAAGATAGAGGTTTTAGTTGCTTGGCGTCGGTTCTGTGGGGTATTCCCACTGAACTACATTCCAGTTTTCGCATCCACAAAAGAACATCGCTGACGATTTCATATGTATCCCTCCAGCAGTGGCCAGAAAATCTGGTTCTTCTCTCTCTTATTTCGTTTGAGAATATACCTTGCTTTGAGCAACTGAATTGAAAAAAGATCTGCCTTTTTCTTTTCTAATTCCTCTTCATCCTTCTACCTATCTATCTGCTCTATCCTGTATATTGAGCTGTATACTTTTCCCAATAGGTTTTACCTTTCCTAAAAGTTCGCTTTTAGTTCTCCACTTTATATATTATAGTATATATATATATATATATATATATATATATATATATATATGTATATATATACACATATTGTATAGTATATATATATATATATATGTATATATACATATATATATATATATATATATATATATATATATGTGTGTGTGTGTGCGTATATATACATAATACAGAGAAACAGTTTGTCCGTGAATGACTATATATATATATATATGTGTGTGTGTGTGTGAGAGAGAGAGTAAAATGCACGATATATCATAAAAATGAAATTCTGTGAAAGCAAAACGTGTGAAAAAAGACAAACGAAATAAACAAACTGTAAATACAAGAAAAATCATCAAAGAAAACAAGAGATTTTACCGGTTTCGTTCGGATCAACGAACGTCTTCAAAAAAAGTGAAGATTTTAAATACATTCGATAACGGTAAAAACATAGGAAAAAGAAGAACGCGCAGACAAAACGTCATTGGCGCTCGTTTAACTATTTGAAAAAAGAAAAGAATTATAAAACGCGCGTGTGGAGAGTCGTTAAAAAATAGATGAATAAATAAATTAATAGGGTGAATATCAATGAATTGCAGCAAAAAAGATACTTTTTTAACGATGATCGCTATGGTGCAATAGATTGCAGTGCGGTTTTTGCCAGATGTTTGCTTAAGAAATTGGATCCGAATCTCATCTCTATCTAAGGATAGAGATAAGTGAAATATTATAGCGCTTTCGATGCATTTGCCACGTGGAAAAACATCTGACAAAAACCGCACTGAAACACTGCAATCTATTACGCCATTTCGATTCTGGTTAAAAAACTGTTTCTTTTTTACTACGCTTCATCCATATTCTTTTCTTTCCCCCTTATTTATTTGTTTCGTTTGATTCACACACACACACACACACACATATATATATATATATATATATATATATATATATATATATATATATATATATATATATATTCGAGAATCACGGTTCTAGATATTTAGTAAATGACCCGTGACTATATAAGTAATGGATCTCTACTCCTTTCTTTTCTCTTTGATGGTGACATTATAACTTTATAATTTTGGTAAATCACAACATTATGATGTCATATAGTATACAAATATACTATAATTATTATCTAAAGCTGAATTTATATATATATATATATATATATATATATATATATATATATATATATATATATTCTACAATTAAAGTTAATTTATAGCAATAATAACTGTGTTAAAGCTAATGGTGATGCACTTCCTAAGTGATTTAGAAAGTTAACTCTCTAACATATGTTATATCGCCTTATATTTTTAGGAGCATGTATATATATATATATATATATATATATATATATATATATATATATATATATATATATATATATATATTTGAACAGATTGTTTGTGGTACAGAATTTTATCAAGCTTTTAAATAGGATGAACCGAGTCATAACGAGTCGAGGACAATATCACAAGAAGAAAAAAAGGGAGAGGAAAATTATGGTAAAATATTTAATCGTCGGAAACATTTGATTAAAAACTTTTAAAAAGAATAAAAAAGATCGACTAAAATTAACAAGCTAAATCCCAATGTACCTTCGGATGGTGTTTGGAACGGGCCTTGTGTACAATGCGAAAACATCCATTGGAGTACGAAAGTCATCGCTCTGTAGGCAAAAAGAGTTGTCTCACAAATTGGACTTATTTAGAGACTTCTAAAAAAATACTTTGCCTATTACGTCCATATATTCCTTTTTCGGTTATAATGTCGATATATGGGGGGGGGGGGGTCTCTCCACGTTACTCTTTGCCCAGGAGCCGATACGGACATACTATACATAAAAAGAAATGAAGGGGGACAGGATTGATAAGTATAGAAGAGTGTCTGGAAGACTCCAAAAAAGAGCTGGAGAAATACATAACTCAGAACACGGGAAGGCTAATTCACCGCAGCAAGAGACACGCACACACACACACACACACACACACACACACATATATATATATATATATATATATATATATAATGCACTTTCCTTAAGCAGTTGAACACTCTCTTAATGGCTGCCTTTAATAGGTTTTATCTTTCGCTGATTTATCGAGTTGCTGATAACGGCCATGTGTGTTAAAGCGTCGAAAATTGAGTTAAAACATGACTCGTGTTGGGAGGTTCTAGTCCTGCGACCGGTATGAATAATCATCTCTACACTGACGGTTCCCTTAAGGATGAAACGTATACATATGTAGATAAAAACAAATATTTATAACATTTATATATATATATATATATATATATATATATATATATATATATATATATACATACATATATATATATATATATATATATATATATATATATATATAACTCAATATTTAAGTTTTCCTATTCTATACCATTCATCAGTTAGAACGTAATTTGTAAGAGTTAGCATGCTGCGAGTTGTTTACCTGCTTGGTGGCATTTCTTTCTCCATCAGCACCAGGCAGTTACAAGAGGAATCGCGTAAATAGTTCTGAGCTAAATGAGATGCTGTATATCCGTAGAACTCCGAACACAACACGCCAAATCGTCAGCTCACGCCAGAATCCATGTTACTTCCTCTTACTAGGTATTGTTATCAACAGAATTGGAATGAATCACAAGCATGTAATGCCTTTATCAAAATGGAATGAAAACGCATGACAATAAAAAGGAGGGAAAATCAGAAATGAGGAAGAACATGGCGTCTGGATACTCTTAAAGAGATACATTTAGCAATTCAAACCAATCTTTTATTTAACATTAACCAAACTTATTTTGACCAAACAATTCTTTCACGGCATTTCACCAAAAATCCGTTTTGTTCTGAACGAACTAGATGAAATAGTTCTATGGCTTTGAGTTATCGCACATTCTTTGTTTATGGTGAACAGGGACACTTCTCATCTTGGGGGAAAAAACGCATTATTTTTTTATGCCCACTCACGAGGGACCATTTCTCTGGATTGACAGCTAAAAAGAACAAAATTAAGAAAATAAAAAAAATACTCATAAATCGTTTTCGCTTTCAAAAGTCATTAAATAAGTTGAATTAACTATTTGTTGGCAAATCAATTATAAACATGTGTTCAATGTTTTCGGTTCTTCAAGAATTGTTGACTATAATCTATTTCAAATAGTTGATTTTTAGGAATGGGATAACTAAAAGACATATTCTTACAATATGTCCAGTCAAACTGCGCATTTACAACGCAAAATTATGTTGGGATTAATTCAGCACTTCTTGCAATTTTCGGAGCGCGTTACAACCGACGTTTCGTCGACATATTTCGGCAGGTAACGTAAACGGCCGGAAGGTGCCGAACGCAAACTTCGGGATTTTTTTTTTGTTGCAAAAACGCTAACAAACTTCAAAACGCTAACAAACTTTACACATTAAGGGAAAACATGTAAATAAGAAAGAAAGCATTCATAGTATGGTATTTTCAATGAAATATTATTTATTTTTTGTTACAAAGAAAATGTAATTTTTTAATGAGTTTTTCTGCCTACACTTTTTCAACCCTACCGATTAGGTTACGGTTAAATTAGGGGTACGTTGTTTTTTGTTAGGGTTGGGTTGTTTCTTTTGTTTTTTTCTTCAAATTTTGCCTTCTGTCTCCACATAATATTTGCGCAATGTCTACTGCGCATCGACGTCCAATACCTGCATTTGACATTTGTGAACCGCCAAGTATAGTTGTCGTTTAACTCAAATTTTCTTTTTAAATTGCATATATGTGCACATGTTCTGCAAGTCTTCGTTTCGTTTAGCAGTTTCCTTTTCTGGCAAAAATGAATAACTGTTTCAAGAGACTGACGCGTCTGTCGTAAATCGATTAAATTCATGATGACTTTAACCAATTTTCATAACTTGTTTAATTTTCCGCAATATTTATTTCGCGATTGCCAGTTGTCAGCTGCTACGATCTGATTGGCTAAGTTTGTCGGTACCTTCTGGTGGTTTACGTAATCTGCTGGAATATGTTGACCAAATGTATGTTTTAGTGCGGTCCGTAAGCTGCAGATGTACCAACAATTTGTTAGTTCGCTTTTTTAGCGTATACAGTGTTTATATAACAACGCGCTAAGGCATTTCAGGTTCGCATTGTGTTATCACCTTTCACACACATTTAAAAAATGAGATCATTCGATCAGCTAAGATTGGCGATTAATCTGATGTCGCAAAGACAAACAATTTCGACTTTACCCATTTTAAAATGAATTGTTCCAAATCAAGTTATATTGCACCATCGATGAACGCAGTACAATGTTAAAGAAATACATTTTAAAAATTGAATATCGCTTTATTCATTTATTTAAAGTATATTTTGCTGACAATTATTTTTATAACAAGAAGACATAGAATATGTATTGTTTTAACAAGAATAAGATTGCTACAATTTTAAATAAATAAATTTAGAGGATTTAACTGGTAATTAAAATCATTTTTACGGAAAAAGAGTCGTTTTTAATAGTATTGAACCTGACATACATTTATTATTTTAAAATGAATATTATTATTAAGAGTAAATTATACAGATTGATGTAGAAAGCACCATGAAGTTTTGACAGGGCCACGCTAGTACAGATATAATATCCCGTGGGTTTTCTCCAACCCATCCCTCACAGGGGAGGAAGCAGCTGTTCCGAAAACGACTACTCTCCTTTGCGTTTCAGCAACAAGAGAAAGATTTTATCTACTTATTCGCTACGTGTCACTGGGTACTTCCTGTATGTGACGCAACATCTTTAACACGTAGCTATAATTCTAATATTTAGCTTCTAATAGAATTTGTTTTTAACATTATTTTAACGCACCATACCCAAACTTACTGCAGTGCTCCTCAAACATAAACCTAACGGATCAAAAAATGCATTTTCAAACATAAGCGCGACATACGACGAAATAGTTTTTTAAAACTTGAGTATGATGTTATATTTCCATTTCGTTTCTTTCCTCCTCGAAATCTACATGTGTTGCGTTGTCCTTAGTACTTTACTCTTTGTAGCCGTGTTAATTATTCGCTGTTTCTTACTTCCTCGTGGCAGTGTCGTCGTTTCGTTCTTGTGTGTATAATTTCGTTGCGTTATAGAAGAAAAATTAAGATAACATAAATTCTGAAAATAGAGGTTTATTGACAGAAAAATACTAAACAATAATAAATACAACTTATATTAAATATAAAGGGAAAAGACAGTAATATTAACCTAAGTAACTATAGATAGACAGGTAGATGGATAGATGGATAGACTGATAGACGAATAGACAGACAAATCAGCGCCATTGCCGCATGCGATTCTCCAGTTATTCCGTCACTGCTTTTTGCAAACGTCCGTTTAAAAAAAACTAATCTGGATCTACTTCAAACTAACCGTTCTCTCTCGCTTTCGTCCCACGTGACGTCAGATAAGTGGGATTTTTTCCGCATATCGCTCTGCCTCCTGTCATCTCCTAACCCTACCCGTCATATCTCACCATGATGTATGATTTCTTTAAAATACACTCTGAGAACTTCAATGTTTCACGCACGGCAATGTCATTATGACCGTACCCATTCACATGTGCTAAAATCTATGAGGAACACAATCCTAAGATTTGTTTTACTGTCACCCAGGACCCACTCACACATCCCAGGAACTTAATAGAGCTAGTTATTTTTTATTATCATCATTCTAAGTTTCACCTGGCCAGAATTCCTCGTCGACCTCATATGACATTCCTCTGGGATGTAAGTAAAGACTTTTTATGATCGATGTCAGTGCCAATGGTCATTCTATGTTATATATTAATTACGGAGTGTTATTTACCCTTAATTTAACTGCGGCAATTTTTCGTAGGTACCTTCATTCTCCCGACGGGCAACCACTTTATAGTGCACACCCAAAGTTCCATTGCCTCATAACTATTTGCCTTACGGAGTCATTATACGCTATCATCAGGCATTCATTATACACACATACACCTCTTCCGACGAAACAAAATACAACCGATATTTTAAGTTGTATATAAGGTACCGTTTCTATACACAATCACTATATCTGAACTCTACGTTCAAGACACTTCGACGCTACCCGCATGAATTTCCGAAAAACATCACACCTTCATCGAACCCCCAACCCCTTTTATCTGAGGTAGCGCCAACCCCGAACTCTATATAATAGGTTCACCAGTCTACACGGCAAAAAGTTAAAGGTTATTTCCAACACCCACGCCGGTACGCATCAGATCGCGAAAACAAGTCCACGTCTTACTCCCATACTATCTTAAGTTACATTAATACGGTACCTTCCTTTATTCTGATGCATCTATGAAATCCATTTACCTTCCGACATACACACCAATCTAACTTTTAACCCAGTTGATGCGGGAACTGCATTCTCGAATCAGATAGAGGCTCTAGCTATGTCTAACCTTACCTTTCTCCATGATTCTATCTGACAGGAGGTCTTCCTCAGAACTCACGACAGTCAGAATCAAAATTTGAAGACGGAACTACATATTCTAAAATTCATACACACCTCTCGGATCTACAACTGCGACATTTAGGAGGTCCAATAACTCCATAAGAAAATCCCCATGTTCTTTTTCCCAGGTAAGTGCCCGCAACGAAGCCCATCTTTTTCCTCATACTGGCCGGATTTACAATATCATGTTTAGCTGTTTCGAGCCGACTATACTATGGAACATCGCGAGACTTCTCACAAGATAAACCTATCGTCAGGATTTCCGTAACTCTGATAAACCTAAAAGAACAACTCTTTCAGAATCTGTAAAAAATATATTGCCACCAAAAAACAATATATCTCTCACTAGCCACAGCGAAACCTTAATTACTTTTTTATATACATAAATCGCTCCAGACAAGTTATGAAGCCATTTGATGTAAGAAGCTAACAATAACAAATATGATTATCGCTAAGACAGGAGATGCCTATTGGCCTTAGTCTTGAAACAACCAAACTATAGTTAGGAGGAAAACAGTCAACAAGAATGAAGTTCGACAAGTCTGCGGTTCTTGCAAAGAAGCTACTGGAATAGGAAGCTGTATTACAATGAGGTATCAAAACATCGAATTGATGGAGACCACTAGACCAACGAGTAAAACGAGCTGTAACAAATAAAGCGGGGAATAGATCACATAATTCTGAAGAACACATGCCATAATAGTATTTATAGAAAAGACTGAGACTAGTAACATCACGTCTGTGAGAGAGGGGGTGTAGAAAAGAAGAAAGGGTAAGGCTAATCAAATTGCAGATACGTTTCTGCACCTTATCAAGAACCCTCAAATGTGACAGAGATTCACCAGCCCAAATATGACAACAGTACTTCCTACATGGTCTGATTGTGAATTTGTAGAGATAAAGAATAGCCTCAGGTGTGAGAAAGTGTTTCAAGCGATAGAGAGAACAAAATTTACGAGAAGCAGAAAGAGCAATGGATCTAATGTATGAAATCCAAGAAAGATTTGATGAGAAAGAAAGATCAGGAAGTTTCAGAAGCGATTTCTCCTATAGAACGGAGCCATCCGTGAGAATCTTAGGAAGAAAAAGGACACGCCTACGATTGAAAAACACGAGCTGAATCTTAACTGAATTAAATTAAACAAGCCATTTCATACCCCAATCTACAACTGAACCCAGGTCAACTTCTAGATCATCTGCATATTTCGACTGATCCTAGGGAGATGGGCAAGAAGCAACACCAGAATAGAGAGTGCTATCACTAGCATAGATGTTAATTTTCTGAACAATATTCTCTGAAAGATCATTTATACAGAAAAGAAACAGTGTTGTGCCTAGAATAGAGCCCTGAGGAACACCAACATTGATAGAAAAAGAGAAAGAAGATACACTGTCAAAAGTTACTCGCAAGCTTCGATCAGAAAAAATACCTAATAATGTTAAAACCCTTACCACCAATACCATAACTCTGAAGTTTATGTAGGAGACCAGAATGCTACACTCTGTCAAACGCCTTCGAAATGCCAAGCGCAATAGCTCTACTCTCTCCTGAATTATCCATATCCGCTCAGTTACAACAGTTAAACGATCAGCAATTTAGTGAAAACCACGAAAGTCATACTGAACATCACTAAACAGGCCCATACTTTCCAGGAAATGAACAAGCTTGCCGTTTACTAACTTTTAAAAACCTTGCTAATAACGGAGAGGAGTCTAATCGGACGATACATAGTTTGGTTAGACTTTTTCGGCTGACCCTGATTGTAAACACTCAATGAATCTGACTTAAGCTGTTTGTTATTTCTTTCAAATAATTATTTAAAACAATTTTTTTAATAATTGTCTCTCTCCTTGGTCCAACATACAACATCCAGATATCAGTGCAATATTGGACATCGGTTAACAGATATACAAATACACTTTTCTCTGGATTTACAAAAAAAACTACTCAAATATTTTTAACGAAACTAATTAATTCAATCAACTACAAAAGAAAAAAATTCAACGGAATGCAAAGTTGTTTACAGTTAACACAATTGTACAGTTGTTTTCTTTGAAACATGGAAAAATTACGATTACACATTCTTGTCTTTTTTTTTAACATAGACAAACATGTTTCACAATTGTCCGAAACAACTTTTTTAACACCCAAAACAGGGCTGGTTTAACCAGGTAATATTTTGGAGTTTTACATTTCCCTAGTGTAATTGCCCTACCAAGGCTCGAGAGTCCTTATTTACTTGCCTGTTACAGGAGAAGAGTTAGACACAAGGTCGGCTTTTGATGTTGTGAAAATCCACCTCCACAAAAAGGGGCACTCTAGATTGGGACAAAAATTTAAATTGCCTCAGTCTAGAATGAGTTCTCCTTTACTGGCCGAGGACAAATAAAATGAAGTGTTGCACAGCTTGACTAGATGTATTTCATACTAGTCAAGGATACATTCTCGACAATCAATCCGAAGGTATTTTTGTTCCTGTCGGGCTCATGTATTGTTCTGTTCAGTCCTAGAAGGTCCACCCCCAGGCTTCACCTTCTTTTTTTGATAAACGGTTAGTATATTGCTTATATCCTAAGGCACCCCCTCTAGGGGAATGCTCAGGCATTTTGTATGCCACAGTGCACTTCTCCTATTGCGCTGGATTTTCAACACCTTAATATAGCCTTGTGTCTAAACTCTTGAAGGAAGGATACATGATACTACACTATGATTTTAGCCAAAATGCCAAGGTAAATTGGTCAACCAAGGCTTGAGAGTCGTTTCTACCTTGGTGATATTTACGAGTGTTCCTCCCACGAGACTATTTGAGTTATTTAGACGGAAACATCTTCCTTGGTGTTCGTTCGGATTTTTCCATCTCTTTGACTAATTCACTTACCAAAGTTTTAGAGAAAAGGAAAATTAGCACCGGAAAATTAGGCAACGGAAAATAAGACACTTTTGGTAAGGTAGAAAAATTATTCAACTAAAAATTGAAAATAGATTTTAAGACTGTTCCTGAGGGGGGATACAGTTTTAAATATGGGATAAGCCCCCCTCCAATATTCTTTAAAATAAATATTTAAAAAATAGTTACTGTTATTTTAAAGTAAATAAAATTGATTTTTCTTAGTTAAGTGTTCGTTCTAAGAAAACAGTTTTTGTATTATCTTTGCCAATTTTCATATTAATAAAATAAGTAGTAAATTAAATCCTATTGCGAAATTAAATCCATCATAATGCATTTCTGTTCATTCGTAAACAACATAAAAAGTGATACAACGATTTATTTGAAAGAAGAAAAATGTAGTAAATACAGTTTTAGTTAAAACTATTTTAGCTAGCATGACCACTAGCGATTAAAACACTGAATTACATTTTCATTTTCAAGATTAAAAAAGGAAATTAACAATTTATTTAATGACAAAAAATACAATTAAGAATTGAAATCAATTTCATCCAAAACAAGCTGTTATTTAAAATTGCATTTTTTTTTTAAACTATGGTGTCTGTTTAAAAGTTAATATGATTATTACAATGTCGTTTGATGATTAAATTATTAATTGAACCTAATTGTTATGAAACTATAACTAATCTTCTTAAGATCATGTTGTTTTAATCTCTTTTTATAAATTTATTGGATGTAAAAAGCTCATAAAACTTTCTGTTTTTATACATGAAGATTTGATAAGAAATTT
The DNA here is from genome assembly GCA_963556195.1 of Sepiola atlantica. Lineage (NCBI taxonomy): Eukaryota > Metazoa > Mollusca > Cephalopoda > Sepiida > Sepiolidae > Sepiola > Sepiola atlantica. Next base: position 136,207,210 of record OY744522.1, read on the forward strand.
AAAGCTAGTTTAAAAGTTCTTTCGATTAGATAGTTTAAATACTTTCACATTCCTTTCAAATTTCGAACAGTCACAAAGTATATTTTTTCAATTATTAACAAAATATAAAAATCCCTAACCGAAATGCATCATGATGGATTTAATTTCGCAATAGGATTGTTATTTACTACTTCTTTTATTAATATAATAATTGGAAAAGATAATACAAGAACCGTGTTTTTAGAACGAAAACGTAACTTTAGAAAAATACAATTTTTTTTTCTTTAAAATAACAGTAAATATTTTAAAATATTTATATTTAAAGATTATTGGGGGGATGCTTAGCCCCTATTAAAAATTATATCTTCCTCAAGAACGGTCCTAAAATTTATTTTCAATCGATATTTATTCTATAGTTGCTTAACTTTTCTACATTGCCAAAATTGTCAAATTTTCTGCTGCCTAATGTTCCGTTATTTGATTTTCCGAGTCCAGTGTATCTTACTATTTAACTGTTATGATGTATCTATTCATATTTTATCAAGATTCGTAGTAAAAGTGATACAATAACTCTGCCTAAACTTCACTAGTACTACAACCTTACTTTATGGCGTCGTCTAATTATGCGGGTAGTGAAGATTTTCGCGGGAATTGCTACAGCTACGAATTTCGTTATTGTTTTGTGCGACGTATTCATGAGAGATTAATGTCTCCTTATATCTCTTGTTCACACTCGCTTTACACGTTCGTTGTCTTTTTTCCGAGGCGACCTTTGTGTTCCTATCCTTTTCTATCTCTTGTCGTGCGATCTTCATTTCGGGATAGTGTTTATTGCGAAATTATCTGTCACGGATACGCGACGAAGTCGGCCTCGCACCAAATGACGATGGACGACATTTCAGACAATTACGCGGTCGCCTGAACACACACCTTTTGCCGCACAATTACCGACTCTAATTGACGCATTGAACGCGACGCGGAAAGACAAACGACGTAGCGAAAAGAGGTGTAGGAAGAAAAAAGAGTTTCTTTAATAACGGATTGCGTTAATCAGACCAATTGATCAGTATTGCAACTGTGGGTTTTACGCAAAGAAAGAAGTGGCTCGTACCGTGATCGTCAATATCGATAACAGAATGGCTTTAAAAACGATCGTAAAGTCTTCGACTGTCTCTAAATGTTTTTATCACCCGAAGAATGGGCAGACATCAAAATGACACTTTAAATATCGTAATAGGTTTGAAATGTGCATTTATACTAATAGTGTAAAGTATACACACACATACACACACACACACACACACACATATATATATATATATATATATATATATATATATATATATATACAGCTTTCTATTTCATTAGCCGTTTTCCAAGTACCGCAGGCTTGTAAAACTCTTTCCTGCTGACTGTTTTCTCCCTACGTATAACCATAGTCATTTGAAGACTAAGGCCAATAGGCATCTCCTGTCTTTGCGTTAATCAGTTCCTTACATCTCGCCTGGTGCATCATCCACTAGTCTCTCCCTCTTAGACAAGGTCCAAAAAGAGTCAACAACATATTAGTAGGTCCCTCACTATCCACATATCTCTAGCTCCTGTCCCATCGCCGCAATGTTGCATCCTTGTGCTTGTTTTACAACTACTTAAATGGATTGTGCTCCGATGAACTGGCTGCTCTAGTACCCCTCGACGTAAATACACTAGACTAACTCAACAATCAGCAAAATCCCATCCATTTACTGTGGAGGTCCCAGATGCCAGAGAGCCTTCTACTCGAATAGATTATTTCCTCGTGCTGCTCGCCTCTGGAACTCCCTGATCCCTGCTCCCTGTTTCCCGGACTGTACCGACATGCAGAGGTTTAAAACTAATGTAAACAGACATCTTGCTACACAGCTCCCAACTTAGGATGACACCCAAAACCTACACCGTTATTCTCAGTAACCCCTTGCGTCTACAGTGGCGGCCTGCCTTGTTTGGGGTGAAATATGTTTTTTAAAAAGTGGGGTCATGCCTCGTCTGGGTCGATTTCCGTAATATATATATATATATATATATATATATATATATATATATATATATATATATATATGGAAAATGACAAAGGAAAACGAATATTATTCATATATTTATCAAGGTTTCGTCTTTATTTCAAGAATTTCTCAAGATTACTGATTTTAAAAAAATACAGAAATACAATATTTGAAAATATGTGGTGCATTTGTGACGTGAAATTTTTCTTTTCAAAAGAAACATAGTAGTTAGAATTTAAAAAATGTGCTGTGATTATAACGTGAACAATGTTTTTGTTCCCTTTTCGAACGAACTATAACTTATAATTAAAAATGTGCAATGCGTTTATGAAGTGGAACGAATGTTTGCTTTAATATCAATGTTATGTACAAAGCTTTGTTGGGGGTGTAGTGTAAAATTGCTAGCCTGGCTCTAAAGCCAAGTTCTGTTCGATTAATAGTAGTTTACTGATTAAAGTAGATTAATTGCAGAAGCCGTTGCGTTGTATAACTTTGTTATAGTTTATCATGAGTACTATTCGCGAAGTCTTCCTCGAGATTTATGTAAAATGAATTTAATGTGTCTGTGCCAGATCTTGGGCAGTCTTCACAATCAATACGTTAGCGTCTCCAGATGCATGGTCTACTTTACAATCTGCTTCCTCCAAACTCTTTCCCAGCAAGTTGATGAACAATTGTTTGTTTTCTTCTATTTTTAATTTGAACACCATTAAAGGGGTCGGTGACACATTAACACCAACAGAGTCCTGATGGACCACTTTCATACCCATCAAAGACAATGCATGCTTTTCCATATCTAGTTGTGACATATCTGCGGTGTTGGGCACAAATCTCATCAAATGTGTGACATTTTTGCCATGGGAGGTGTTGAAGTAGTGCTCCACCATCTAAGAGATATTGTGGTGGTGAAGACTGTGGACCTGATTGTACATGGGAAGTCAGTTTCCATATTGCGTCTGTCAAAGCCGGGTTTTTGCCTCTCGCGGTAGTCCGAAAGAATAAAAAATTGCAGGTGGGTAACCACAAAGCTCATACTGGAAATGTTCTTGCTGCTGCTGAGTTGAGAGTTCATTGGTAGATAGCACACACAGTCTCTGGAATAGTTGTCGATCTGTTTCAACTGCTTCATCTTTGCTGAGCGAAACTTTTGACCCAAGTGTAATTGCCTGATCCTTTCTTTTAAAACTGTACTCGTGGACATTTTCTCCAACCATTGAAACTATGATTGCCTCTTCTATGGAGTTTGCTCTGTCCATATTCACGTTTTTGTCTTCAGTTACTCCACTTGAAATGCTGTGAATCGACGGATCTTCCGTGAAAGGGTCATATGTCTGGAGAAACGCAATGGGCTTCCATGTATCCCTGACATCTCGTTCTATTCTTGCTGAATAAGCTTCCTGGTGCTGGTCACTAGTGCCATAACGAATGCCTGCTAGTTCTTGCATTGTAAACTGGATTTCGGCGCACGCTGGCAGTGATAGCGTTCACCCAATCGTTGAATTTCGTCCATTCCTTTGCCATGAATAAGACGTCTTAATGCTTCTCATTAGCACCTGCTCAATAACCAGATCCGTCGACAAGCCAGCCCAGTAGGGATCACTCCGTCTAATCATTTCAAGATGGCTTTTCGGCAATCCCTCCATTTGCTGCAAGTACAAGTATGCCGACTTTGAATATATGATGTGTCCTGCTGCAGCCAATATTGGCAGCATTTTCCTTACAGCGTGAAGGTGCAATTCCCAGTTCCTGGTGCGCTCTGCCTTGAAAAATAATTGCAGGATCTTCACGATTAAAAGGTATCGAATCTACAATTATGCTGTTCGCTGGTTAACCATTGCATCCTTCACATGGTTGATTCTCTAGGAAATCCTGGTTATATACTCTGACGACAGAACACTATTCAATGTCTCAGTCCCATCAAAAAGACCTTTAAATAGCCCCTGAGCAACCTTCAGGTCTTCATGTTGAGGAAATGACTCTTCTGTATCAGTGTTGGGTTGCTCATCCTCCACGAAATGTGAAACTGGTAAATCATAGGCTTTCGCTAACAAACAAGAATTCAGAGCAGCATAATCTAAGAAGTAAGCACGAATGGCTCTTGCAATTGGTTTGCCACTTAGCATTAGCTTGACTGTTTTCAGCATACACAAGTTCAAAATGTTCTTGCAATCTAGAACCTGTCATCAAATGACCAATTGACCCCAGAAAGCTCATCTGTGTATCAAGCCCACCAAGTCGCAAGAAAGACAAATGATTTCAGGGGACTGGAACTAGGCTGTGACTCTACTATCATCATTGCTTTGTTCCAAAGTAGTTGATCGAATGTTAGAAGTGGTGTTATGTTGTTTTTCCTGGCTAAATCACTAATGTAACATAACGTTGAGTACACGCAGGTTGGGTTACCAGGGTCCATGTCGATCATTGGAAAAAAACTGTGGCTGATCTTCCAGGATACGTTCCTTTGTGCACTGACTGCATAAGGCCGGACCATGCGGGTCTGGGCGGATGTGAAATTAGTGAAACCTCCCAAAGGATGTCACTATCAGCAGTGAAATCCACAACTTTCTTGGGCTGGAGCTCTTTAAATGTCACTACTGGTTTGTTGGTGTGCTGTGAATCTAGGTACTTGATGTTGATCCTTCAAACCCTTATTATATCTTCTGAAAGGACCTGAATCCTTGGAACTAATTTTGCTTTAACTTTCCCGAGCGTAAAAGATGACATTATGCCCTTACTCTGGAATGTGTTAAATCCATCTATACTCCTTACATTATGGTCCACATTATCAGCTACGAACTACACAAATTCAGTTTCAACATGGGGGAGAGTTCCCGCGCCATGAACAACAGCAGCACTTCTTTCGAATTTCTGGACTTTCAAGTAAGATAAAGAGAAGCCATGCTTATTCATAGTGTCAATTACGAATCTCGATCCAAATTGCTCATGCATTTCCACTGCTAAACCAAACTGTATGATGCAAGGAGAACTCTGGATCTGGCAGCCTGCATTATCGCTTTACCAATTGATGCAAGTTTCAAATCATTGTATTTGCTCGCAAATATCTTCCTGAGAAAGATCAACAATGTTTTAGAAACATACTCAAGAATCGCATCCTGTTCAAGATCATTTTTACACGGGTAATATTCTGAACTTGTCTGGATACCTTTAATGTCATTCTTGATAAGCTTGGCTGCCGTCTCTATGATTCTAATCGCCTCTGATTCTGAATTTTCTGTTGAGCGGCCCTGTGCATAGAATCCATGGCGAATACATTTTGTTGTACTTAACAATGTAACAACATTGTGCTTTCCCATTAATTTCAGTCACAATGAGTTTCTCTTTGAAATGTTCTAACAATCACGATTTTATGTATGAGACACTGTATGGTTCACAGCCAGTGTTCTTGAGAATTTCCTCCATTTTCTTTAACAAGATCGACAATGGTGAGTTGCTCCTCGTAATTTTGCTACAAATATTTAGCAACCTCAAGAATTGCCTGCTTTCCCTCTGAATCCTCTGGTCTACCAAGCTTTTGTTTCTCAGAAAAATAAGCAGAAGAGAATGCCTTAGGAATGTTTTTATTGGAATCAAAGTTTGCAAAAAATGTTCTGTGATAAGGTGTTTCTTCTGAAACAAAGTCATCTGAATAACCTATTCTACCTTTAACAGTGGATGCCCAGCCATCATTTTTTCGGACTTTCTCACAAACTTTTAACATTTTGTCCTTAAACCCAATAGTTTCTACATGAGAAACATCAACACCTTTTTTCTTTCTATATCATTTCTGTTTTACGGTCAATTTATATGTATTTGGGGTTGATCCAACGTGAAGACGTTGACCAATCTAAATTATGATCTTCTTTCCACGTTGTTCAGAAGCTCTGTTAATGGAATCGATGCAAATCTGGCTGACGATTAATGTTTCTTCATTACTGGACAGTTCATTGTTGCAAATAGCACACTTGTCAGCTCTGCAGTAATATATCAAAAGAGACAAAAATAAGGCATAAAAAGTTATAATAATATTTTACTTGATAAAAAATGTTTGTTTTATCCAATTTCACATTGCTTCATTTGGTATTTTTCAAAATGAATTCACAGAAATTGAGTTGAGAGAGGGGAGGCTAGAATCGGCGGCAATATTTAAAGATGGCGACCGTTGAGCCCTTTCCGCAAGGCTAATTTTGGTAAACTTTTTTATCTGAAAGAGAGGTTATTCATGCCAAATATCCAAGGTAAAAACCTTTGTTAGCAATTCATTTTAGGTTCAGCAAAAAAATCAGCTAGATTGACTGGACTAGCAAGGAGGATTGTAAGACCGAGGAGGGAGAGCACTAAACAGACTTCTGCTGGAAGAGTGCGGAGTGTACTGGGACCTTGGGGAAGCTTATTGCCGCCCAAATCTCAGAAGAGACCAATCTTCGTTACCGGCGAAAAATCAATGGTTAGCGGCTGTTGCAATACCGCAAAGTCATTCGCAATTGTTATCGAAAAGATGTGGACTGTACTGGAAATCTGTGGTGGTGGTGGTGGTGATGGTGGTGATGATGATGATGATGATGATGATGATGATGATGACGATGACGATGACGATGATGATGATGATGATGATGATGATGATGATGATGATGATGATGATGATGATGATGATGATGATGATGATGATGATGATGATGATCAAACAGATAAACTTATATAAGGAAAGAGACCGGATGTCATAATAGTCAACAAGAAAAAAAATCCTGCCAAATCGTAGATTTTGCCGTCCCTGCTGACCACAGTGTTAAAACCAGGGAGACAGAAAAACTAAGCCAATACACTAAACTCGCCAGAGAATTGAAAAGGATATAGAGTATGGAGAAAGTAAATATAATACCAATAATCGTAAAAGCACTAATTCTGAAGAACCTTGGGAGAAATTGGAATTAAAGGGAAGATTAGGCCCATACAACGGACGGCAATTATAAAACAGCTGAAATTTAAAGAAAAATCTTTGAATGCGGAAATCTTGCATATAAGCTACGAAGACTAACCAATCAGATGTAAGGTGCAATAGGAAAAATCAAAATCAGATAGAGAGCACTACAAGACACCTAGGAATAGAAATTGCAAGAAATTTCGTAAACTTCACCCCACCCCACACACACACACCAAAAAAAAGTGATTGCACCAGCCACGGCTGATACCACACAAAACACTCGTGAAGGGTCAAAGAGGATGGAAAGACCGAGGAGCGATAGCACAAACTAGACCTCCGCTGGAAGAGTGCGGAAAGCACTGGGGCATTGTGGGGGGAGGGGCTTATTGCCACCCAAATCCCAGAGAAGGGCAATGGTAGTTGCCAACGAGAAATCGATGGTAAGCGTATGTTATAATAACGCAAATTCATTTGCAGTAGATATCGAAGAGTTGGAGAGCACTGGACACTTGTTGTCACTCAGACTCCAGGAGACACCACTGGTGATTTTCAGTGATGAATCACTGATTACGGCCTGTGTGATACTTCTAGTGAGTAAACATGATAATGATAATAAGACAAGAAAATAAAAGTGTGAAGAATAACAACTACATGAACGCCTAATAAGACTGACAAAAGAAAAAACAAACGAAAACAGTTGGGCATTGCTAAGGAAAGGGCACATGAACTTTACTGGCATCTGCACAGAATAATGCGATTAAGACTAACTACATTAAAGCTAAAATAGTAAATGCCGGAAAACAGTAAATGCAGATTGTGTGGGCAAAAAGACTAAAATCACATTATAAGTGAATGCAACAAACAAGCACAAAAATATACAAGAACATACACGACTGTGTAGAGAAAGCGGTACACTAGGGACTGTGAAAACAGTTGCATCTCGAACACGCGGACAAATGTTACAAACATAAACCGGAGACAGTACTGAAAAACGAAAAACACAAACTCCTCTTGGATATGGAGGTACAAACAGACAACTCATACAAGTAAGAGACTGGATGTCATAATAATCGACAAGAAGGTAAAATCCTACCAAATCTTAGACTTTGCTGTTCCAGTATACCACAGAGAGAAGATGAAGGGAACGGAAAAATGAAGCAAATACACAGAACTTTCTAGATAACTGAAAAGGATATGGAGCATGAAGAAAGTCAATATAATACCAATCATCGTAAGAGAACAGTCCCAAAAAGCTTGAGAAAAAACTGGCATAAATTGTAACCAAAGAGAAACTTAGACCATACAAGGACGGCAATGATCAAAACAGCTGGAATCTGCAAGAAATATCATAAGCTACAGCCCCCACCCCAAAAATGTCTGGCGCCGGTCTCCGCTGACACCACACACAATAGCCGTAAAGGGTGAAGGATGATGGGAAGTGGCACTAACCAGATATCCACTGGACGAGTGTGGAGAGTACTGCGACTTTGGGGAAACTTATTACCACCCAAATCTAAGGTGGGACAAATGGTTGTTGCCAGCGAGATATCAATGGTAGGCGACTGTTGATATACCGCAAGGACATTTGCGGTGGTGATCGAAAAGAGCGTTTCAGATAGAGATCACGAAGGAGTAAATAGGACTACGATACGTCGATCGTGAGAACAGAAAGTCAATGAAGTGGACAAACATGACGTACCATATACGAGGCTGACTAGTTTCTGGGATGATTTTGAAATCAGTCTAAACAGGAGCGACCAAGACATCAGAAAGATTTTAAATTGTGTAACAAAACGATAAGATATTTAAGCAATGTGATGAACATATAATAACTCGCTCTTTCTCTCTCGCTCTCTCTCTCTCACTCTCTCTCTCTCTCTCTTTCTCCCTCTTATCATCTATGTCACTATGCGATAATTTGCGATCGATTTGATTCACCACAGATAGGACTTGATTGTAACTTAATTAGCGTTATGAATCAATAAACCTCAAGTGGACGTGTGTTGAATTGTTTTAATTCTTTCATATCAGAAACTATTCTGGCGACGTTCGATTTCAACATGGCATCGCAATCATCAGTTGTTTAAAGACGAACTCAAGAAAAGACCTCGTTCATGGGAGGAGAATCCGATACAAGTAATGGTTTATTATCACCAGGCTCGACACGCACGGTTTGTTTATTAAATAATTAATATCTAATGATTATGCGCAAATGTTTCTTTTGTTTCTTAAAGGTTTTTTTTATCGAAATTGATTAGCCGGAATGCTATATTTAATCTAGTTTATTAGTGATTATTGAGTAAAGGACGATAAGTCGAGAAGTAATCAGAAAAGAGATGACCATAAAGACTAATATGTGGTCACTCAGACACATGCTGGAATAACAGCTTTCTGTTTGCTGCATTGTAATTAATATCTCCCTTTCTAATTTTTAGTAAAGCAATACACCAAAAAAATAGTATTGACATTGTAAAAGTGTCAGCTTATATAATTGTAATATTTTGAAACTGTATATGTGTAATTGTAATAACAATGAAACCGTCCCATAACAATGTACTGGATTTGTTTTGTTAAGTTAAGCATTGCCCCCAGCACTCAGCCAGGGGGTCACCTGACCTTAAGGTTGTATTGTTTTTCATACCAAGTCGAAGCTACCATCTCGACAATCTATCCGACAGTGTCGGGGCCATTTAAGTTTGGTGGATATTTTTATATCGGGCTAGGATATGGTTCAGTCCACCTTCCCGGCTGTACCATTTCTCTTTGAGAAGAGGTTAGTTTATTGCTAATCGCCCGGGGCGCCCCTTACCAGGGAATGCCGACGGGGCTGGTCAGGCATTTTTTTATAGGCCAAAGTGATCTGTCTTTTGGGGGCTTGCTTTTTAATTCCATCCTTGCGACCGTGGGTCACATTTTCCCAAGTGGGAGGGAAGCAAATACTAACATTGATTCCAGCAGTAACTTATTAAAACGTTCGCATACAATCACGTGATACACAATAGGCGAAAGAAAGGACGTGACTCGAACACCCGGAAACAGAGCATCACACTGCTATCAGACGAAAAGTAGTAATGCGTAACTAAAACCGAAACGTTCTAATTTCACTGTATACACATTTTTTTATATATGTGTATACCATGTGTGTTTATACCTGATTTCTCGGATGAACGTGCACATATATGCATATTGGTAATGTTTTAATTCAATAGGTAATTTTTTAGTTGATCGAGTCGTAAAAAATAGAAATAAATAAATAAAATGAGTAGTGGAGGAAGTATTTGATTAGAAAGTTTGGCAGTTTTAACACGCTTAACGCTCACCCCCTTTCCATCTAGATTTAACATCCAAAAGGATATTGTCTGTACTAGTTGACCGAATTTCGTCAGACATGCTGCTGTTTCATCAATTGTATTAATTGTTGAGAAGCTTGATTATTTCAGATTTCTAGTTCGGTTCCTTTTGTACGCATTGAAAGATTTTATTGCATTTATTTCGGACTTGATGACGCATAAAGGTGTGGAAACGTAATTGCATTAATACGGACCGTTCTAAATATTTTTATAATAAATATTTATAAAGCTCTGCCTTGTATTTCGCACTTTTGAAAAATATTGATATAAGTTTTTTTTCAATATATTTAACTTGTTTAATTACTTACTTTAAGTATATAAATGTAAGTAAATCATTTTGTTCAGATTAATGATTTTGTTCTTATAATTATTTACAACGTCACTATTTCTTATCATTGTACCATGTTCTTTTATTTATGCACATGGATAACATATTTGAAATGCACATACACACATACAGATACTCCGTGGACATACTATAAATAGTAATAGTTTAAAGGCTACACAAAAAAACTAATTGTAGATAAGAACTAACCGCTTAAGCGAAACAAGAAAAAACGATGTGTCCGTGTGAGAAAGTTAAAAGGGTTAGTCAGAGATACAAAATTGTCTGATTTGCTGAGCCAGATTACGTTTTAGGAGAATTGAATTATTTTTAATAGATAAAGTAATCTATTAATTAAATGCACTGAAGCGAATATCGTGATGTACAGTTCCGGAGAATATTTTTAACCAAACAACTGTAGCAAGAGTGTAGGTGTTTGTGTAAGAATAATGTTACAAACGGAAATTTCCACAAGTTTAGGTTAAGCAGAAAAGTGAAAATTTTCATTAGAAGTTAAAAGTTTAAAATTAAGTCTACGTTTCGGGATATTACGTCATAGAATTGAAGCTTTTTTTCTAAACCGTGAGAGAGAGAAAGAGAGAGGGGGAGAACGGTTGCGTTTTGTGAGAGCTGGCCCCTTTACTTATTGGGGGGGAGGTATGTATGTATGCCGTATACTGGAAAACGAAAAAAACTGAAAGCATTGTTAAAGTCCAATGACTGTATGGTGTCATTTTTGATAACTTTTACGACTGCTGTTATTAAGAAAGAGACAACTGCAACAAGAAGAAAGAGAAAAAGAAACAGAGACGTTACTATCCACTGAGCAACAACACGACGTGTCAACGAAATATGAATTCATCTGTGTGGTACAAGACGCCGACCAGAGATATCTTGTTACGGTGTGGAATTTGTCTATCGTAGTGATACACTACGAGGTGATTGGAAACCGGTTCGCAGGATGAACAAATTGTCATTCTGAATACATTCCAAGATGACTATGCGATTGCAAGTTGGATCCAGTTAAATCCGCTAGAAAATTGCCTAGAAGAGTTTTCCTATACATTATATCACATGATTGGAACTCTTAATTGGAACTTTATATTATTACGTAACCTTTTCGGCTTTTAAGGTTATGGGAATGTATGAAGAAAAATTCAAGTTAAAGATTGTGTTTTGTATTGATTTACTCCTCTCCAGGAGTTAGGCACAAGGCCAGTTTTTATCTTACTCCCACAAGTAAGATGTGACCCAAGGTCGGGTCGGGAAAGTGGGGTTTAAAAATTGCCTGGGCAGCCCCGTCGGCATTCCCCGGTAGGGGCGCCTCAGGCAGTAAGCAATAAACTTACTCCTCCCCAAAGAGGGGAGGCGAAGCCTGAGAGGATGGACCTCCTAGAACTGCACAGGACAGACCCATAGACCGGCGTAAATCAAGCCCCGAAGGCCAAGACAATACCAGTCTATAGGGTGCAGTATCCATCGGAACAGATACTACACTTTGATCTTAGCCAAAAGGCCAAGAATCTGAGTCTTGTGTGTATTGTAGCAGAGAAGAAACAGAAGACTGTGGGATTGTGTTTTACACAGCCATGAAAAAACATAATGGTGGGGATAAGTAATTTCTCGAATCTGTGATGGGTTTCGTGAAACGAAAATCTACATATGAGTCTTTAACAAGGAGGTGCAGATAAAGAAGGCAAAACAGCCCAAGTATGCATTTATAAGACCAAGTCTTACCTGATCAAGCTTTATGGACTGATTAAAGCCATGTAAAAGGATGCAGCGTCAGAAGATGAAGTCAGCGATGTTGAAAGTGATACAGATACCTTTAATGTATGATAAAATACACTACTTATTACCTTGGTTCATTTTATTTTCTCTCAAAATCGAAAAACGATAAAAAAAATTAAATCAAAATCATACATTTACCAAACTATAGTGTATTCTACTAATGGAATCCATACATATCCCAATATCATAAACGCATTGTTACAAAACGATGCAGTTGTAGATATTTAATGCCAGAAAACACGCTCTTAAATGGGGCTCCAATGATAAAAAACATTACCTTTTTAGACGAGACTCGGAAGCAGAACATGAGTGCCGTTGTGGTAACTTGGAGGAAATTAGAGTTGGCATATGTCACCTGCGACTAAATGCACGTGATATCTGATAATGACCTTAATGCATCTTTGGGTTCCATGTTTTCAAAAGATCTTTCACCTGATTTCGCTGCGTTGGTGGCGATTATCTCGCCTTCTTTATGGCCATCAATAAAACACGCGTTCAGAACTGTCACAATCGATGAACAAACATCAAATTTATCGACACTTTTTTGCTAATTTTCTTGTTGACGTTAAATTCGGATTGGTTTTCTTTTTCTTCTCTTGTTTATCAAGTGTCAACAATAATTTACTTCACAGAAAAAGAAGAAAACAAATGTACAAGATATGTTTGGCCAAGATTTTCGTCATTTGTGCCTTTAACGAATCATCATTCACGCCATCAAGACTTTCTTCCACTTCATGAGAAGCTACGTCAGTCGATCGATCGATTTTATCAATAAATCTTCATATATTAAAATATAGAGGATTTATTAGAATTGGTGGAGTTATCGTAACAATAGCTCTGAATAGATGCGTTAGAGGTGACTTGGATTTGTTCAAGTGTGTGAAGCTATTTCCTTGGTGTGTCATTCTTTTATTTTAAATAGCATTTTCTTGGGTATGTTACGCTTAAGATTGAAACAGCATTTTCTTGGGTGTGTTATGCTTAAATTTGAAACAGCATTTTCTTGTGTGTGTTATGCTTAAATTTGAAACAGCATTTTCTTGTGTGTGTTATGCTTAAATTTGAAACAGCATTTTCTTGTGTGTGTTATGCTTAAATTTGAAACAGCATTTTCTTGGGTGTGTTATGCTTAAATTTGAAACAGCATTTTCTTGGGTGTATTATGCTTAAATTTGAAACAGCATTTTCGGCGATCTGTCAAGCGTAAGTTTGAAATAGCATGTGTGTTGGTCTTGTTACGTTTAAATTTGAAATAGCATCTTTGTCGGTCTGTTACGCTTAAATTTGAAATAGAATCTTTTTTCGGTCTGTAACGTTTAAGTTTGAAATAATATTTTCGTCGACTTGTCACTTAAGTTTTAAATAGAATTTTCGTCAGTCTGTCACTTAAGTTTTTAATAGCATTTTTGTCGATCTGTTGCGCTTAAGTTTGAAATAACATGTGGGTTTGTCTGTTACCTTTATGTTTGAAATAGCAAGTTCGTCAGTTTGCTACGCTTAAGTTTGAAATAGTATGTGCGTCAGTCTGTTACGTTTAAGTTTGAAATAGCATTTTCGTCGGCCTGTCATTTAACTTGTAAATAGAATTGTTGTCGGTCTGTTGCGCTTAAGTTTGAAATAGCATATATGATTTAGTTTGGCATAGCATGTTCGTCGGTCTGTCACGCTTAAGTTTGAAATAACATTCCCATCGACATATCCCGCTTATGTTTGGCATAGCATATGCGTGAGTCTATTATGCTTGAGTTTGAAATAGTATATTAGTGGGTTTATCACGTTTAAGTTTGAAATAGAATTTCCATCGACGTATCCCGCTTAAGTTTGAAATAGATTATGTGTCAGTCTGTAAAGCTTGAAATGGCATTTTAGTTCGTCTATCACGCGGAAAGTTTGAAATAACATCTTCATTGTTAAACGCACAGATGTGAATGAGGCATCTTAAGGATATACGTTATTCTGCTGATAACGAGACTCACTAACCACTTCTCGCAGCGATTCTTTTACTTACGCATGCGCGTTATTTTCCATCATCATTTTGACGTGTGTTATAATTATTACAACCAGAAGACAAATAAGAATTTACGCGCCATTATCGTCGAGATCAAAAGGAGTCCTTCCCTCGTGGTTGAGGTGGTTTGCCAATTGACGATTGTTGAAAGAAGTGTCGGTGTTCGGCTTGCCCTTAGTCCTCCTTCAGATGATATCCTCTTCCCCCGCTTCTCTCCCCCCCCTCTCTCTCTCTCTCTCTCTCTCGTAATATTTATTTATCTCTGTCTATATCGCTGAAAACGTAATAATTTTGAGACCTGCATAAAAAGTATCTAAAATAGTGCCCAATACATGCAAAACATAGAGCAGTTAGAGTTCTGAATATATACAAGGTTTATTGATCATAAAACTTAGATCGTGAAGTAAAATCGGAAGATTTGTTTTTATTTACGATTTAAACATTTTTTATTGATGATGCTTAAAATAAAAATACAACAAAATAAAATGTGGATAAAGTAAGTAAAAACTTACCTCACCCTCTATAAGGGTAAACTGCTTATGCTTTTCCATCACGCCCGTTCCATTTTGTTGATACGTAATAAATTATCGAGTCAAAAGGATCCTGGTACGAATCGATACAAATTGATTGAAAAAAATATGTCGTGTTTATATTGTCAACTAGATGGCTTCGCCCGTTATCTATTGTTTCGCAATGTAATTCCTGTTTACTACATTAAATCATTGAAACGAAACCAATCGATAAAAAAGAAACAAAATTAATCGATAAGACGGAACTAATCGATAAGAAAAAGAAGACAAAAGAAACATATTGTCGGCTGCATCGCCATCATCCATGATTTTAGTAACCCACCTTTCCATAATCAGGAGATTGTTTCAGCAAGATCTCTTAAGTACGAAGCCATGTTTGACTAGAGAGATGTATGCTATGTTCAGGAGATCGAACATCATGGCTTACTTGGGACGAGTCTATATATATATATATATATATATATATATATATATATATATATATATATATATAGTAAGTTATGAAAATATATTTATGGCAGTTAACCTACGCGTTTAATTCCGCGTGCCATTCACCTGGGGGTGTATCGCGGAAGCCCCTGTGTAGGTTAATTTCCATAAATATATTTTCATAACTTACTACCTAGCTCTACTTTCGTATTGAGCACTGTTGAAGTAAATATTAAAAGTTAATACATAATATATTATATCTCCTTGCAAGATTTTATGTGAATGTATATATATATATATATATATATATATATATATATATATATATATATATATAGCAGTTGTAGTAATAGTGATGATGAGTAAACAGTATAAAACACACACATCTACTGTTATACAATTATTGAGTTAGTCACCGTTTTGAAACTGATGATGAATAACAAATAAAATGATTGGAATCGTCCATTATAAACAATATCACCATAAGTAACAATCTTTTTTTAACTCGTAGCTGGAGAAAGAGAAAGAGAGACAGAGGGAGAGACAGAGGGAGAGAGAGAGAGAGAGAAAGAAGAAAAGAGAGAGCGGGAAAGGGAAATATAGCGAACAGAAAACTACTAATTTTGAGACTTATTTTTTTATTTTTATATTTAACTGTCTTTGCAAACTTACTTTTTCCTAATTCAAACAATGTAACCGGACTTGAATTGTTTACCCAGCAGGTCACACTTTTTTTAGCATCGCTCTCTCTCTCTCTCTCTATATATATATATATATATATATATAGAGAGAGAGAGAGAGAGAGAGAGAGAGGGAGAGGGGGAGGGGAGAAAGTGTTTATGGAAATCTCTCCAGACATGGCCAGAATCCACTTGAAATAATGACGTTGAAATAATTTAAACCAGACTTTAACAACAATAACAGAAGCAACATCTGACGATTCCCTCTCTAGGGCATGAAACCCCGTGTAACGTTGGATCTGTTAGGTGAGTTGTTACCTTAAGATTTTTTTATGATGTGTATTTTAAATAGTTGGAGGTGTTTTTGTAAACCGACATGCAACCTCGATTTTCAGATTTAAAACAATAAAAATATTTAAATAGCAAAAATTCAATTCTCGAATTAACCAAATTTTCGGCGAAAATGGAAACTATTTTAAATTGTGTAAGATTTTCTATTGAATTCTCATCAAATTGCGGTACAGAGATTTGGATTAAATGCGGGGATAAAGTGGTACGAATTGAAACAACTTAGGGTTCACCTTGCATGAGGATTAGCGAGTGGAGAATGTTGGAACGTAATAGAGAGAGGACTGGAGAGGGGTAAGACATAAAGACGAAGATATAAATATATGAAAAAGAGGAAAGAGGAAATGAAACAATCATGCCGAAAAGATGGTCTTAGGAAAATTACGAAGATAGGACAAATTGAGAGAGAGAATGAACACCGAAAAGAGTGTAGAAAAGTAGAGAAAGACAGGGGTGAAGAAAGAGTGGGATTAAAAAAAGAGAGGTAGAGATGAATAACGAGAGAGAGAGAAAGAAACAGAGAGAGATAGAGAGAGAGATAGAGGGGGGAAGAAAGAGATGTGGAGTATAGAAGATGAGAACAGAGTGATGAGTAGATAAGGAGAATGATAGAGTGGGGGAAAATTGACGTTGTGGAGGAAGAAAAAGAGTGTTAAAGTACAGAGAGAGAGAGGGGAGGAGATAGTAACAATGGCAGAACAAAGATGACAAATACAAAGAGAGAGAGAAAGAGAGAGAGAGAGAGAGAGAGAGAGAGAGCATATAAGAAAAATTATGGGAAAAGAAGAGGCATAAGAATGACGAAGGGGGAGCGAAAACAATGGACATTTTATGTTTGGGAATTTTTTTGATATTTTTTTGATATTTTTTTTGAGTGATAATTGGTGCGTATTCGATTCCAATGCCAACACTTGAACCAAGTTAGTAAATAAATATAACTATAAGTATGTTTTATACTAATGTGTCACCGCTTATCAAGGCCCAAAGGTCATGAGATAATAAGCGTTAATGAAATTGTCAGTTGGCAATGAATAACACCTTGAGAAGATTAGAAACGATAGTCACATATTAATAAACATCGAACCTAAAAACGACAAGGGTTGTATTAAGTTTGAAAGCAGTCCAGTAGTATTGCATTCCACGGATGGGAAATTCTTGTTCATGGTAGTTCCGTTTAGTTTTTGATGCACAGAGGAACAAGGGAAAATGTCCTCACCGTAGTTGACGCTATGCGAGGTTTTTAAGAATTCAAACAAAAATGATATTGAATTCTGATGTAGATAAACATTTAATTGATACTGGGAAGTTTCTATTTTACATCGGTCGAAATTATTTCCCTTATAATTGGTATTGTTGCAATAAAAAAACTGTTTAACACGGGGAAACGAAGATAAACGAACGAACATAACCTATGATATACAGACCCGAAAGAATCAAATAGACCCCCTACAAAAGTAATTAATACGTGTGTAAAGTTTCGGTTTCCTTCCTCGACGGCCATCACCTGGGGCCGTACAAAGTAGCAGTAAAAGTTTTAAACGTCAGTATTTTATACTAATTTACACATTTTGTGTTTTAGATGTCAGTATATATATATATATTATATATCACCATTTAAGTATGACAAGGGCTAAAGAAGCATTAGAATGCTCAGAGTGTCAACGGAGCCATAATATATGGTAATCTGAAGGTGAACTTACTCAATGTCAAGTTGCGGCAGACCTCATGATTCCCTTTCAACTGTTAACCGAATGCGTATCTAATTCATCAGAGATAAAAGATAATCAATATTATCTCGCCTAGGTCAATCAAGACCCTCTGACAGCATCCTTTCATTATTAATGATAATAAGTGTGTTTATTTACTTATTTCATGACTGTGTATAATTGTATAGGATTGATGAATATACGGTTGACTATAAATAGAATTTATTTTTTAATTCGTTTTAGAAAACAAGATATAATCTTTTTTTGTCGAGATTAATGTCAAGAAGAGGTTCCGTCGGGTCTATTCACGGATAAACCTGACTATCTGCCAGCCGACATTCTTTAAGAAACATCCCAAAACAATCGCAAAGGGTGGTAATGTGAATCTTGTATTGATGAAGGAAACTTCTTAAGCAAGAAGTTATTTTGATGAGCGATGCGATAGATTCGCCCGACATTAATGGCTCTCCATCAATGTTGAAGAGATCCTCACCGAACGAGTGAAAGGTACACAAAGATGGCGAATGAATCGGATTCAATTTGATATCAATAAAAAATGGCGTCCAAGGATTTGAATGTCGTTTATCTTTTCTTAACGTGAAAATATAATCGATTGAATTAGTCTGTTCTGTTTCGGGTATTTAATTTCATCAAACAAGTAATCCGGGCGTCAGGTTGAGTTAATCCACTCTATGATATCTATGGAGTATCATCTGGCTTCAAAGTGGTATTCACAATTCTTTCAAAGTAGCGTCATATTCTCTTCTGAAAACCTGAACTATAGAATACGTTATGTGATATTGATTATATGTGTAAAAGTATATATTTTGTATATAAAATCTCAATGTATGTATGTATGTATGCATGTATGTATGTATGTATGTATGTATGTATGTATGTATGTATGTATGTATGTATGTATGTATGTATGAGATTATAGAAAAAAAAAGAAAATCTAATAGAATCTAAAAGTGTATTCTTATGAATTTTACCGAGAAAGCTAACGGAGGTATTCCTGATTCTCTAATTGCATACTTCAGGGGGATATGGGTCCGATTTCGGGAGGGGTCTATTATTTCAACTATTTTCAGTTGTTCAGGGAGCTGCGGAGAAGAGAATTAAAAATTAATAGACTCTAATTCTAGGGAAATTCCGGTACCGTCTTTTATTCTGTCGGTCTAAGCCGAGTTCTAGGAAGGAGGAAATCCACTCTCCCAGGCTTTTCCTTGGTACCCGTGTCATTCCTACAACTAATCTGGAAATTACGTTATAGGGAGGTTCAGAGAGAGGGCAGGAAGAAATTCAAAATCTGATTGATATACAAAGTACTTCTGCAGTCCGTAACCTTTTGCTTCTTTTGTAAAACAGAGGCGAGGCTCTGAACTTTTGATTATTTTGTACGACAGAGGCGCGTCCTTAAACTTTTGATTTTTTGTACAACAGAGGCGCATCTCTAAACTTGTAGTTATTTTGTACAACAGAGGCACGTCTCAAAACTTTTGATTCATTTGTACAACAGAGGCGCGTCTCTAAACTTTGGATTTTTTTTACAACAGATGCGCAGCCATAAACTTTTCATTCTTTTCGGAGGCTTGTGCAGTTTAGCCCCCCCTATGGTAAACACTTTGGGGGGCTTGTGCAGTTTAGGTCACCTATGGAAAATGATTTTCGGGTGCTTGTGCAGTTTAGGTCTTTTATGAAAAACGCTTTCCAGGTG
Organism: Sepiola atlantica; assembly: GCA_963556195.1. Classification (NCBI taxonomy): domain Eukaryota; kingdom Metazoa; phylum Mollusca; class Cephalopoda; order Sepiida; family Sepiolidae; genus Sepiola; species Sepiola atlantica. The sequence goes on from OY744522.1 coordinate 136,227,030, forward strand.
CTACTGCAGTTTACGTCACCTATGAAAAACGCTTTTAAGGTGCTTCTGAGGATTAGGTCACCTATGAAAAAACGCTTTTAGAACGATTGACCTCATCAACATTACGTATTTTCTTAATATTTTACAATTGAGTGGGGTAAGACAGTAGATATTGACGGGACAATTTGGTGCACTTGGTGTTTTCCGGGATCAAAAATTATAAGATTACAGTATTAATTTTGGTAACTGGTATATATTACATATCTTCGGACTATTGTCTTTATCAACATTATTTATCTTCATATTATTCTGAAATAGGAGGAGGAAAGAAATTGGATATTGACCGGGACTATTTGTTCTACTCGGCATAGTTCGGGATCGATAATCATTATGAACATTTTTTTTCGATACTTTAATTTTAACAGTACTTTAGGCAGTTCTTCGCAGGCCTCCTGACTAACATTACAGTATTAAAAGAGAAGGGGGTAAGATGAAGAAACGTCTAGGCATTGAGAGACAGGGAAGAGGAATAGAGATAGAAGTTTAAAGATAAAAATATTACACATGCTAGTTAACTTCTATTGTTTATGTCCCGGAGCAATATTACACTATTACATTTTAACCAAATGGCTCCGGTGAAATGAATTACATTAATATTAGTTTTTAACACATTAAAACAAAAGAGGAATCAGATGGGAAGAAGAAAAAGAGAGAGTTCGGGGAGGGGGAAATAATAGGGACGAGAGAAAGGGAGAAGGATAGAGAGACGGTTAGAGAAAAGAAGATAGATGAAAGTTTATCTCTCTCTCTATATATATATATATATATGTATATATATATATACATATATATATATATATATATATATATATATATATATATATATATATATATACAGGGTGACCCCCTAAAAATGGGCCCCAAATCTAATTAGGCCCCGTTTCTTAGTGTTTCGTCCGAATGAAATGAATTTTGGGGCATAACTAGTTTATTATATTTATAACATCATATCAAAACACTAGCGTATTTGGGGTTTTTCTCCGTTCTACAGCATGTGTTCTAGATGACCTCCATTTAGCTCCGTGCATTTCTTGAGGCGCAGAACGAAGTTGTCCATGACGTTCTTACAAACTGAATTGGGAACGGCTTTCATCTCCTCCCTGATGGCTTCCTTGAGTTCCGTGATGGTTCTGGGTTTTCTTGCGTACATTCTGTCCTTAAGATAGCCCCAAAAGAAATAATCTGGGGGGCTTATGTACGGGCTATGGGGTGGCCACTCAAAATTAGGCTTGAGACTGATCACTCGACCTCCGAAGTTCTCTTTCAGCCAATCTCAGGACAGGTTATAGGTGTGAGAACTTGCTCCGTCTTGCTGGAACCAGAACTTGCTCATGAGCGACGGGTAGAAGGTCTGTAGCTCACTCTTGAAGGTTTTGAGGACCTCCACATACCGCTTCTTGGTGACTGTCACTGCTGCGCCAGATTATTCGCTGAAGATTGGTCCGATGATGCCTCTGACCGAGATTACAGCCCACACCGTGCAATTAAGAGAGTGCAGGGGCTTGGTAGCTACTACATTGGGTCTGGAGGACCCCCAGAAGACATTTGTCTTGGGGTTTGCTTTTTCGTCAAGATGTAAGTGGGCTTCATCTGAGGTCCAAAGGAGGTTAAGGAAACCTGGTGTCTCCGTGATCTTATCGAGCATCTTGACTGCTTCTTGTCTGAGGCTGTAAGGGTCTGCAGCGTCTGTATTCTGTATGGGTAAACCCTGATATCGTTCACCAGCACTCTCCTGCAAGTCTCACGGGAGATACCGAGGGACTGACTTCGCTTACGCACAGAGCGTTTCGGACTCCCCTGGAGAGACTCTCTCACACTTTCGACCAGCTCGGCTGTCCGCTTTTTGGGACGTGCCGAGTGGCATTGGCAGCGTTGAAGTTCTCCACGGTCCCATACTTCTCGAAGTGGTCCACCCAGTTCTGCATTCTGCTTTTAGGTGGAGCCTTTTCACATCCGAACTGATGCATGAAACTGTCCTGGGTTTTCTTAAACGAGCCTGTCTTGTAATAAAATTTAACACAGTGTATTCTTTGTCCCAGCTCCCACTGAGGTCTTGGTGTATTCACGGTCGTTGATTCTGCCATGTCCTGTAAAATAAGAACAATCGGTGAATAAACAAAGGCGATATCACATAAAGTGTACACGGGGCCCGTTTTGTCTCACAGCATAACTAACTTAGACAGAGATCTAACCTTCGATATTGATGTCTATAGTCCAGCGTTCTACCACTGGACCAAGACGCTCTGTCTAGAAATATGTACTATTTTTATCACCTAAATATTTAATGTACTTTTATGTAATTATTTTTATTGGTGATTGTAGCGTTCGTTATTATTTTGCTTACTATTATTTCGATTGTTTAACTTCCTAAGTGATTAAGATGCAGAAAATTGCATTATTAATCGCCCTTAACTTCATAGGACGTATTTCCCGTTAATATATATATATTTATTTATTTTATACGTACATATAAGTAATCCATGGACACGAGTTTCTGGCTCACAGCCGTCATCAACATGGCTAACTTAGACAGAGATCGAACTTTCGATATTGATGTCTATAGTCCAGCGTTCTACCACTGGATCAAGACGCTCTGTCTAGAAATATGTACGATTTTATCATATAAGGGCGACTTATAATGCAATTGTCTGCATCTTAATCACTTAGGAAGTGAGACAATCGAAATAATAGTAAGCCAAATAACAACGAACGCTACAATCACCAATAAAAATAATTACATAAAAATACATTATATATATATATATATATAAATGTTACGCACACTATTTATTTTCTACTACTTTGTTTTTCCATGGCCTCAAGCAACACCAGGTCGCCCTGCTAGTATATTAATGAATATCATACAGAACTATGTCACACCCTGACTAATAGAAAATATAAGACCTATCCATTAAACTCTTTAAATAATTTTAATAACTTATATACTCTCTCCATACACACGCATATACATTATCACATATACACTCACGATACCACCATGCATCTCCACTAGAAAATTCCAAAATCACTTCAACACACTACACTCCCACACACACATAAAAAGAAAATATATACAAAAAGTATGAAAATAACATTTAAAAATTCATATATAAACTATAAAAATACAAAATTAAAATAATATACATATAAAATTATAAATTTTAAAAATAAAATAACATTACGCGGATTAAAAAAAAACTATATGAAAACAAAGATGATAACCTTACAAGTATACATAGAACCCACCCCTATCCCAATGAATCAGTAAACCCAAATTGCACACTCAATTTTTATGTATAAGGAAGAAAAAAATCTGACATAAAAGACCACCACAAACAATCCCTCGCCTTTCCAAAACACTGGCCTCTGTACATTCAAACTCGAAAATGAGCAACGCCACAATCGAAGCGACAACCTTGAATTAGTCATTTGAGAACTTGATTTAATCTCTTCTACATTATATAATATACCTAATTTCCGGATTAACCACCTTTATAAATCTAAGGAATATGGTTTGTATATATATCCTAATTTAACGTATATGCCGGACCGTTGTCATTATTCATCGTTTTTTTGGAAATACGCACCGACACAGTCTACAAATATCGCATATCGTAAGAGAAAGAAATACAATATATAAAAAAAATCTTCTAAACAAACTCACATAAAACAAACAATAAACACTAATAAATACGTCTTCGAAATAAAATTTAAATAAAAAAATCAATGAAAACCATTCAAACAAGCCCTTCACCGTCACACAAACAATAACAAACTTTCTATCGTCCAGGTTTAGATAAATCCGTATTGACCTCCACAAAAACTCCTTACGAGTTTCGAAAAAATAAATTACCGCCAAAAACAATTTTCCACATCGTAACCTGAATAAGTTATGCGACTGACAACGATTCTATACTCTCAATGAATTTTACTCAAGTTGTTTTTTTTCAATAATTATTCAGAAATATACTTTCGTTAAATATTTTTTTAAAACTGTTCTTTCTCTTTGATCCAAAATACAACTAAAGTCAGATACCAATTCTATATTTGACATAAGTAAACACATATATAAGAAAACCTCTCTCTGGAATCCCAAAAAACTAATTACAAAATTACACATATTTTTTAACAAAGCTGAATAGTTCAATAAGCTATAAAATTACAAAAACTTTTTTTCAACAGAATGCCAAGCTAGTAACAGTTCAAATAATTCGCACAGTTCCCTTTTTTTAAACAACTTTATACGAAATAAATATCGGAAATCGTGAAAGATAGAAAAACAATGCGTATAAAAACATTTTTACAAACACATCTAAACAATCAATATACAACAATAAAACGCCCTTTACATAAAGTTTTTAAAAAATAAATAAATAAAACACTTGAACAAATAATAACAGACAAACTTTTACAAACGCTATTTATCTCCTATGAAAAAATCAAAAAGGTGGACACCTCTTGTCCTGAACCGGTCAATTGTGTTTTTTACCTGGTTTTTAGCACATTATTCTCGAATTTTTCGACTACAGATTGGTGTTGAAGAGTTGGTGTGACAATAGAAGACGGTTTCTACCCCAGAAAATTGTATGTCTAGGTCGATGAAACTTCGGTACACAAAACAAATGCTGTATTGTATAGTTTTTAAATAAAACACACTATATTAGCTCTTTATGTAAGTACGATATTTCATTTTGTTAAACTATTTTATTATATATGTATCTATAAATATATATATATACATATATATACATATGCATATATATATACATATATATATATGTATATATACATATATATACATATATGTATATATACATATATATATATTCATATATTCATATATATATATATATATATTCATATATATATTCATATATATATATATATATATATATATATATAAGTATAAATTTTTATTTATACAAACATTATTGGTTACATATGTGCATACATGTTTCGGCTGCACTTTTCCAAGAAAGTCAACCTCATCAGACCAAGAATTTTAGAGAAAAGGCTGGATATTTATCAGACGCTTCCTTTCAATCTGCTAACTATCCTAAATTACTATTTGAGATTAAACATGACAAACAGATCGATGGACACAGCTTCCTATACAGATGCGTGTCCATTGAATCTTTACGTTTATCGATGAAAATACTATTCACAGCAGAAACATATCAGCAGAAAAAATATAATCTTATATTGTTTAGAGCTCGTCATCATATTATTTCTTGGGTGTAGACTATCCTCAAGACCGTAAAGCTTTGATGACTATGATTGCAGACTGTGAGAAAACGTCAGACGCATGAACGGGACAATAAGACAATAAAAGAAATGATTATGATAGTGATGATGAGCGAGATAATGATGATGCGAGCGTCTGAGGTTTTAGCAGGACTAACGCGCGACCGGAAAATTAGAATTCATTTTCTCTGGCTTTAAGTGTACTTGACAAAGATAGAATGAGACGAACACGTTGAAGGTTCACAATAATAATTTATCCATCTTCTCATCAATTTACTCAGCCGGGTGATTTGTCGCCGAATAGACCTTAATAAACATTAACATTTCGATTTTAGATTTTTAAATAATCAGCTAAAAATAAAAATCAGCAGAGGGGAAGATGCATGTTTTAGACTGAAGAATATAACATGTACGGCGGCACCGGGGGGGGGCAGGGGGGGGGGGGCTACAGTCCCCCCCCCACACACTTTTTGACTTGGCCCCCCCCACTTTACGGTCATCATTAATGAAGTTATATATGCATGTGTTTAACCGGGCCCCCCACTTTTTAGGAGAGCCCCCCCCCTACTTTTATAACTGTGTCGCCGGTCCTGTATAATAGGTATTGTTTATCTAAAAATTAAAAACTAAAATAATTTCGGCTAACTCCGAGGAGGTGTGACTAGTTGAGTATATTCGTAAAACTGAAAATATGTATTCCGAAAACTGCCTTTATAAAAAAGACTTTTTTGTTACATATTAACTAGCAGTAATATGACTTTAGAATTAAATGTAAACTGATTTATTATGTATAATTAATAGAGTTCGACCCCAGATTCACCTTCCACATGAAACGAGTGTACTGACCGGTTAGTTAATTCAAGCATTTGCTATAGAAGGAATTGATGTAAAAAGAATTTAGTTTTGGGACTAAATAGAGAATAGGTGTGATATAAATTTCGGATTGATCGAAGCGTTGAAAATAAATAGAAGAAACTTATAGATAACGAATGTGTTGTCAAATATAATCTAAGTGAATACGTCTTCGATGAGTTCCAACAACTTGTAGAAGAGAGTAATATCCGACACGAGAAAGAAACGAGATGCACAACCTTCAGCTACTTAACAATGAAGATAGCAAGAAAGCAACACAGAAAAGAACAACATACACACAACCATCAGCCATCAGCTATATAATCATGCATATAGCAAGGAAGAATAAAGAAATGAACAACATGCACACACCTTTCGGCTATATAATTATGCATAAAGCAAAGAAAAAACATCGAAAAGAATTAACATACACGCACCTATCAGATATATAGAAATGCACATAGCATTTCATATCATTATATTTGGATATACAATAAATTAATTTAGGTCCAAAAGTTCTTGGAAAGGTAAATGTTAGGAATCTCGTGGGGCTATTTTATTCAGAATGAAACCAATTATATAATAAACTTGTAATGAATAGCAGTGATCTTTAAATATCTCCAAAGGTCGATTGGTGCGTACATCAGCTGTGTAGTACGGAACTGGAGGAGAGAAACGTCCAAGCAAACTTCCCTTAAGATGTGAAGAAAACATAACAAAATATGTTTATGTACTAACGAGTATTCCATTAAAAAGGCTGAAAGGCAACTCGAGGACAAGGATAAATGAAGTTGACGGCTCAGCAAGAATGTGTTAACATTGGACTTAAAAACGAACATGTTGTCGTCAGCTGGGAAATAGCCCCGTGGTATTGTATTCAACTGACTATATTTATTTTTGTATGTATAAAGAATTTTAGAATTTTTATAAGTAATTTTGAAATTCTAAAATAAATTATATATGATATATCTATTAATAATGGGCATTATGTATCTGTCTGTCTGTCTGTCTGTCTGTCTGTCTTTTATTTACAAACTGTTTTTATTATTCCGTGTTTTATTTATTAAAATAAAAGATGTGATTATTTTCTTTCTTTTCTGTCAACAAAAAAAACTAACACATTGTACTGGAAAAGTATATAACTGATTTTAGAATCAAATTGTTTCATTAAAAAATGTCATTTAACAAACGCACACATTATAATGAATTTAATTTAGGCAAACTTTCTTTACAAGAGCATTTACATAACTAATCGTGTTCACTGTATTTTATTTTTTTGGTGCTTTTTCACTGTAGGACCCGCGCCAACTTTGACCCCGTCGTTAGCGTTTGGGTCAGGGTCAAAGTGGGGGTAAGGGTTAGGGTTAGAGTTAGGGTTAGGGTCATGGTCAAAGTTAGCGCGGGTCCTACAGTAAAAGAGTACCGATGTTTTTATTGTTTTATTTTAAGTACACCTTTTTCCCAATTTGAAAAATACTGTCCGCTGTATTTAGCTTTTAAATTATTGATTATAACAATTTTATTGAATCAAATTGTTTAATTAAAATGATAATTGATTTAAAAATTACTATTTAAACACACACACACACATTCTAATGAATTGTATTTAGGTAAACTTGTTCTTGAGAGCATTTAAAAAACTAACCGTGTTCGCTGTATTTGATTTTATTACTGTTTTTCTTTTCTTAACTAAAAATATTTCTATGTATGGGGTAGAGTAAAATTAAAAATTTGAGGAAGTATCCAAAAAAAATTTTTCCTTTTTTTTTAAACTGATAATATTTCTATTTATGGGAGAGGGTAAAACAAAAATTTGGATGGGGTCGAAATTTTTTTTCTTTATTTTCAACTAAAAATATTCTTGGTCATAAACAAATAAAATCAATGTCTAACCAACCAAGAAATATGACTGGGGCTAAATCAGTTTACGCGTGAGCGTTCATTTCCGAGGCGGCAGCCTAGAAAAAATATGCTCCCTCCGGTCGCATATATTTGCTAGTATATATAATTATATATATATATATATATATATATATATATATATATATATATATATATATATATATATATACATATATATTGTGTTTGTATTTAGGCAGCATTCATTCTTAAATTCTAACATAAAGTATATATGATATATATATATACAAAACTGTTCGTAAAAAATTGAACAAAATATAATCAAGCTGTAAAATTCTGTTATGTGTAATAATGTTTGCTTAAATGCTGCATAAATACACACAATATATATTATATATATATATTGTGTGCATTAATGTAATAATGTTTGCTTAAATAAAAGAATGCTGCCTAAATACACACAATATTATATATATATATATATTGTGTGTATTTAAGCAGTATTCTTAATATTTAAGCAAACATCATTACACATAACACAATTCTACAGCTTGATTATAATTTGTTCAATTTTTTACGAATCGTTTTGTGTTAAACTTTTTAAAAATTTACGAAAAATCGAAAGTTCTAGCGATACATGTGGAATATGAATTAATATTATTGAGTTTGACACAAAATAGATTATTAGGAAAAATAAAAAATTATAATCAAGCTAAAGTATTCTGTTAGGTTATGAAATAGTTGCTTTATATAAATGTATATCTATCTATCTATCTATCTATCTATATATATATATATATATATATATATATATATATATATATATATATATATATTATTTAAATGTTCAAATATATTGATAACAACCACTCACTACCAATATGTATTCAAAAGTGCTCGATACAAATTAGAAATTTTATAAGTAAAATTAAATAAACATTTAAATAGTTTACGCGCATCAACCAACGTTTCGACGTTTACACGTCTTGTTTATAAGAGGGTCTTGAACGTGTAAACATCGAAATGTTGGTTGATCCGTGTAGACTTTGTCTAATGTTTATTTAATTTTACTTCATATATATATATATATGAGAGAAAGAGAGAGAGAGAATTTGGTATATTCGGACTACTGTTCTCATCTTTGGTGTTTTTATCAAAACGTTTCGGCCGATGTAACCTCCGACCTTCTTCAGGTGTACTTAGTCGAATTCAGGAATCCGTCCAGATTCCTGAGTTCGACAAAGTACACCTGAAGAAGGTTGGAAGTTACATCGGCCGAAACGTAGTGATAAAAACACCCAAGATGAGAACAGTAGTCTGAATATACCAAATTCTACGAATTATCAACCTTCATCTTAAAAATTCCGAAGCATATATATATATATATATATATATATATATATATATATATATATATATATATATATATATATATATATATTATCCCAGCTATAGTCTTGTTCATATAGATTGGATAAATAATTCTGGGAATCTTACTGAGTTTATATAATAAGAAGTAGAGCCGTATATTTATTTAGTATATTTTTTATTCATACAAATATTTAATGCTACCTATGGGCAAACATATTACGGCTAAAGATGTTTGATTATCGGAAATGATTGGAAACTCAAAGAAAATAATATTTCTAAGCAGGAAATGTCATGTGAGTAGAATCTCGCCACCCACACAAAAGACTAATTTATCTTCCATCTCGGAACTTATTTTATTAATAATTTTTATTAAATCAGAACATTTCTTTTAGCTCGGACCTCTTATCAGACTCCATTAACAGCGATGCTTAATCGTATGACACCATCGTATCGATCTCTGTACAAGGCGTTTAAGATATTTTTTTTGTTTGTTAATTATTTGTTTATTGTTTTATTATTCTGCTCATGTGATTTCTCTAAATTGATTTTTTTTAAATGGATGAATATATTTTTAATCTATCAACGTTGAAACATTAGGCGGATTGTTAGTTGATTGTTGACCTACTAATACAATTAAAATATTGAAAATCAAGTTAATATGAAAAGAGAAATTCTGGAACTACTTCTTAGAAAGGCTTTTGTATATATTAAGTCTATTCGTATTTTACTTTAAAGTCGAAATTGAGTATTTTAATTCATACGTAACAGCTACTTAATATACACAAATATATACAAGTAAACATGCAGATGCATGCACAAAAGAATCACGCACATAAACCTTGCATATATGTACAAACAACTACACAAATATGTTCACAAAATATATACTTGTACGCAAAGTAGGGGCATTTTGGGTCTAATAACGATATATATTTAAATTTAAGTGTATTATTTCTTTAGGGCTATGTTAAATCTCGTGGTTGAGATGATTCTGCAGGTCTAGTGGTTACACATCAACGATTTAAAGTGGTACAATCTAGTTAATACATGAGGAGTGTGATGTTGAACTAAGTGAATTTTGGGGAATTAGTATTTAATTTTTCTATGTGTTTTCATTATCACATGATAGGTAATTAACACTAATCAATCATGAACAATGATGTAGTGCTATTTATCTGCAATGTCTGATTTGATAGGGTATAAATCTATTTATATCTATTAATTCTTTCATTTGTGTATTTAATTAGAACTTATGCACATCTATATAAAAGAAATTGCACTATAAATAGGTTTTATCTTATCTAATGTGTACCTATGGTTTTTGAAAAATACATTATTTATTTAGGTAAAACATACGATAGCATAAAGTACTAACATCAATAATTTTCGTTTCTTCGTAAACAAATCAGCTATGTTTATATCTTGTTATTAGTTGGGGGGAAATACTGAATTTGTTTGTGACTAACCGAAAATTTACGGCAATTCGGAAATATTTAAACTGTTGAATAAAGTCATTTAAACTGGCTTTAAAATTCTTAACAAATCCACATGCATTAAACAATTGAAAGTTCTGAGAGCTTTTTACATCCAGTAATTTTGTAAATACAGATTAGAACAATGTTACCTCAACAACAAATAATTATAACTATTGGAGTAAATGAATAATTGAATAAGCAGACGATACTGTAACTTTCAAAACTATATTTTAAAACAAAATCAAAAATTGGGGTGGGGAGATAAAAAACGAAAACTGCACAGTTTAAAAATAAAAATTTGGGGTGGGGAATAAATGAAACAAAATGGCAGAATTTTTTTTAATGGAGGGGAGTAAATAAAACAAAACGGCAGAGTTTTAAAAAAAATTGGAGTGAGGGGAGATAAATAAAACAAAACGGCAGAGTTTTAAAAGATTGTGGTCAGGGGAGATAAATTAAACAAAAGGGCAGAGTTTTAAAACATTGAGATGAAATTAAAACAAAAGCGCAGAGTTCTTTTTTAATTCGGTGGGGACGGTAATAAAAAGCCAAAATATCTATTAATCGTTTCATTTGTGTATTTAATTATAACATATGTATATCTAAATTTTTAAGATTGCACTAAGAGTGGAGATTTATTTTATCTAATTTGTACCTATGGGCATTGATGTTTAGAATATTTCTTGCTATACTCTAATGTAAATCTTCTATTATGTCTACAATTTATTGTAATCTCAGTTCTCTGATTTAATAATTTACTTCTATCGCTAAATCTTATCTCTAGTTTCTCATTCAGATTTATCCTAACCATAGATGCATCTGATGGTGTCTAGTTTAATTTCATAGGGTTCATTTGTATATTTACTTAGAAGTTACGCATATCTAAATTTAAAAAGCTGAGGTTCTAGGCGAAACATGTTTAGACAAATGTAGCCAGAAATGCTTGTATAAATGAAAATGTATACCAAATAAATATATAGATATGTAGTTATATGTGTATGCGCACGCGTGTGCGTCTAGGAAAAATGTTCTATAATGATCAATATAATTTCGATTAGAATTTTGTCTTCTAATGAAATTTAATTAACTGTTTTTAATCAATAATCGATCAACATCAACGGCGAGATAGGTGAGAGTGGTTATAATTCGGCAACGCATTTTTCATCGATTTTCTCTTTCAAGTTAAAAAGCAAAACTAAGAATAAGTATTTCGTGGATCCATCAGTTCAAACTATTGATTAGTCATTTTATTTTTTTCAGTTGTAATCTTTAAAGAGACACTGTTATCGATCATACATTACTTTTTTTAAATGTTATTCGCTCCGAAGGGGAACATTGCTATTGAGGCGTAAAGGGCTACTGTAAATTAAGGGCCATACCTACAGGAGCATCCTAAGTTGGGAGTTGTGCAGCGAGATGTTTGTTCACAGTGCATTTAAATATCTGCATGTTGTTACAGTCAGGGAAACAAGGTGCAGGGAGGGAATTTCAAAGCTTGGCAGTCCGAGGAAATAACATAACCTCTACAATGAAGGGGTTGAATGTTGCTGCTTGTTTGGTCAGCCGGGGATATTTACGTCAAGAAGAGGGCCAGTGCAGCTAGTTTGGCCGAGAACATTCTATTAAAATACTTGTAAAATAAGCACAGTGATGTAACAGAGGCTGAAACTCAGTAGATAGTTTGGGATCTATTAGATAAGAGGCACTTTTTCCTTGTCTAAGAGGAAAAGGCTAGTGGTTGGTGAACCAGCCCATACGTGAGAACAATACTCCATGCATGGCAGAATGGTGGCCTTGTTAGATATAGAATACTGGCAGGTGTGAGAAGTTTGATATCATGGTAGAGTGACCAAATCCCTTGCAGCAGCCTTGGAAATGTATTTTATGTATTTGTTCCAATGCATGTAACTTGTAAATGTTAGGCTAAGGAGTTTGAATGATGGACTCAACGGTAGGGTGATATCATCCATGGCAATCAGTCGTCGAAAAAGTCACACATATTGTCTGTTTCTTCGGAAACTTCCGGTGAATTGCTCGCTGACATCCGTCGTACTTCTCGATCTGTAATTTGTTTTAATTACAATTCAATGTTCAACCTTCACGTGATAAACGTTTAAAAACAAATACAGAATGAAAGTCGGAAATGACATACATTTAGGTAACCACGACTCCCACCGCCTCAAAAGTTTGTTTTTTTTACAAGATAAATTACTTTATACTTTATTGACAACCTTAAAATGATAGGACATTCAAAATAATCGATAACTCGAAAATAATACAGGGTTCCATTCAAACATTACACACTGTTAGAATGATATTTATTTTCTACCGAATACATTATTCTATCCACACATATATATGTATATATATATATATGGTAAGTCAATGAAAATTGATTAGACCTGTAAATGGAAGCAAATCAATATCTTCAGTTGTTCAAAACAAGGAGCAGTTTATAATACTCATGTCTATATATATATATATATATATATATATATATATACCTAAATGAATAAATGCGAAAGTTTTTTCCATCTATCCTAACTATATTAACATCAAAACACGTTACGAATTTAATTTTATTGCTATTAGAATATATTGAAATACACTATATATAGGCATCTTCTACTCACTCAAACAAATCTCGATTTTGCTTATTTGCATATTTATTTATTTTGAAATTTTTAATAAATTAATATTCTGTAATATACCCTTCTACTTTGTATTGTCAAATTCTCTTCTACATGCGCAATCGTTTATCGATAGTACTATTATTATAATTATAAATAAAAAAAGATAAATAGATTTTGTTTATAAAAATGATAGCGTTTAAAAACTTATGTATGATTTAATTTTCAAGGGAGATAATGTACTGAGATGTCGAACAGATACCACACTTTTATCGTAGCCAAAAGGCCACAGAACCATCAAAAATATTTTGTTGTGACTAGGCATTTTTAAATTAAAAAAAAAATTGATTAAATTAGAATATTTTTTTTAATGGGCGGTTTAGTGTAGTATCAGTTCTGTTGTCATAAGACTGTCCTCCCAGGAATTACTTCCCCTGTTTTTTATTGTATGTAAGGGGGGAGTTTTCCCAGAATGAAAAATCCCCAAAACTCGATTTTGTCAGAATATCTTTTAGCGTAGTATCAGTTCTGTTCTCATAATATCGTCCACGCAAGAATGACCTCCTCCTTTTAGGGTGGAGGGAATTCGTGTCCGTTCATCATGATATTATCGTCTGTCAAGGGAGGGGGGTCAGTTTAGTATATGTTCGTTCACCATAATACTAGCTAAGGAAGAACGGTAACTCAAGTTTATAATAAACATGTATTTTTTTAACTAGAAAATTATTAAAGTTAGCGTTTTTCCTTAGCCAGCATATTCATCTTTGTTTATAAAGATGGCGACTATATTTTTCCAGATAATTTTCATTTAAGCGTTTCACGTGGACAACGAAACTTGCCATAATAAATGCAAAAGTTTTTTCCACCTATTTTAACTATATTGACATTAAAACGGTTTATGCTTATTGAATTCTCTGTAGTATATTTTCATTCGTCATGATACATTCCTCCCAGGCATAACCTCCTCTTCGGGAGGAAGGCCGTATAGTATACATTCGTTCCTCACGATACCATTTCCTCAGGATTACCAGTTTTGTGTGTGGGGGGGGGGGAGTTAGTGTACTATCTATTCTGTTGTCATGATATCATCCTCCCAGGCATTAACCCCTCCTTTTGTGGTGTCAGTGTAAGTAGTTTGTTTATCATGATATCAGCCTCTCATTTGCATATTTATTTATTTGTATGTTTCTAATCCGTTAATAATTAAATACATGCGTTTATTATTTTTTTAATAAATTTGTTGCTGTTGTTGTTGTTGCTGTTCCTATTCCTATTTACTTCCTCCCATGAGAGCAATGTTAGGCACAATGTCAATATTTAACGTGGGGAGAATCCAGTACCCCCAAAATGGGCACTCTGAATTGTAACAAATACTTCAATTTCCTCGGTCTAGAAGAATTTCTCCTTCACTGACAGAGAACATAGAAACTAAGTGCAGAGTCGGTACAGATACTACATTTTGCTCCTAGCCAATAGGCAAGGAGTTAACATGTTGGCAGTGATGATGATGATGATGATGATGATGATGATGATGATGATGATGATGATGATGATGATGATGATGATGATGATGATGATTTGTCATAGAAAAGAAGTAAACCTCCTCTAACTTTTCTAAATTACAAAAAATGGTATTTTTCTTTAATATTCTTTACGTGTTTTTCTTTCTTTTATAATAACGGTGAAAGTACAAAGTACTGATTTCGAATTCATCATATAAAAGTGGAGTATTTGACCTATCCAGATTCCACCCTTATGTTTATTCATTTCATTATATAACCAGTTTTAATGGGGAATTCATTTTAATTTTTATGCTGAAACAAAATAAAATTTATCGACGTTGAATATCTTAAAGACCATATCAATTAACCTTTTTGTTGTTTTTTTCCTAAAAATAAAACAAAATTTGTCCCCATACTAGAATATATCAAATAACACTACGACAGTCATCAGTTTTTAAAATTTCCTCTAAATTACCAAAATGTCAAACGAAAATTACTTCTTGATTCTGTATAGAAGACTACAGCGTCAGTAATTGCCGCCCGGAGGAGCGGGTAGTTTTTGCTAGTGCATATATATATATATAATCGTCCACTGACACGTGTTTTGCGGTTAATAGGCGTAGCTGATATCAGAGGGATTCGAAACCGGGGCCACAGTGGGCGTAGTCAGGTGCCCTTACCACTTGGCAACAAAAACTCGCACATACAGTGCACTGAACTACAGCCACTATGGTCCGGGTTTCGAACATCGTTAGTATCAACCATCCTGATGAGCCGTAAAACGGCGAAAAACGTGTCCGTGGATAGTTTAACTTTACAAAATATAGACGCAGCATTAGTGAAATGGAAGAACTCCGCCTTGGAATGAGTTGATGTTTCTTCGTAAAACGATATTTGAATACGTGCATTTAAAATATCGCAAAATAAACATCAAACAAAATTATATATATACATATATATATATGTATATATATATATATACATATATATATATATATATATATATATATATATATATAAATATATATATATATATATATATACATATATATATATAGGCATGTATGGCTTGCGTTTATTTCCCCTATCTATCTATTTCATTCATGTACTCTCTCACTATATATATATATATATATATGTATATATATACATATATATATGTATATATATACATATATGTATATATATATACATACATATATATATATATATATATATATATATATATATATATATATATATATATATATATAGTGAGAGAGTACATGAATGAAATAGATAGATAGGGGAAATAAACGCAAGCCATACATGCCTTCTGAAATTAAGATTGGTCAGTACTACAATTTTTCTGTATTTTTTGCATGAAAATATGCCGTTTAAAAGATATGTATATCCCAAGATAATTTTCTATTGAACAACGATTTGCATTCGGTCTGAAATTTAAACCAACTTTAACTTATAAGCCTAAAATAAATAAATATATATATATATATATATATGTGTGTGTGTGTGTGTGTGTGTGTGTGTGTGTGTGTGTGTGTGTGTGTGTGTGTGTGTGTGTGAAAAATGACAAACGGAAAACAAGTTAAAGTGCAGGAGAAAAACAAAAACAGAAGATTTTGACCGGTTTCGCTCTGTTGGAGAACGTCTTCAGAAATGAAGATAAGAAAATAGTTTTATTTTGAAGGCACATACATGGGATGATGGAAGGATGATCTGATTGGACCATATGAGAAGACATTAGGTGATGTTGAAATATGACGGATGGGTGACACATTCTTCTATGTTTCTTATTCTTCTGTTTATATTTCTATTTATTTTCTTTCTTTTTTTTACTTTCACGCCTAATGAGCTAATATGGAGAAGGTCATGGGATAGGGAGAAAGGCGACAAGAGGAGAGATAGCACGAGTAGCTGACCAGGGTGAACAAGTTTTTGTTTTCCGTTTGTCATTTTTTCACACATTATGTCCACCACGACATTTCTTTTTCATGAATTATCGTGTACCTTACCCCATATATATATATATATATATATATATATATATATATATATATATATATATATATATATATATATATATATATATAGTCCAAAGAAGCTTTGAGTCATTTTAAACAAAAGAAATATATATATATATATATATATATATATATATATATATATATATATATATATATATATATATATATATATATAATTGAGTCACGTTATAGATCAATTTTTGGCATCCATAGAACTGCAATTGATGAATCGACATTTAATTCTAACTTACGGAAGTTATCAGTCTTATTTCAACAATAAAATAAAATACAAATTGATTTAATTGAGTACATATTCAATCAGGACCGATGGTTTTTAATAACACGTATTTCCAAGGAGTTACGTTCAATTTAATTAGATAATCAACAGAGAATATAATCCAATAGAATAGCGCCGTTTGTTAAAATTGGGAAATTAAAATGTCGTCCTAATAAACCAGGTAAGTATTTAATTATCCCTTTCTTTTTTATTTAAATTCGAACACGTAATACATGCAAGATTAATTATTCGGAATTGTACGTTTTTTTACCTTCCATTATATATATATTATAAATATTACTCTTTTTCACATTAGAATAAAATACGCTGATAAAAAAGCAACGCCATTAATATTGCTGATTTACAAAATTCTATTTGGCTATTTTCCGTGCGAATTAGTGCTGACTCTGAATTAAGGTTTCAAGATTGCCCAAGATGATGTTTACTTTCGTTAATATTGTATGTGAGTCAAAAGTAAAAACGATTTTTCGTCGTCGTGTTCAAACAAATAAGAGTAGACCAAATAAAGAGAATTAACTCAACATTTACAAATACAGTTATTTCCTTTTGTTTTAGTTTGAAATATGTAAAATAAATTGTGGTTGGCTAAAATAATTTATCAAACTAATTAAATCTAATTGCATTTTTCTTACTAAGAACATGCACCAATGTTGCAGTAAAGACTGACGCTCATGAATAAAATATTTATTTTGACGTCGAATGTTATAGATGGACGAAATGGACAAAGTGAATGAGTTTAATTTACTATATATAAACAATGGACAATTCAATTTATGTAGCGTACCACATTACAGAAAGCCTGAATTGAGGTATAAAAAGTAACACTGGCAAAATTAGTCGAAGTAAAACAAACTGTTATTCCCGATTGTGTAAAATATATGCGTGTGTAGTATGTTAGCGTCATTTTGTTTTTTTATAATTAAATAAGCTGATTTATTTTTTACTTTTTTTGCTTTTAAGTTAATTGTGAGACTTAAAGATAATTATTATAGTATCGTTTCGTTATAAGTTATTAATGGAATCAAATTGTTTAAAAACTTGAATTTTGATACAGGAAAACCTGCTAATTCTAATGAGAATACTTTCTCTCTGTATGACCCCCTTCTCTCTCTCTCTCTCTCTCTCTTTCTTTCTCTCTCTCTCTCTCCCTCTGTTGCGCACGCGCTCTCTATAATTAAATACATTATTTATATATTTTTTTAAAGTTTGAAAGTTAAATGTAATTATTACGGTATTGTTTGGTTTTTAAATTATTACTTTTATTTTATTTTCATATTTAAACAAAGCCACAACTTTAAATATTTTAAAGCTAGTAAAAATTATTTTTTATTTAACACTTTAAAAGTTTCCAAATTGAATTTTCAATTAATGACCCATAATATATCAATGTTTAACGATACTAAAGGAGAAATGTTAATGGGATAGATAGATTGTCAGTTGAATCATGAATAATATTATGAGATGATTGAAAATAATAAATTAAGACTTTGTGATTTTTAGGGCGGTTTATGACAAGTACTTGTTGACATTAGATTGGAAGATGACTAAGTTGTAGTCCGCAGTAAAACACGTCCGTGGTAACCTGTTCCACAGATTATACCTTCTTTGCAAAAAACTCTGTTCATGGATATTTGGTTTGAAGTTAAGCACACAGAGGAAGAAATTAACGTGATGTGTAGTTGTGGTAGACGACAATTTCTTGCTGTGAATGTCTTATATGGAAGAACATTACATTGAATATCAGTCGGACACAATAGAAATAGAGATAGAGTGTCGAAAGAGTAACTATGTATCTTATGTGAAAAAGAACAGAGGAAATACCATCACTAGATTGCGAACTCGATTTTGTACTCTGTCACGGCAAGACAGAAAGCTATGAGTAGCACTACTCCATGTGTGACAGCAATACTTCAGCTTAATTTGTTAGAAAACTAAAAATTTAGTGTTTCTTAAACTAATTCCAAAATATAATATTCATTTTGTAGTAAGAAGGCGATCGATGACTATATTTGAGAATTCGATTACCTTATTTTTATTATATATATATATACATTTATATTGTATATATATATATATATATATATATATATATATATATATATAGAGAGAGAGAGAGAGAGAGAGAGAGAGAGAGAGATGGGGAAAGAGATGTATAGGCAGCATTTTTCTGTAATACGAGTGTTATTGAATATGACAGACAACTTATACTTATGTCTGAATATCCTTGTGTGGATCCTATCCATTTGCCAAATCAGGGTCTTTGTTTCGTTGGGGAATTGGCTGATGAATCTGCCATAACTGTAGGTGTACCAAGTACTTTAGGCCTATCCGGATCCATCTTCAGGGGAATCAGGTTAAGACAATGGTGTCAATGCTAATATTAATAGGTAGAATGTTATTACTAGTGTTAAAATGAATTCTGTCAATGGCTGTGTTTTGGCTTCTAATATATGAAGTTTATGTTTATTATTAATACGTTCAAATATTGTTGTGTTTTCTGCTAAGAGTTTTCGAAATTGGGAGCTAGGCCAGGAATGCTGATTAGTAAAGTGCTGAGCTATAGCGCCAGTAGGGGATAAATGCATTTTTAATCTCCTCAACAAAGTTGTAGTAGTGAATCCCACGTATATGTTTTTTTCACTGTCGGAGACACAGTCTCCTAATGGGCATTTACACTCATATACGAGGTTTGTCCTAATCTTAAACTGTGGTCGAGGGAGAAGAATTATTAGTAATAACTTCCCCACCGAAACAAAGACCCTGATTCGGCAAATGGAAAGTATCCACACAAGGATATCCGGATATAACTTGTCTGTTATATTCAACAACGCTTATATATATATATATATATATATATATATATATATATATATATATATATATATATATATATGTGTGTGTGTGTGTGTGTGATACATCAAAATATGTTTGGTGGATGTCTTCCAGTATTAATGTTAATCGTGTCCAATATATATGTAGTAGAGCTTTTTTGATATTTATGAATAAATAGTGTGACATTAGTATTTTGATCATAGATCTCATTACGCTAGTGATTGATCAGGCTAGTATTATTGTTATAATGGTCAAGTTATTGACCTGATGATGTCGATGATCGAAACATGTTTGTATTCATACAGCCATTGACCATATTTGCATATAATGTATGTACTAATACAGCCGTAACGTCAAATATGAGTTTATACTTTTTTATTGCTTCCCAGCTTAATAAATCTTATAATCAACGTCATTTAGAAAAAAAAACAGCTGTGTGGTTTTCAAACAATACTGCTAATTCAAGTTAGCTGCTGCTGGTCGGTATGATGACGATTGGCAACACATATATACACGTATAAACGGACATATTTGCCACTGAATATTACTTATGTATATTAAGTTATTTGCTGATGTTCGTTTGAATTTATACTTAATTGCGACACTTAGTTTTTAACGCAAAGGAAAAACTACACTGGCCAACAAAAAAATGGTTCTCTGCTGGTTTCCGTTTTAGATGATTTTACTTAATGATGATTATAAAAATAACAACCAGTTTGAGCCATCACGTCAACCCTTTTTTGCTTTTAAAGTTTCGTTTTTTACCCAAATTCTGGAAAATAGTAGAATTTGTAGCAAAAACTAAAATTATGATAAAGATTATGGTCGGGAAATTAAGACTTACGACTTACGAAGTTTAAATCAATAATAACTTATTAAAATAACTGTTTTATATCAACTGGGCACTATTAATACCATATTTGGAGTGTCAACTTACTTTATTACATGAATATATTGAACCGGTCATGAAGCATACGATAAAAATACGTTATTTGTTTAAGTCGTGTAACGTTGCAAAAGGACAGCAATGAGACAAAGAAAATAGAATTTGAAATGCTGTTTTTTTCTGGACTATTTTAATACATAAACATAAATGAAAATAGAAAAACGCAACAAACTTTTTACAACACATAAGAGATATACAAACAGAAAGACGATGACGACGACGATGACGACAACAACAACAACAACAACAACAACAACAACAACAACAGCAGCAACAGCAGCAACAGCAACATCAACAGCAACAGCAACAGCAACAATAATAATAATAATAATAATAATAATAATAATAATAATAATAATAATAATAATAATAATAATAATAATAATAATAATAATACAAAAATGTTTTTGGTTTGGTTAAAACAACAATTTCCGTAGATGTTAGGGTTTTATTCCATGAAAAGACCTGGAATTTTTTTGGTATGAACTTTCTTTTCCGTGACTTGCGTGAATAGTTGGCATCTGGATTGTCAAGCTTGATTCTCCAACAATAGTCTACCATCATTCGAGCGTTTCTATTTCCTTAATATCTTTGTTTAAAAAAACTCATTTCATATATCCATTTATATTAGAAAATCATAACAATGTGCTTTTTTTTTAATAATATAAATTATTTTAAGCTAAGCTTTCGGTTACAAGGAAATTTTTTAATTATCGATAGCATAGATTAAAATAAATTTAATTCATTTAAAAAAAAACACATTGTTATAGTTTTCTCAATAAAAAATAATACTCTTACGAAACATTGTTGTAACAAATATGTTTACACCTCTACTGATTCAAACAAACGAGCGTAGCCTCGCTAACAGATATACCGGATTGTTCTTTGTGACACCAACAAGTCCACTTAACATCGGACGATAGAAAAGAAAATGAAATAAACATTTTGTTTGACAATGAACATTTTAATTTCGAAAGCTTTGATTAGAATAAATTTTATTCATTTTAAAAAACCAATTGTTATGGTTTTCTCAAAAACTTATACTTTTACGAAGCAATGTTTTAAAATAGATGTCTACACCTCTACTGATATATATATATATATGTATATATATATATATCTATATATATATATATATATATATATATATATATATGCGGCGTGTGTGGTAAATATGTATATATACAAAATTAAATGCAATCATTTTTACTTAAATAAAATTCATTCAATTGTATATATCACGGGATTTCTAGACATACACTTATATTAGTATGGTTTCCGAATTGTTGTCTGTGAAGTTGAGTATATATATATATATATATATATATATATATATATATATATATATATATATATTGATATGTATATACATATAATTCCGTATGTATATACTTATGTCTATATAAAAATATATATACATACACATATGTATTCATATATATTCATGTATACATTGATGTATGCATAGACTTATATATATACATATATTTATGTGTAAAACATCTTTTACATACAGCTATGCACTATGTATATATGTATATATATATATATATATATATATATATATATATATATATATATGTATATATATATGTATATATATATATACATACATACATACATATATATATGAACACTTACGAAAATAACACTTTAACACTGATTATGAAAACAAAAATAACATTTTCATCCAAATATCGATAAATGTTCTTATATTTTAATAAATTTCTGATTTTGTGGAAAGTAAATATAAAAATTGTCCTCAGAATCTCATAGGAGATTTTTGAAATGTTCATATTTTTGCTAGAAAAACGAAGAAAAACTCAATCCAACAATACTGAACTCAATGTTTTAGATGTACGCTTTCATACTGTCAGATTAATGTTTCTCTCTCGCGCCGTGTACATGTTCTGCGTCTGTGAATTTAAAGTGTCCTTATATGCGTGTAGTTTTAATTAAATTACAGCATTTCACTCAAATGTTTTATAACGTCATAAAAATGAATCAATTTTTTCTTACATCCTTTGAGACAATATCTGTTTGCCAATCTATAAATGTCATCTATAATATTCTTATTTTCAGTCGTTTGACAGCAATTGGGACAGAGACATACGCAAGTCAAAATGTCTTGAGGAATTAGTCTAAAGTAATAATCTCAATATTAATAAAATTATAAGACAACTTCGAGTATCTGTGTCTGTGGTTTTCGTAACTACGTAACTGTCAAAGCTATATATTGAATTATTATTTTTATTTAATAGTAATCGAATATTTATTGAAATCCAAAATGCGAAACGAAATATTAAAAGTCCTATTAAAAAGAATTGCAGAATTATATCAACCATAATTAAATTCAGCTTCTACGTGAACAAGTCAGCCATTTTACTATTTTGCTTATAGTTGAAAGAGATGAATTACTCAATGATACTTCAAAATTTGAAAATAAATTTTGAAGCATTTAAACTGTTGAATATAAAGTCAGTTATAGCTTTAAAATATTTAACACATTCTCATGTATGATTAAAAGATTTACATTTTTTTAATTACGTTCAATAAAGTTTTAAATATAAATTAAAACAACATTACCTTAGCAAATACGTTATACATTACCTCATATTTTTATAACAATTTAGTTGAATCAAAAATTTACTGCAGAAAACTATACTGTAATAATTACATTAAACTTTTAAAATCTTATATAAAAATGGCAAAAATTTGGTAACAAAATACGGCAAAGTTTCACAAATCAAAACGAAACAAAATGAATCCCGGGTAACGTTGGGTAGGGAGAGTAAGTTGATGATGTATTTGATTTCTGCTTTAGTTTTATCTTCGCGTTTCCATGGGAGGTTAATTTGTCAATCAGTTGATCTGTCACTCTTAAATATTGTTTCAAAAAATCTCAAAATTTAAAACAAAAAACAACACCATCTCAGTACGATCTCACTACTTAACGATTGCTGCTTAATATGTGCATAATACTTGGATTGGACTGATGCAAAGATTTTGAGATTATTTCAAACATTGAATTCTTCTTCTTTTTTATCATAGTTCACCCCAAACACGGCTACTGAGAATTAGGGTGGAAGTTTTGAGGGTCATCCTAAGTTGGAAGTTGTGCAGCGATGGGTCTGTTTACATTAGTTTTAAACTTCTGCATGTCGGTACAGTAAAAAAAAAACAGGGAGCAGGGACGAAGTTCCAAAGGCCGGCAGCATGAGGAAAAAAGCTATTGAGGTAGAAGGCTTTCCGGCATCTGGGGACCTCGACAGTGAATGGATGGGATTTAGCTGATTGTCGGGTTGGTTTAGTGTATTTACGTCGAAGGGTACTAGAGCAGTAAGTTTATCGGAGCACAATCCATTAAAGTAGATGTTAAAAAAAGCAGAAGGATGCAACATTGCGGCGATGGGACAGAGCTGGAGCTTGGTGGATAATTAAGGACCTATTAAGTTGGCGACTCTTTTTTGGACCTTGTCTAAGAGGGAGAAACTAGTGGATGATGCACTAGCTCAGATGTGTTGGAAATATATTCCAATGTTAACTAGATATGTTATATTACCTCCCCAGACAAGGGGGGGGGTCTAATGTCTCACAAATCACGACCGAATTAAATATGCGGACGTCCAAACATATTTCGTGGCTTCCACGTTCAACTGCAGAATATAGCCACTCCACGATTGTCGTCAAAGAGTGAATTCTTGCTGAAATCAAAGTCGGACCCGACAACACGCCGACACTCGCAGGTTCGTTTATAACAAGCTTTTTTTCAAAAGGACAGAACATATTGCGTGTGCGTGTGTGTGTGAGAGAGGGGTAGATGAGATGGCATGAATAGTTTTCACTACATCACTCACTGTTCATCCGCTATCTCCAGTTGGTAAGAAAGCGTGCAAACATGTCCGTGTTCAAGTCTCACCGGCTTAGGGTGATAAAACTACAGAGAGAAAGAGAAAGAGTCCCGTCGCGACATAACATTGTCTGCGTCACTTCCGTTCGGTGAAACCACCTCCGACACCTAACCTTTCCATTAACACGTCTGACAATACTTAACACACCTTCTCTTCTAACTTTTTCAAAATATCTTTAGTTATTTCCACGTCCGTTTTATTTCCACACTCTCATTTTATTCCGTTCGTCACTCGTTTTATTCGATATCGATAGACCGGGCAAAAACAGAAACCTTCATTTGGCATCCACATTTTTTTCTTTTCCCGTCAGCCATCTAGTTTTCTGTAATATAGTTTTACTATCTCACCTTTTCAGACACAAGAATCAAAATCCGCCTCTCCCTACGATACGTCCCTCTGAGGCACCACGCACGTTCGTCCAATCTCCAACTACTATTTGCGCGAACCGCAAGTTCGCAGTAATTTTCAACACAGACTCCATATTTTTGTTTCTTTGCAAAACACAATCCTTCCTGCAAAATCATAACCGTGGAAGTAAAAGTGTGTGTGTGAGGGGAGGGGGGGGGGTTAACCTAAAGGGGCACTTCGGTTCCCACAAAACTGCGACCATGGTCATTTTTCTTTCTTCTCTCAAAAGTAACATCCATGCGGTTTTCCGGGGGTGCAAATATTACACGCAATGATACATAGTTATTTCGTCAGCATCTGTATATGTGGGGAGAGGTTGCTGCCCAAATCGCTATTCACAACCAGCCGATTTAGAATCATAATTGCTGGCAACCGTAAACGTCTCTTGAGCATATTTATTCATAAAAACTTCCATACAATTATTTTCTTTCGTTATTTTTAAATTGTTATTTTATTTCGGACACCACAAAGAAAACAAGACCACCACAAACAACATAAGAAAATAACTCACATTCACAAATGGCCCGTTTTTCTTTCTTTTTATTTATTGGCTGACACGTGTTGCTCGAAAGGATTACCTTTTTTATATTTATTTTTTTTTTACTTTAGTTTAATCTTCCCGACCCAACCTTGGGTCACATCTTACTTGTGGGAGTAAGATATAACTGGCCTTGTGCCTAACTCGTGGGGAGGAGTAAATAAAACCTACTCAGCTTGGCCTTTTGGCTAAGATCAAAGTGTAGTATCTGTTCCGATGGATACTGCACCCCATAGACTGGTATTGTCTTGTCCTTCGGGACTTGATTTGCGCCGGTCTATGGGTTATTGGTCTGTCCTGTGCAGTTCTAGGAAGTCCACCCTCCCAGGCTTTGCCTCCCCTCTTTGGGGAGGAGTAAGTTTATTGCTTACTGTCTGAGGCGCCCCTACCGGGGAATGCCGACGGGGCTGCCCAGGCAATTTTTAATGGCCAGAGTGCTCACCTCTCGAGCGCTGGCTTTTCAAACCCCACTTTCCTGACCCGATCTTGGGTCACATCTTACTTGTAGGAGTAATATGAAACTGGCCTTGTGCCTAACTCCTGGGGAGAAGTGAATAAAACCTACTCAGCCGTTCTCTCTTTTGGCTAAGATCAAAGTGTAGTATCTGTTCCGATAGATACTGCACCCCATAGACTGGTATTGCCTTGGCCTTCGGGGCTTGATTTACGCCGGTCTATGGGTCTGTCCTGTGCAGTTCTAGGAGGTCCACACTCCCAGGCTTTGCCTCCCCTCTTTGGGGAGGAGTAAGTTTATTGCTTACTGCCTGAGGCGCCCCTACCGGGGAATGCCGACGGGGCTGCCCAGGCAATTTTTAATGACCAGAGTGCTCAACTTCTCGAGTGCTGGTTTTTCTAATCCCACTTTCCCGACCTTGTGTCACATCTTACCTTGTGGGAGGTAGATAAATAAAACCTACTCAGCCGTTCTCTCTTTTGGCTAAGATCAAAGTGTAGTATCTGTTCCGATGGATACTGCACCCCATAGACTGGTATTGTCTTGGCCTTCGGGGCTTGATTTACGCCGGTCTATGGGTCTGTCCTGTGCAGTTCTAGGAGGTCCACCATCCTAGGCTTCGCCTCCCCTCTTTGGGGAGGAGTAAGTTTATTGCTTACTGCCTGAGGCGTCCCTACCGGGGAATGTCGACGGGGCTGCCCAGGCAATTTTTAAACCCCACTTTCCCGACCCGACCTTGAGTCACATCTTACTTGTGGGAGTAAGATAAAAACTGGCTTTGTGCCTAACTCCTGGAAAGGAGTAAATCAATACTCATCCGTTCTCTCTCTCTTTCTTTCTCTCTCTCTTTCTCTCTCTCTTTCTGTCTCTCTCTTTCTCTCTCTCTTTCTGTCTCTCTCTCTCTCTCTCTCTCTCTCTCTATCTCTCTCTGTGTCACACACACTCTCTTCCCACATGTAGTAGATACGACAAGGAAAACAGCAAACGACAGACGTTATCGCTCAACAACATAAAAATCACAAAATACAATCCTTTCCTTTACGATCAAAAATGCAACAGAAAAAGAAAAGTAAGCGCCAGAGCAACAACACAACAAGAAAAAAAGACAACCAATCCCCCCCCCCAAAAAAAAACCGCCTCTTCTTTCTTTCTGTCTATGTCTCTGTGTGTATGATTGGAAATTTTAAACGCTTCATTTTCTTTATTTCCCATGTCACTTTTTTTTCTTCTCTTTTATTTTCTTTCTTCTCTCTGTTTTCAGGCAATAAACAACGTATTTTAATCTGCTGCCAGTGTGTTTCTGTGTGCGCTTAATGTTTGTCTATCCCTATATGTCCATGTCCTCATTTCTTCTTTGTGTGTGTGTGCGTCAGTGTTCCGAATTCGTCACCTGTGTGTGTAAAAGTATATTAATTTTAACCATTCTGTGTGTACGTTTTCCCTTTTTTGTTCCACATGTGCGTATTTCTTTGAATTTGTTTACTAACAAAACTCTCTATATATGTAATTCGTCTCTGCTGGTAGTCTGTCATTGCATTGTCTCCCAAATATGCATACACATACGTATACATATGTGTGTATACATACATATACATTCAGACAGTACTCATATGTTTTACTGATCCTTTTATTTCTCTCTCTTTCTTTTCCGTCTCTCACAAGACAGCAGTACACATTTCTTAATATTTTTTTATTTCTTTCCTGTTTCTATTCTTTTTATTCAGATTCATCACGTTGTGTGTGTGTTAACCGTCTTTCTTTTATTTCCTCTTATGTTGAGAGCTTCTGAGTCGCGGCATCCAAATAAATGTGTGTTGTATTACCTCCCCAATCAGGGTAGGTCTAAATGCCTCACAAGTCACAACCCAATAAAATACGCGGACGTTGAAACATATATCTCGCGTCTTCCACGTTCAATATGAGCAATCCTTCGTGACGGAGGTAGCCACTCTACTATCGCCGGGGTGAATTCTAACTGGAATCAAAGTCGGGCCCAGCAACACTCATTGGTTAATTTATACCAAGCTTTATTCCAAAATGGCAGAATACACTTGTAGGTGCGTGAGAGAGAGAGAGAGAGAGAGAGAGAGAGAGAGAGAGGGGGAGGGGAGGGAGAGATGAAGTGATATTAGAATTATAATTTGTATTACATCAGTCGCTCTTCGTCATCCATCACCAGTGTTAAGGATGGTGCGTAAACACGTATTTTCTAGTTCAAATCTCGCCGGCTAAGGGCAAGAAAATGGAAGAAGAAAAAAGAGAGGGTCCCACCCGGAAATCATGCGGTGTGCGTAACTTACATTCGGCTCAACCTCCTCCGACCCCTTACCTTTCTATTAACACGTCTGTAACTATTTAACATACAACAAAATCATCATATTCGCTGCTTGACGCAATTCTGAGGAGAGCATGGTTACTCGACTGTAGAAACGTATATAAAGATTTATCTCAAGACTTAGAGATCTATAGTTATTACCATTGGTATACAAAAGAAGGTTATCCCCTACAAAACTGCAATGTCCGGTTGTTTAATTCTATAATTGCTTAATAAAAAGGATACTCTACCAATATAAAATGTACATTATTGAAAACTTGAGAAGCAAAAAACTGCTACATATGGGCAAAGGTATGTAGATTTTCAGATGTGTAGGATGAGAAACTAGAAATGTAAAAGTTTTAACATGTAAAAGTAAAATTCTAAACCTTAGAAGTGAAATATCAGCGAACTACAGAATAGAATAATCTCGACTTTGGGATAGCTAAGTCTTAAATGAAATCAATAAAATGTATTTACTGATGAAAATGAATAAGGAAAAATGGGTGTGAATATTTCTGTAGGAAATAAAAATAACAGCTTTAATTGGTAAGGGGTAAATATTAATATTGTTTATTTTAGCTAGACACACACAAAAATATGTGATCATATGCTACGATACGGACATACATTTCGACTATTTCTTATGTCAATAGATCTGTGCCGACAGCATGTTGAAAATAACCACAAAACTTTAGAGTTCATGGAACTTGGTCGGAGACTTGGGTAATTGGTTGATTCGGTCGGCAACCCCCCAAATAAGAAAAAACTCACAATTGACAATAGAAACTATTTATTGGAACAGAGGTTTCAAACAATCACATATACAAAATAATAATGTTGGTCTGGTTTGGGGAGAAAAAAGAATATGCTATATCTGTTGTGAGGAATTTTTGAGTTTTCTTCGTGCGACGACATTTATTCGGAAAGAGAGATTTGTCTTAGTCTTTTTTTACGTTCCCATCCCATATTAGGTGCCGATCTTACACTGAGTTGAATCTCTAAAAAGTTAATTTTATAGTGAATTTTCACTGGAGGCACATACTTCTCATTGGCCAACGAACCACTAATTGTTTCGTATTTTCTACTATTTAATGACTGATCAGTCAATAACAGTCGCCGACCTACGCGCGTGGGTAGAGCATCCAATCATGTTAGAATTTTATAGAAGTTTGTCTATTAAGGCTACTAACTCGACTTTATTTTCGACACGTAGCTTCATTATCTTGTGAAACAAAGCACTCAAAGAGTTGATAAACATATTTCACCAGACATTCTGATTTCGATTGTGTTTACCGAATATCTTTATCTATCTATCTATCTATCTATCTATCTATCTATCTATCTCGCATTTTATAGCGTGATCGTCACGTTGGCCAATTGGCTACGAGACTGGGGTTCATAATACTTAGATCTGGGGTTCGAATGGTTCGACCAGCGATACTGGTACGTAATTCCATACTGACGAGCGTAAAATAAAAACGCGAAACACACACACACATGTATATATATATATATATATATATATATATATATATATATATATAATCCCGCTTTCGGACACACGTGCTAGTTTAAAATATAATTGGACAATCAGTCATGAACGATTAAATTACTTCGAAAATCCAGCATGCAGAAATCAGTTTTGACTTTGTAAATTCAAATTCAAACCAACACGTTTATATTCGAAACAATCTTTTCCTGATCCAAACATACCAGTCGGTTAATATATTTGTAGCGCCAGAAAGAGTGTATGTTTATATATTTGTATGCATAGGACTCACTCCTAAACTAATTAACAGATCATTACAAATTTAGGAACACTGTTTCTAGCTATAAGGGCGTAATGTAGGCTATATTTAGTTAAATTTAGTTTGATGAAATAGAGGTAAATGTTGTGTGCAAGCCCTTCGTGAAAATCCAGATACCTCTGATTTCTGCGAAATTTAACTATAGTTATTAGACATTAATACTCCAAATTTAAGTTTCTTGTGGCTATTTTAAAAGATTTTGGATAGCATAATATGGGCACAAGATCCCATTTTAAAATTAAAATATTTTATATTTACATAGTCATTAGAGATTCCCTGAATTTAATATTTTTCTGTAGACCCCTTGAGATATAGTCTTACATTTTAGAATAATAATCATTTAATGGGTTTTGATCAAAATTGAAATAAGTATTCTAGACATAATACTTAGCAGCATTATATATTGATTGTAATCTTCGTAAAGGAACATTAAATTGATGCAAAATTCTTAATTTTACCCGTCCTGGGACAAGTATTTTTCTAGTTAATATATACATTTTGAAGTTGGCAAAAAAAATTCCTGATATTTTTTTTTAATATATTCATTGAATTAATATCTTACTCAAATATTTTCGTTTTGACATTTCAGATTTCCTTTCAACAACTTGTCGTTCTGTAGCATTCAAACATTTAAATGTGTGAGTCGAGACAGTCTTAGAAAATTGTAAGCTTCATTCATAGGAAGTTATATTCGATAAGACTCGTTAAATACCTGTCTGTCGTGATAGATAACCACAGGCCAAAACTTAACGATTTTCTCCATTTCTACGACGCGGGGTGCCTCATTTGAACTACCATTTATTTATCAAAGACGTAATCTTATGGCGCCCTGTATGGGCATGGACAGACATTAATTCAATTAGTTTGATGTATTATTATTAAGAGAAATTGATATTGACTGCCGCCATTGCCGCTGCCACGACCGCCGCTTCCGCCCCTTGAGACTCGATACGTCTCCGCGTCCAATCATTCCTCTACTTAGTTTCCGGTGAGATATGAAACATTGTCTCTTGTAAACGGGAATTCGGAAATGGGAAAACATCTTGATCACAATATCGTCAAAGTAAAACCATTCATGTTGCTAGTCGTCTACAAACATTTCTCTGCTTTACAATGAAAATGGTGGCTTTGAATTTAAAAAGTCTGAAGAACCACACTGATCATTATTTTAATACCGTACTCCAAGATGCAACCGCTTGTGAATTATTTTTAGACGAGTGTGCATCCTCCGGCAAAAATGACGGGAAAGAAAGTATGCTTCGTTAGTGTTCGGACGAATATTCTTATTTATATAAAATAACCTATCAGTCGATGAAGTTAAAAAAAAAGAAGAATACTTCTCAAATTGGAATTGTAACAAAAAGAAAAAAGAAAGTAAAACCTTTGAATCGATATTGAAAAAAGAACGGAAAAAAAAGAAAAGTCTTATTATGGAAATAGAGCGAAGCATTCCTTTCCAAATTTATTTCAGACAGCGGGGGTGGCTATTTGCTTTCTCCTTTTTCCTAAACAGTTAGAATATTTTAGTACGACAGTTTTATTCGTTAATTTTTGAGTGATATATATTTATTAATATATCTATCACATTGGTCTGTATTATATAGTGAAGAATGGGCCCACGCATCTCTGCACCTCCTTCCGTACCGCTTTAATTTGAGCTAGCATTTTATTGCTAAACGCAAAGAGTAAATGATTGATTCGTATTTTGGAGTATTGTCCGTCAGTTGGTCTGTCACTCGTAAGTTTGAAATCACATTTTTCTGTCGATAAATGCACAGTTCGAATGGACGCATATTAAGAATATACGTTCTTTTTTTAAGTTGACCGAGTTATGTTGGCATTGAAGAAGAATAACAGATAAGTTGGGGAGTGAGTGACGACCTTGCTGAATGACTGAGGGATGTGAGGTCAAAGTGTTACCTCGGGGGATGACGGAAGTCGAGAAATTATATCATTTCCTTCGGATGGTAACGTGATCTCTTCTCCAGCTAGACTTGACGGCCATCGGGCGCGAGAAGCAAGAGCTCTTCCCAAGTCCCAGTGGGGGGGGGCGCATGATGGGGTGATTCTGTTGGCTCTGTTCCTGTCTGTCTTCTCCCTCTATCTCTACTTCTCCCTCTTCTCTCTCTCTCTCTCTCTCTCTCTCTCTCTCTCTCTCTCTCTCTCTCTGTATAAGTTAAATGTATTTCTCTCTCTTCGCTGTCTTTAAAATTGAGTAAATCCGTATCTTCCTCATACGAATAAAACCGCCATTGTTAATAAATTACTGTAATCGGTCAAGTGAAGAGACGACACGCGTGGGTTCTGACAACGAACGGGTATATGAATCTTATACACTCGATATCACATTAAAACAGTTACACATTATCTTAAAGAATGATATCTGTATCTCATTTAGCTACATGCTATACGATCTACAACTGAGGCTCTAACAAGTTATATAGATAGAAAGATGATAGCATTTGGGTTTCTATTACTACTACTAGTTTGCTCATCTCGACAAAAATGACGCATGCTTTTTTCATTGTTACTGTTTATCTCATAATTTAATACGACGCACTGTGTGATTTGTCACTGCTAAGATAAAATAATTGTGTAATTGAATCATGCGCTGTCAAAATTGTACATGTAAATGTAAAGAAAAAGAATAACATGAATGAAATAAAGCCTGTTAAAGAATTAAATACTCGCATCATTGATTTGAACTGTTCACTTCAACAGACAAATATTTCCAATGATATTTCATTAAATAAATATTTCACTAAATAAAACCATGTTCTGAGATTTTAGAGCAGTGTACCATTGTTCATATACAGTGTTTATCTGTAAATGTGTCTTCCTAAACTACATGCAACTTTTATAATTAAATTAATTCAGAAAAAACAACAGTTGTCTTGTTTAAAAACAGCTTATTATTATTAAATAATATTCTGAATAAGCTGCTCCTGCTAATTGTGTTTTATTTCGCTTGGATAAAGTAACCTTTACACGTTGTTTTACACGCGCAGAAATCTTCCCGGTTAACAACTGTCGCTCTCATGCTTGTACATATTTCTTGTGCCCCGAGTTGATAGCTCCGACGTTGGTTGATCTAGTGTCGCTGATGTGTTGGCTATATTCACGAGAAGCTGATGTAATCCACCCATTTGAAGAATTTTAGTGAGGTCGGAACGTCGACCGGGCAGTACCTACCCCCACGTTGTGTAAATTTAATCGGGAAATACAGTTCGGCGTCGTCCAAGGCGCTCACCAACGAATGGTGGAATGGTACATGTAATTAAAAAGACAGCCCGGGTATTTAAACACTACAATATTCTTGATTTTTGTTTAAAAATAAGAATATATATTTTTCTTCATAAACTGGTATGTATTTTATAGTTATAGAGGAGTAATTGTTTTAAGTTCTGAATGTGACTTGGGGACAAACTAATGTACAATCGACGCGAAAACTTTTTTATTCTGGGTTTTTAGAAAGGTTCGTCGTATCAAAGGGGGGGGGCAATAGGGGCAGCTCTCCCAACTAGGTTTAAATTTCTCTCTGATTTCCAACTGACTCCAACTCCAACTTTTCTGATAAATTTGAACTTCACCTCGCTTTACATACTCAGGCAACATCACTCGGCGTCGCCCGTACGAAATCTACTTGTCTCAACCAACGAGCGATCCAATTGGTCGTTGGCTTACATCGGTTCAACTTGAAGGCGGAACTTTCCTTTGCAATTTTTCTCTTCGTTTCCGTGTAGTCCATATTTCTCTTGCACTCAATTTCTCCCGACTTCGACATTTGTCAACCCGTAACAGTGATAACATTCTCGTAGGGTAACACCTGCGAGTCTAGCTGAAACGATGTGTCGCCAGGCCCAGAAATCTAAACAATATCTTTTAATGGGCGTCTTTATTCTGATAAATTCGTGTGAACATAATTTTAACTGTCCCGTTGCAATTTTTCAAATGTATACTAGCGATTTAATTACCCCAAATCATTCGTAGGGTCCCGCCACTTTGTGATAAATGGGTATACACATACACACAATCATTATATATATATATGAAGTAAACCAGAAATATATCAAAGAAAGAAAACTCAGTGATCTTCAATAACACATGTATAATAAACGACTTGCTGCCGGAATATATATATATATATATATATATATATATATATATATATATATATATATATAACTTCTTTGTAATATAGTAGGAAAAATCCCAGCAGAGTGTTCGATTAATTAAGAATTAAAATTTAAAATTTAGAGCATGATATTTATTTATTTTGGTACAGAAAAATTAGTACAACATTCGTACCGTCGGTTTCGAGCTCGGAAAATCTTAGCCATCCGGCTCTCTTCAGCTTCTGTTGTCATCTGTTTTCGAAATGTGAAGTCACATGTCATTCTCGTTGGGACGCGTTATTTGATCAGTGTGTTATGTATGTTAGTTTGAATTTAAATTTAGTGTAATAAAACTGTTGAGATTTAAAACCGGAGGAGATTTAGAGAGATATAATAATATAAGATTAAAGGGAATAAAATTTATCAGTTATTAGACTAATCTCACAATTCCATTTAAACAAAATCAAACCTTTATTTTCCAACTAAGTTACCTCCCTTAGACCCAGCAATTTCTTTATTAAAATTACTCCGGAATGTCTAAAAGAATTTTAACCGATTTCAACTAACGGTTTTTCCTTTCAGAACACACATCTTCAAACCCAAAAACAGTAACGGCTAATGATACAAATTCATAAAATTGGCTCACGGGAATTACATAGAAACCTTTTTATTTTTTTATCTTTTTATTTATTTTTTAATTCTTATGTTTTAATTTCAAATTTTATTTCAATTTTAATTTAATTTAATTTTATTTCATTTTTTATTTTTTATTCCCTTTAATCTTATATTAGTATATCTCTCTAAATCTCCTCCGGTTTTAAATCTCAACAGTTTCATTAAACTAAATTTAAATTCAAACAAACATGCATAACACACTGAGCAAATAACGCGTCCCAACGAGAGTGACATGTGACTTCACATTTCGAAAACAGATGACAACAGAAGCTGAAGAGAGCCTGATGGCTAAGACTTTCCGAGCTTGAAACCGACGGTACGAATGTTGTACTAATTTTTCTGTACCAAAATAAATAAATATATATATATATATATATATATATATATATATATATATATATATATATATATATATAAAAGTCAGGTTCATTTTATATTCCAATCACCATGTTTATTTTATTTTTAAAATTTTATTTTTATTTTTTCACATTTCCAAAAACATAACATTTCTGTGAGATGACTTTTTACGGTCCGTTTCTTTTGCCGTTAGTGAAACAACATGTGTATGTTAATAACCGAAGCGACGTAGATTAAACCTAGCTTTTAGATAAGGAAATCGTAAGAAAGCCAGATCATGAGAACATCAGCAGACCTTTTTTTAGATTTCAACTGTAGTAATAAGTGAAGTAATGGTAACTAAACACTAAGATAATTACAGGAAGAAGGTAAGAACGAATGAAATAATTATCATTCAAAATATAATGCCAAATAAATGCTAAATGCAGAGAAAAATAAATAAGCAAATAAATGCACTTACTTCAATATAAATATAGGCATACAATTAATGTAGGGATGTAATATGGGTATTGATGCTTTACATTATTTTCCTTCACAACACGAGTTAAGTATAAAACGTAATCACAATTAACCTTAGGTATAAATTTCCTTAAAAGTACTTTTGAATCCTCATAATACTTTATAATGAGGTAATTAGCACCATTTAATAGAAATTAATAAAAATATGATAGATCCGTTCGGAAGTTTGATCATGTCTGTGTAACTATAAACTGTTTCGTCTGATAGGGATAAACTCCCCTCTTTGTTTCGCATTAGATAGAAACTTACTACTTAAGTGAAGTAATCTGGGCAATTAATCTTATCTTCGTGTTGATTTAAACGGTTTGTAACTAAATACTAAACATCGTCCACCAAAACACTGAAGCATAACAATCTTAGTACTTTTTAATGGATGGTTGAATATATATAGCTCGCTCCCAACTGATGAAATTAAAAAAGAATCAGCTCTGCACTTAGTCTCGTATTCAAATGACTTAAATAGGCATTTGTAAGCCAATTGATGTAACTTCAAGCAAGTAAAAAATCATCTTCAAGTGAATTCGAATTTTTATAAATGAATGATAGAATTTATCAACTATGTTAAGGAATATTACTGAATTAAAATTTATAAATGCCCACCCAACTTTTAGGATGTGCTAGCTCTGAACTGAAAAATTAAAAATGGCGTACTAGTGAGTTTCCTCACATGTGAGTTTGCTCTTTGCTTTGTTTTTTATTTGTTTTCGCCAAAAACTGACCCATTGTATAGTGTAGGTTTTTTCCAGGACATTTTGATCCAATAACTTTTTATTCTTAGTGGATTTTTCTGATGATTTTGTAGTGTTGCAGAAACAATATTGACATAAAATGTTGTTTGGCTCACGGCAAAAGAAACGGACCGTAAAAGATACATTCCACAGAAATGTTATGTTTTTTGGAAATGTGAAAAAATTAAAATTTGTAATTTAAAAAAAAAACATGGTTATTGGATTATAAAATGAGCCTGACTTATATATGCTCTGTTTTTACTGATTGACAATCATCGAGCTGGATCTTTTAAAGAGACTGCTAATTAAAATGCACTGATAGTATATGCTAATACATATATTGTCATAATTAATATATATATATATATATATATATATGTGTGTGTGTGTGTATGTGTGTGTGTGTGTGTGTGTGTGTGCGTGTGTTTTTTATATAAAAACAATTATTTTATATAGTTTGGATAGATTCTTATGAAAACTAATTTTCAAACCAAAATAAAGCTTAATATTCAATATTTAAGCTTTTAAAACTTTTAACCGTCATTTACAATACTTTGTATTTATAATAATTATTAAAGTATATGCATTTGATTTTTTAGACATCTTTAATTTTGGATGGTATGTGGATATAAAAAAAATTCAGCTCCACAGACCCGATGTAAGAATTTCTTTTCGGTATTTCTTAATAATGTTGACCAAGTTTAACTAGACGCTTGGCGAGTTAGTTCGGGAAGATTTTTTATGTGTATCCGAGATTTTTTTTCCTGGACATTTGATTTTTGATTTTTTGATAATCAAGTTTTGGCCTATATAAACTCCATATCACCATTGAAGTTTTGCGCACATTTCTGAATACTTTTTTGAAGATTATTTGCATGGATTTTCGCCTTAATATTGTATGTATTTCATCTGGCAATTGACTCTGAAGTCGGGATGTTTATATGGAAACTTAGATTTGTTCAAGAAACATGTGTAATATTTTGCTCCGAAATTGACAGTAAATTACAGTAGGATATAACTCTGATCTGTAATTATTTATATATATATATATATATATATATATATATATATATATATATATATATATATATATATATATATATATATATATATATTGAAACCGAAACACAAAACGTATTCTACTATTGTAATGCAATACTGTACTCTTCCGTCGACATATGATTTACATACAAGGATGAATTTTGTTACCGTACGTTCCGGAAACGATGGTACATCCTAACAAACGAGCAAATAATTTACCGGTTTATGGTTTTCCTTGTGTCAGACATCTTCCTGGTTGCAAGGGCATTGCGGTGTTTGAAAAATTCATGTTGATAGTTTTAATTAGTCATAATTTAAAATTAACGTACGAAGTTGCCCATCTTTTACTATCAGTTTCAACATCTCTCACCGTATATTGTTTTATTCGCCCCGCTCTTATTTTATACGGTGTCTGTCAAATTTGTGTCCACCTCTACATCTGTTCGCCCTCTATGTCTCTGTTTCTCTATTTCTCTCTTTCTCACTATCTCTCTTACTTTTAATTTTGCAGTATATCTATTCTATGAATCTTCTGGTCCTACCCCCCCTCCTCTCTCCCTCTCTCTCTCTCTCTCTCTCTCTCTCTCTCTCTCTCTCTCCCTCTCTCTTAACAGTCAAAGATAATAACGATAGGACAGAATTAAAAGATTGGAATAGGCCATTATAAATAAAAGGGGATATAATCGTAAGTATTGATACTATAAAACCCGTAGCATGAGAGGGAGAGGCCGGTGGATTAAAAAGCAACAAATTTTGGAGTCTGTCTTTTTTCAATATTTTACTGACTTTTTAAACATATTTTCTCCGATTATATAATTTTACCCAATGTCATTTTTTCTAGTATTTATCTCTACACTGATGATTCCGGAAGGATGAAGCGTATACGTATATAGATAAACTAATATTTATAATTATCATTTGCCCCCAATTCAGGCTGGGCACTTTAGTGAGTAGTATTAATAAAGCCGTCAAAATCATAGCTTTAATGTATGTTTCTTCATAAGTTGAACACTGTTGACGTTGGCTGCCTATCGTGCCAGCTCGGTATAATAGGTTTAAAACTCTCACCGATTTATGTAACTTTCACAGTTAAAACGTCAGAATGTAAGTTAAAAACATACCCTGTGTTCCGGGGTTTCGAATCCTGCGACCGGCCTGAATAATTATCTCTACACTGACGATTCCGGAATGATGAAACGTATACGCATGTAGATAAACAAATATTAATAATATATATATATATATATATATATATCATTTCAGGACAAATGTATATGTTACTATGCATCTAATGAGTGGAGTCATAGATTTATATAATATTGGGGACGTTGTTTATCTTCCACTGTTCTCAATGTATTGCCTTTGAAACCTACTCTTCTAGTAACCGAGATGATCGAATCAGGTTAAGATTCTATCAGCGTCTGCCAAGTGAGGATTTCGTTTTCCCTTTATTACAGCAGATCGATGAAAAATCAATCAACCCTTTCGCCATCCGCAGTCTTTTACCGCATTGCTTCAGCACAAAGATCGAATCGGAAACGATAATGAAGAAGCAATAAATTATTGGCATTTCATTTCGCAAGTTCTGTATAATAAGCGGCTCGAATTCTTACTTTCATTTCCTTAAAGAAAACATGGAAATTTAAATTAAAGTTATATTTTTTTTAAATAATGTTTTAATTTTAGTCGTAGTGTCTTCTCTTTTATTTATGACCGTACAGTTTTTCTTTCCTCTGATACACTATAAAATATGTTTAGAATAGCTCTCTCCATCATAAGTTTCGTCCACCTGTTGGCTTTTTAAGTTAAAAGTAGTATCTTTAAATGCTGTAACATTTCTAACGTCTCCTCTTGTGGCCATCTTTAATTTGCTCACCCTGTAATATAATGATGTAGATGTGGCTTAGAAAACAGCGAAAGTTGCACTCATGAAGTGATGTAAGCTAACAAGTACGTGAAAAAAATAGGGGTAGTTAAGCTTCATGTGGTTTGTCTTTGGAACGGAGCAA
This sequence comes from Sepiola atlantica, assembly GCA_963556195.1. NCBI lineage: Eukaryota > Metazoa > Mollusca > Cephalopoda > Sepiida > Sepiolidae > Sepiola > Sepiola atlantica. Next base: position 136,266,983 of record OY744522.1, read on the forward strand.
ACGTATTTTCAAAAAGTTTCTTTCCTCTCAACTACGAGACACAGGTGATAACAAATAATAGTGTATGTATTAATACTGTATAGTTGTAATACTATGTAATAAAAAGACACTAAAAACTATTAAACCCAATGGAAAGAAAGTGTACTGTTGTTATTTTGTCAACCCGTATAAAACACCTATTAGAAATTATTCTACAAAGTAAAGGAAAAGGAGAGATATGCGACCAGTACATTGCAAGACGAAAAGAAAACTCTACAGTTACTACGACTAGTAGTAGTAGTGTTAGTAGTAGTATTAGTAGTAGAGTAATACTACTACTACGACTACAGAGAAGTGGCATGGCAAATGTAGACAAGGAACGACATGCGCGGGGGGCATATTTGTTACGTGGCATAGATTCAGTTCAGCTATGCTAGAACACGTGCGTTGCAGCTGGACCTGTTGTAAAACCCACTAAACACTGATTCATGGTTCAATTGTTTTATTGTTTCCATGATCAAGTAAAATGCCGCGTGAACCATGGTATTAATTAGTCATATGTACCTAAATCAACATGTTTTTTTGCGAATAGTTACTAATACTAACTATACGTTAGTACATTAATCGAAGTTCTTACTCTTCCATGCAAATACAAAGTTGCGTAGTTTTTCCAGGGTATTTCACAAAGAGTTTTCTTCATACTAGCTATAAAGCGCAAGAAGCTAGGTAAAGATGGAAATTAACATACCCAGGTACCTTACCAACACCGATTCGGGAGGGGATATAAACTAGTACATAATAATTGGACTATAAACTATTATACGCGTTTGCATTAACTAGGTATTAGTGTTGTATATGTATGTATATTTACGGATGATTCTATTTCACCCATAGATGAGTTTCTATCAGGTACTACCACTCCAGAAAACTCGTTGACGAAAGAATGTCGCGAATGACAAATTGTCATACATCACAATTTGTCATGGCAGATATATCAATAAGGCATATTATTATTATTTGTACTCACTAGGAGTTCTCACACAGATCATCGTCAGTGATTGCTCACCGACAACAACCAGTGGTATTTCCTGGAGTCTGAGTGACAACAAGTCTCCCCAGACTTCCAGTGTTCTTCACCTCTTTTCGATAACGATGCGGTATCGCAACAGTCTCTTACCATTGATTTCTCGCCGGTAAGGACAATTGGTCTTCTCTGAGATTTGGGTGGCAACAAGCCTCCCCAAGATCTCAGCACTCTCTGCACTTTTCCAGTGGAGGTCTGGTTTGTGCTGTCCCTCCTCGGTCTTCTCATCCTCCTCGACATTCTACAAATATGTTGTCTGGTGTCAGCCTAGGCCGGCACCAGTTAAAAAAAAAATGAATAAAATAATATTTCTTCAAAAAAAAAAAAAATTTTTTTTTTTTTTTCTTTTAAATTGTTTCCCTTCAATTCATTTTTTTTTCTTCTTTTTCCTTTCCTTTTCTCTTCCCTTATCGTAAAAAAAAAGAATTTTTTAAATTCTTTTTAATTTTTTTTTTTTGGGGGGGGGGGTGAGGGAGAGGGCGGGGCTTATAGTGTTTCTTGTAATTTCTGTTTCTTGGTTCATGTTTGTGTAGTGATAGCTAAAGCAGGTGTAATTTATTGGGGGGGGGGGAGATTATGAAGTGCTGTTTCTTGCAGTTTCTGTTCCTTGGCTCTTGTTGTGGTGTTCTTCGTGTGGTCTTGTTTTCTCCGTTGTAAATTCCTTGTCACTGGTTAGCCTTTGTAGCTTATGTGTGTTAGTTTCCGCATTCGAGGATTTTCCCTAAGATTGCAGCTGTTTTGATCATTGCTGTCCTTTGTATGGTTTCGATAGTCCCTTTGATTCCAATTTCTCGCAATCTTTTCTCCAGGTTTTTTGGGATTGTTCCTAGTGCTCCTACGATTATTGGTATTATACTAACTTTCTTCATGCTCCATATTCCTTTCAGTTCTCTGGCTAGTTCTGTGTATTTACTTCGTTTTTCCGTGTCTTTGATCTTCACTCTGTGGTCTGCTGGAACGGCGAAGTCTACGATTTTACAAGATTTTTCCTTTTTGTCTATTATAATAACATCAGGTCTCCTTGCTTGTATGAGTTTATCTGTTTGTATATCCATATCCCAGAGGATTTTGTGTTTTTCGCTTTCATTATTATTATTATTATTATTATTATTATTATTATTATTATTATTATTATTATTATTATTATTAACTCATTAAATGTTTTAACACAAGTCACCATCAGTGACTGCTTACTGACAATAACTGATGGTCTTCTGAGTGAGAACAAGTCTCTTTAGATGTCCAGTATTCTCGTGTTTCTTTTTATAACCATTGCAAATGATTTTCTGTCATCGAAAGAACCGCGTACCATTGACTTCTCGGTGGCAACGACCATTGTGCTTGTCTGTGATTTGGGTGGCAATATGCTTTCCCAAGGTCCCAGTAGTCTCTACCTTCATTCCAGTAGAGGTTTGGTTACTGCTCTCTCTCTCTCTCTCTCTCTCTCTCTCTCTCTCTCTCTCTCTCTCTCTCTCATTCTTTCCAATCTTCCTTGAACCTCACAGCCATTGTGCGTGGTATCAGCCGCGACTGGTATCATCACATTCTGCGTGTGTTTTTCTTGGGGGGGGGGGGTAGTTTATGAGATTTGGTGGGGGGGGCATTTTATGAGATTATTATTTTGTTCATTATTATTATTATACATTCGTATCTGCGAAAGCAAAGAATCTGACGTCAATTGAGCAATTACCTCGCAAATAAGACAATTTAAGTGAGCGTCGATGAAGAGAAACACCTAATTGTCTGTAAGCAAGATTAACGATGCCGTTAAAGCACGATTGATGTAAAATAACTACAACGGTTCCGCTGATGTTGTTTTATGTTTGGGAAAATACTTATTTATCAAATTAAGATTATATTACAAAGTACCTTAATGGTTATAGGACTTGTTTAATCACACAATGTGTTTTTAACAAATATTAAAATAATAAAATACTGTACCATATTATTAGAAGTAATACTTATTCGGAGATGAGTGTATATATTACTAATGAAGATTTGGTATCTGTCCGTCTCAAGGCGAAACTATAATATCACTTCTATAAATCTATTACTAATGGAGATTTGGTATGTGTCTGTCCGATACAACGCGTATAATAAGAGACGGTTTGCCTGCTGCTAACAGTTTGCTTTCGTGTTGCGTGTTGATCAAATACAAAATGGTTAAAGAAGCTTCCGGTCTATGTGTGGCAAAGTGCATTTGGAAGAATGTTCCGGCATTCGTGTTTTTTGCCAGTTTGGAGAGGCTGCGTTATCGTTTTCGTGTCTTTTTCTTCTTTTTTGTTGATCTTTCTTCACATCGTATCTATGAAAATTCGGACTAAATGTTATGTCTTCTTCAGGGTCACACTCGAACTCAAATATTTCATTTACAACGGCGTCCTGTAGAAGTTAAACACCATTTAGTTATATCTTTAGTACATAACTCAAACCTTTTAATAGCTTTTCTTGCATTTTTTAAAACAACGTTGTTGTTCTATCGGCCATAACAGGGATGATTTGATATCTTCCATCTAGAACTGTTTTTATTCGCCATATTGAAATTTAGTTACTTTAAACGATAGTAACTAATTGTCATTGTAAGCTAGAAAATGCTTATGTCTTCAAATCCTTCGTCAACGACTGTTTCAACCCGATCACCGAGCTTAACGAGAAAATAATAGGTGAAAACTCAACGTGTTCATGAAGGTATGTGAAACAAACGATACTAAGTAAACAGCGTAATTTAGTAATCGAGATGTCGAGCTAGAAAGTCTCCCACCAGTCAAAAAGTTATAGAAACATTTTCTTCGAGCTTTTATTTTATTTTTAGTCTGGAAATAAAACCTAAAAATAATATAAAAGCTCGAAGAAAATGTTTCTATAACTTTTTTTTAAGACTGCGATTGACTTGCACTTAAAGGTAATAAAACGAAGCCATCCTTGATTTCGAGTTGCTCGTGAAATTTGCTCAAACTGATTTTTAATCAGCAGAAAAAATACGAAATATGACGTAATGGGAGTAGAAGAAGAAGAAGAAGAAGAAGAAGAAGAAGAAGATGAAGAAGAAGAATTTTAAAAACCTTTTAAATTAATTTTGAAATAAGAAATAATTTTTTAATTCGTCAATGAAGTTATAATATAAGTATTACCTCACCTTTTCTGTATTTGAATTAATTTTTGTTTATTATTATTCCATTTTGTTGATATAACGTATTAATTAGCTTCTAGTATTGTTTTTATTTTGAAATGTTAAAAGTATTTTTAACCTGGCATGGGGAAGAATAATTCGGTACATGTTACATCATCTTATCTAAGCTTCTGGATTTTCTAGATTTTTGGATTTCCTCTAAGGATTTACGCAACATTGTCTTATATTTAACATTAAACGAATGACTTTATTATGCTCCCCGGATTTTTTAAATGGTTTGTTCAATAATAAATCGTTGACCTTTTGTGAAGATATCAAATCTTAAGCGTGTTTCGCTTATACGTTCTTATAATGTAAGCTGTCTCTCTCTCTCTCTCTCTCTCTCTCTCTCTCTCTATATATATATATATATATATATATATATATATATATATATATATAATATATGTATATACACATATATGTATATATATTTGTAAATTGTAAACTAAGAATAATATATAACATCCCCACCAACTTCTCTACCAGTTCGTGAATCAAGGCATGAAACATAAAGTAGGATTAAACACTTGCCAATTTAATATTATCTATGAATACATAATAGTAGACTGATCTAGATTGATTGAGGTCCAGTAGTATAAGTGGGGTTATGGGGGGGGGTAGATCTTTATTCCAAACTATTTTCCCAAATGATGAACCACCTAGATAATCTCACAAAATATATCCCAAATCATTTCCTTAATAGTAATAAATGCAACAATAGTTGACCTCACATTATTGGGCATGTGTAATTTCTTTCTTAGATCATCTACCATAACATTGAAAATAACACTACAACAAAAATAAGAACAATTAATGTGAGGTGATAATTATGAATTAAGAAAATGAATACTTTTCTACACGTAATATTAATTATAGCAGAATTAAAACGGTAAGTTTAGATGTTCAGAATAACCTAGGGATCCAAAATGTATTATGCAAGCATGTAAAAAGAATAATTGTATGCTTTTCATAATTTTTTCCTGGGCAAATCGCCGGATTTTTTTAAAAAAGAGAAATAAAAGCATATTTTGTTATGATCGAGTTGTTCCTCTTTAACCCGTATATTCGCTGGTTAGCATTTGTTTTGAGTAGGAGTTAGCGTAGCTTTTAGAAGTTACAAAATAAATACTATTTATTAAAAGATATTCAACCAGCGTTTAAATGTTACCCATTAGTAAGTAACGGTATCTGATAAAGAAAAATATCTAAAATAAATTTGGTTTTAAAAAATATCATAAATACCAAAACTACTTTAGCTACTGTGAATAACGCAACTTATATAAAGACATTTTACCTAAAGGTTAGAAAACGTATTTTTATTTTAAGTAGGAACTATTATGGTATGTTAACCAATTTAAATATTAAGCAATAAGTAAACCTCCAAGTCAAATGGAATACATATTTGTATTAACTATGCACTTAGTTTCGTATTCAGATGAAGGGGAAGACTTGAATGCCAACTAGACACCACCCTCGGGTGTCTTCGGTCTCTCTGTACAGGGGTTTGTCAGACCCTCTTACATGAGGATACTTTTTACTTGAAGTACACCGTGACCAAATATTAAAATGAAATGGTGTGTTGTCTCCTCAAGCCACCCAGCACGTCTCCCGAATTGCAGACGGGGGCACACCTATTAATAGAGGACAGCTTCGAATAATAAATTATAAGCCGTTGACAATGAGGAAACGAATGCTAAAAATATGAATAAAAGCAAAAATAAATACTGGCAGGCCGGCACCCAGGATAAAAAGGGCCCATAAACCCGTTCATACACCAGGCGAGAAGATGTAAGCAATGGCGAGAACCTACCTGCCTCTGGAAATAGTGCTCCAGCCATAACAGAGGCCAAATAGGGTCAGCCATCAGGCCTTGATACTAAAGGTACTGGTCCCCTATCTCCATCAAATGCAGGAATAAAGAAGAAATATAAAAGGCTTAAAAGCCCAACCACGAACTGTTGCACAAAAGGTGCTATTGTTTTGCTACCACTACTCAGTGTTTAAAAAGTGGAGCAAAACATCCAACGAGATCCTAGCTAATAAGATTCAAGAATCTACTCTCCCCGAAGAAAACAAAATACACCGGTTGCCCGCCTACGATCGCATGTTTCCCAGATGGTAATATATATAACAGGAGAAGAGAGCACCCTTATAATAAACTGCAGCCATAAGAGAGGCTGAAGAAGACTACCTTCCTATCAGGGAAGAAAAAACTAGACGGAGACAAGAGTCTAGATGGGAGAGAGAAGAAAAGTGGACACTGTTATAGGCTATGAAATATGCTCAGGGAAAATATACCAGACAAACAAGAGAACAGAGACCTGGAGAGAATATTCTTCCTCTTCTGTACAGGCAAGAAAAATGTTCCACCACAAAAATAACTTGCCAAAGATATAACAGCATGAGCCTGTTCAATGAAACTGAGCTGGACTATATGGCATCAGAGATAGCAGCCCTTATAAGAATCAAAATCGTCCACTTGAAAGCATCATCAAAATTCCCATAATTCCCATCACCGTTAAAAACAACACACCACAGGTACAGTAGAAACCACATTACTATTCACCCATGAATAAAGCCGTCAAACAGTCTGGGTTCATGACAACCCACCATAAAGTAACATCAACATCATCAAGTATACCACCACTATCAGCTGTCTATTTAGAATCAGAAAATAGCCCTTCATTAAACCTAAGTTCTTTCTCACCACTATCACCGAGACCACTGGTAACACTTAATCCCTATCATTACCTAAGAAAGTAATGGAACCAGATAATGAGCAATTGGCCTTGAAAGAAGAACTTGGGAATACAATTGAGGAAGTGCACATGATGAGACTGGAGGAAAGACCTCAACTGCCAAAAATCCAAGCCTTAACAGCTACCAAGGTAGTAATACAAAACGTAAACATCGCTCTTCAAAGACTTGTTTCATCCAACATATCCCTCCCGGAGCTGAATCAAGTCACATGCGCTACAGGGCTCTACATTGTTAATAAAACACTCCCTCAATTCAAAAAGCAATGGGAGTCTAGAGAACGAGCCACAACACCACCGTGGAAACCAAAGCTCCAGAAACAACTTAACCTTTGCAGAAAGGAAGTATCTCAGATAAAACAATTCCTTTCTACCCCTACAGTAGAAGAAATTGTAAACATTGCTAGGGAACTTGAAGGCAGAATCCCAGTACTTGCCAAAAGAATTCAAGAAAAGGATAACAAGCACAAGGCGAAAGTTGAGAACAGACAGTTTAAAAGGAATACAAGACTATTCTACCGAAATTTGATTGGAGAGAATATAACGGTTAAAAAGCCACCAGAAGAGAAGGGGCTAGTAAACTACTGGATGCCTATGTTTTAGAATGAGGGACCATGCAACCAAGAGGCCAAGTGGATCTTAGATATAGCTCGAAGTAATAAAAGCAAGCCAAAAATGCCAGAGCCAGAGATAACGTCTGGAATGATCAAACGACAGCTAGATCAATTTCAGAATCACAAAACACTGGCATAGACAATATACCCAATTTCTGGATGAAGAAACTAACAGAAGTTCATAGTTATTATAGTGGCTGCTTCACCAGACTGTGGAAGAGTGAAGAGGCCACACCAGCATGGCTAGTAAAAGGTGATACGACCTTCATACCCAAAACGAGTAAGACACAAAACTCTACAAAATACAGACCGATCTGCTGTCTCACTACAACCTACAAACTCTTGACTGGCCTGGTTGCACACAGCATCTACGAAGACCTGTCTTCTGGAGCATACCTGGAAAAAAAACAAGCAGGGTATAGGAGAAAGTGTTTAGGCACCAAGGACCAATTGTTAATCAATAAGACCATCCTTGAGGACTGTCGGAAGAGTCAGAGAAATCTAAGCATGGCATGGATCGATTACCAAAAAGCATACGATAGTATAACCCACCGTATGCCTCCTGCGCTGCCTTGATCTATATAATATCCATCCGGTCATCAAGAAAACTATGGCAGTACAAATAAGTATGCGGAAAACAACTATGGCATTAGGACACACTAATGGAACAATAGAAATCCCTGGCGTCAAGATCCGAAGAGGAATCTTCCAAGAATATAGCATATTTCCTCTAATCTTTTGCCTGACAATTGATCCGCTAAGCAAATTACTAAATAAAAGCCAAACTGCCTACAATCTGAGCTAGGGCCGCAAACAAGATCTAAACAAAAGAGTCAACCACCTGCTTTTCATGGATGACCTCAAGATGTATGCTAGTTCAGATGCTGACTTAAGCCGACTCTTGCAGGTTGTAAATATCTTCTCCAAAGATATTGGAATTAAGTTCGACCTGAACAAATGTGCCAAGTGCTCCCTCAGAGCAAGGAAGAAGATCCAAACGGAAGACATACATATTGATGAAGATACTGACATCAAAGACCTTGAAGAACAGGAACAATACAAATACCTTGGCATAGAAGAAAACGATTCAATTCAACATGCCAAGATGAGAGAAAAAATGGCAGATAATATATACGCCGTGTTAGAAAAATTTGCAAAACACAGCTTACAAACAAAAACAAAGTAACTGCCATTAACCAATTAGCTATGCCAGTGATAACATACAGCTTTGGAATTATTGATGGCCACAAAAAGACATTAATAGATTAGACACTAAAACGAGAAAAATGTTGACAATGTACAGAGTAGTGTACAGGAACCAGTGTCTACCAAGGATGTATCTGCCAAGAGGAGCAAGGGGTATGGGTCTCTCAGAAATTGACCATCAACATAGAGCCACTATTGTGAGCACCGGCCAATATCTGATGAGTTCCCAGAACCTAAACCTTATGATGGTATGCTAATATAATAAAAAACAAAGCAAGCAGAACAACCTCTATCAAAAAACTGGCCAAACATGTTGGACAGGACTGTCTTACAAATGAGGCAGAAACAGACAACAATCCTGCCACAGAAATAGCCTGCAAAAGCCGCCAGAAATACACCAAGACCTTCCATTCCAGAAAACTAGAAGAATGGGCCAACCAACGTGCTAAGTATTTCCTAGGTGAATTATCCCAGGAATATATAAATAAGGAAGGCTCTATAGACTGGCTGAAAAGAGGATATCTCCACTATGATCAGGAGAGAATGATAATGGCTGCTCAAGATCAAGAATTGATGACCAATGCCTTTACAAAAATGAGTGGTCTCAGCAACAATAATAAGTGCAGGTTCTGCCAGACATAAGTAGAGAGTGTGAGCCACCTGACATCCAGTTGTGAGGTTATCCTGCGACACAACGGAGTGTGTAAATATCTCCACTGGACTGTATATAAAAAGTTGAATATCCAGTGTAGCGGCAAGTTCTGAGAGAATATACGAGAAAGAACAGTTGGAAATTATTTATACACCACCCACTATGACTATGCAATGCCTACAGCTACATATCTAGAAAACGAGGCTATAAAACCTGACATCGTCATATGGGGCAAAAGGGAGAAAGTAGCAACCCTAGTTGAAGTCAGTGTCGCTAATGATGCAGGATTAAGCAGAGCTCAAAGGGAAAAGATTACGAAATACCAAGGTATTATGTACGACATAAAAAGAAACTGGAATCTTAGGAAAATCTCTATCATCCCACTAATTATATAGCCAACAGGATTAATGAATAAGAAGTTCAAAAGCTATCTGGCGAGTATAGCCGGTGAACCGAGTGCAAGAGAAATACAAACAATTGCACTTAAAGGGGCGGTTAGAATCTTAAAACTATCTCTAGGCTGGAGTCTCTAAAATAACCAGTGAATGTCTGGCATCTGGTAGAATGCCCCATCCCAACAAAAACAGAAAGATAATAAAAAAAATGTTAAAAATGAAGTAAATAGGTACCCGCAATATTAATGAGGTAACTTATGTAATGAGAATTATCTTCGAGTTAATTTTAAATATTTTATAGATACATTATAATTATCACATTACTAATACGGAAAAATAAAGCCTAAAATAATGATTGCTGACTTTGAATTTAGGTTTCAAGATGGCTGATTGCCGCACATAGTTGAGCAACGCTGAAGGGTGGATGTGATTTTACAGTTGTTGTTTTTTGACGTTTTATCTTTCATGTCACACTACGATATATAATCTTTTCAAATTGATCACTTTTCGTATTTTATGAAAAGCTAAAAGAGGACAGATCACATTATTGACATACTAATGTTGGTTGGTCTACTATGACCGAAACGAGTTCGTAAAATAAATGCACAAATGAGTGTCTGTTTTGAAAATGTATTCGTAAGATAAAATAGAATCTTTACCTTTGGAATGTAAATGAACCTTGATTACTTATATATGCTCTGTCGTTACTAGTTAGATTGGAAAAGGTTGGTGAATAACAAGTATAGAAGCTAAACATATATTCTCCTAACACACACACACACACACACACACACACACACATATATATATATATATATATATATATATATATATATATATACATGTCTTCTTCTCATGCATGTAAAAAATAATTTTAAAATGCATTAATTTAAAAACACTACGCATAAATTAATTTATAAATTAATTAATTTAATATATATATAGAGAGAGATAGATAGATAGATAGATAGATAGATAGATAGATAGATATGAGTAAATCTGTATCTACATAATTTTTAAATGATAATTTTAAATTCTTTTACAAAATTTATAATTGATTTATAGTAAATTACAAGAATTTTACCGCTTTTTTCTTCTCTGAAGAATAATAATATTATTATTCTGAAAGTTCCAGAAATAAAGAACTTTAGCTGTATCTATTAATTAAATAATTTCTTGTTTAATATATAAATATCATCTTTGTTTGTTTCCAATGTGTTTAACTATTACTATGCTCTCTTTTAAATCTTCAGCACCCGTCTTCGTATTAGGAGTTATTCCAGTATATACTTCTTATAATGCAATATTATTATTCTTTATATATATATATATATATATATATATATATATATATATATATATATATATATATATATATATATATATATATATATATATATATATATATATATATATATATATATATATGAAGACATTAACAGCAGGGTAGAACGAGCCAAGACAAAAAACAACGAAACTTTCGGTCGACAAATGATCAAAGGAAATGCATTCATACGAAAATCAAATAAAATATATCGAATATCGAATAAAATATATCGAATACCGAATAAATTATATCGAATATCGAATAAAATATATCGAAAGAAGGATTTCGTGCGAGCAGATGAAGAAAGGTGGTCAAATAAACAGAAAAAAGGCCGTAAAAAATATTGTTAGTACAATGAAAACGTACTAGAAATCGTTATCTTTTTTCTCAGATTCATAAGCGAACGCTCCTTTTATCCCACACAATGTAAGTTGCTGTCGCATTAAGGTTACGGTTTTCAAACTTTCAAGCAATTTGGGATCGAGATGTTTGTATGATAGGAAAGCAACTACATACACACTCTTTCTCTCTCTCTCTCTCTCTCTCTCTCTCCCTCTCTCTCTCTCTCTCTCTCTCTCTCTCTTTCCTTCTCTTTTAATATTGAAAAGTAATTCAAAATTCTATAAATCAGAAAATTGGAATCGCCTAATATAAACAATACGGAATATTGCCCAACATTGGATTTAAAGAGAAGTTCAATTGGTGGGATGTTGGAATACTTCAGATAGTTTGCTATAATCGATTAAGATGTAATCAATTAATAGTTTATGTAATTATGAATAATTTTATATATAATTATGAACATCTCAACCTGTAATTATACAAATTTACGTAAAGGCGAGAAGAACCGACACACATGAATTTCTAAGACTTCATGTTAATCAAATGGAAATAGCGGTATTAAGATGATTACTCTGGTGGGAAAGAGCTTAATTAATAGATTAAATCCAAAAGACTAGCCAAGAATGAGCTCAGAGAATAGTTTAACTAAAAATTAAATCGACCAACATTTTATGTTTTTGTAGGTAGCTTATTTATCAACCGTTCCAAAGCAGAGATGAATCGCCAACTTGTTACATAGATGAATCAACTGTCGCCGTATTTTGTTTCCAGGTTGATTATAAATCTTTCCCTCTCAGACTTAATTTCAAACTTCTTTCAAGTTTAGCGTAACTTCTCTCTTTCTCACACACAGATAAACACGCACGCTCTTACTTTCAATTTGGTTTGTTTATGAATCTCTCTCTCTATATATATTTCTTTGTAATATATATATATATATATATATATATATATGTATGTATGTATTTATTATATTATTACATTATGGCGTTATATATATATATATATATATATATATATATATATATATATATATATATATATATATATATATATATATGGATAAATTAGTAGCTATGACAAAATTCGAACACTTAATTACGGGGACTGTGATCAAGTGCGTTAACTATAACACTACGCCTGTAGAAAATTACGTGATAATTTATCGCTTATAAATGACGTTATTTTTGTCATTGTTATTGTTAGCGATAGATCGCTATATTGAAACTACTGATACTCACTGCTCCCTGAGCATTTACGAGTTTCCTTCCCTTAGATACGTAATGACGTCCTTAACAAAAGTTACGTCATATATATATATATATATATATATATATATATATATATATGTATATATATTGTAGATAATGATTCTATTTCAGACATCTAGAATAGAATGGCAAGTAAACAAACTACTTAATTTCGACATATTGCATTTGTTATATAATTGAGAAGTTAACGCCGACAAAGCAGATCAGGCAGTTAGTGATGTGTGTAGAAAATGCACAATGTTGCCTCATCCTCCGTACTCGGCAGACTTGTAAATACCAGATGTTCAATCTCTTCACATAACTTACGTGGTGTAACATTCAATACTGATGTCAGAGGTTTGGCTGATCAGATTTTAGAGCTCCAAACCAAAAATGTTTTTAAGATGAATAAATTATTTATTTTTAAAAACAAATAATCTGCGTTGTGCAAGGTTTTCTAAATATTTTATTAAAAAAATATCTTCGTTATTATTGCCACCCACCCAACGCTTCAAATTGTGTGACTTTCCACGCCGACCACGTGACACACAGCCATATCAACACTTTTCTCTCTTCGTCATAACACCTAGACGGATTTCAACTTGGCCACGAGAATGTCTCAACCAAGAGGAAAAAAGAAAAAAAAGCAAAAAAAGAAAAAGAATAAATATTCTTCTGAAGATGGTAGATTTACCGAAAGTACTCAAGTTCATAAAAAAATGTTTTTAAGATGAATAAATAATTTATTTTTAAAGACAAATAATCTGCGTTGTGCAAGGTTTTCTAAATATTTTATATAAAAAATATCGTTATTATTGCCACCCACCCAACGCTTCAAATTGTGTGACTTTTCAAAGTATATATATATATATATATATATATATATATATATATATATATATATATATATATATATATATATATATATAATAGTTTGTCCACGTATGGTAATAGTATACACACATATATACATATATACAGAGAGAGAGAGAGAGAGAGAGAGAGAGAGAGAGAGAGAGAGAGAGAGAGAGAGTAGATATCGACATAGGAAAAAGTTGAGGTAAAATGTTTATTTGGTCAAACCAACAATCGCCTCATCCAGCTTCTCCCTGGCCACCTATTTATGAATAGTGTCCGCTCTCGTCACACGTTGAATATGCCCCCTCCAGCTTTTATTCAATAAACCATCTTCGTAACTTCATTGTCTTTTTTTGTTATCGCACACATAATTTGCTAGGGACGTACTACTTCTGAATGTTTCAATTAAAAAAATGTTCATTTATTTGTGGTTCGAGAACCATTGCTTAAGTGAACCTATGTAGGTTTTGTCGTTAATCCCTCGAATTTCAGAACTTTATAGATCATGTAATTTTCCGAATAATTCCACGGAATGTTGTCAAATGAACTCACTGCACTTGTACACCTCTCAACGTAAATACCATCGACAAATCTGACTAGCATCAAATCTTACCTATTCACTGTATTGTCCCCAGATGCCGGAAAACTTTCTATTCTAATAGCTAGTTTCCTCAGACTGCTTGTCTTTGGAATTCCATCTCTGTCCCTTTTTTCTCCGAGTGACCAAACATGCAGAAGTTTAAATGTAATGTTAACAAATATCTTGTTGTACAAACCCCACTTAGTATGACAACTATAAATCTGGCCCCTATTCACAGAAGCTTCTTAAGCTTCAGTGGGAATATGCCTTTTTTCTGGTGAGTGTGTTTTTTTAATTGCTTTTCATCCGTTAAGTGGATAGTCTTTCGTTTTTGGCAATTGCAGTTACTTAGTTTTAATATTTGTTAGCCTATTTGCTAGAAACCTTTCAGTTGTATTTCCTATGTTCAATATAAGGCTACTGTGATTCATTCCAGCAATGTTTTTATTATGCGGTGTATTTTACACTTGAAATATGCTGTCTCACAATGGCCGAAAAATGTTTTATTTTTTTAGTTTCGTCTTGTTTTTGTGTTTTTTGTATTATTTTCGTTTTTAGATAATGTGTCTGTTTAAGGTGTTTATAATTTAAACATGTGTCCGTGTCGTTCGCGTCTTAATGTCAGTTTATCATCCCCGTCAGTGCTGTTTAATATTTAAGCATTGGAGGAATTTATGTCTCCTTGATTTCAATACCGCGAAGAATTTGATTGATAATCTGTTTTAAATGGCTTGACTTGGCGTTCACGCACACACACACACACACACACACACATATATATATATATATATATATATATATATATATATATATAGTGTGTGTGTGTATTAGAGTGAAATAAATTCCAGAAGTAAATCTGAGTAATAGATCTTAATGTAATAAACAGAGCAAGAATAAGATAAAGTAACACGGAATCACATAATCATATATATATATATATATATATATATATATATATAATGTAGTGTATGTATATGTCTGTCTGTCTGAAGCCGAAACTCCATCAAAGTAGTATGACTATTTACTAAGTCCACCAGCGTTCATAATATTTGTATACCTTTAGAATTAGGAAAATATTAATCAATTAATTTAGATTAGATAACATTAAATAACATTAGTTGGATAACATATAAACAAAGAAGAACGAAATTTCCAGAAGAGGCTGCGATTAGAACGGAAAACGTGTCAAGAATCTTACTTAAACTAATACTTTTTCAACTACCTTATATACTGTTACAAATAGTCGTTCAGATACTAGACGGGTTGTGCCATTTACATAATTCATTCCTTTAACCTTCAATTAAATTCATATTTACAAATATACACTTATAACTGCTATTATCAAAATTACATATGTATTTACAATATTTTCCGATAAGGTGATATTAATAAAAAGTATTCATACAATTAATTAAAGGCATTTTGTTCATAAACCACCGTGTTTTCTAAACCATACTTTCAATGGCGAGTACTGTTAAAATTGCAAAGTAATCCTTTTGAAAGTGACGTCATTTTGAGAGGATTTTTTTTCACATTAGTATTCTTTATTTTCATTACGTTGTTAAGACAATATGTTCTACTGTAAATTAAAGTTTAGGAAGGCATATCCCAGCTATTAGTAAATTGGTGACCATTTTGGAAAAATAAATTGCTGACTCATCCTTTCCGGTCCGTCTGGAAGTGACGTCATTGTGAGAGGATTTTTCCACATTATCATACTTTATTTTTATTACGTTGTTAAGACAAGGAGTTTTGTTGTAAATTGAAGTTAAGCAACAAATATCTCGGCCATTACTAAATGGGTAACCATTTTGGAAGAATAACAAAACTGTTTTTTTGATATGACGTAGCATATTTACACATGAGTTCTTTGATATGACCGATGCGCCTCCTAATTTTTTTCTTTTCTTATGGAGGAAGGTAAAAAAAATTTATTTAGGGGGAGGATACAAACTTTTTCTTTTTGTCTCTAACTAAAAATATTCTTATGTATGGGGGAAGGTAACAAAAAAATTGGGGGGGTGTAAAGTTTTTTTTCTTCTTTTTTTACTGAAAATATTAATATGTATAGGGATGGGTAAAAAAAAATTGGGGGATGCCAATTTTTTTTTTTTTTTAAATAAAAAATATTCTTATGTATGGGGGAGGGTAAAAAAATTGTTTTTTATTCTTTTAACTGAAAATATGAATATGTATGGGGAGGGTAAACAATTGGGGAGGGTTACATTTTTTTCTTTCTTTAACTGAACATATTACTATGTATGGGGGAGGGTAAAAAAATTGGGGGGGTGCAAAAAATTTTTGTTTTAACTAAAAATATTCTTGGACGGAAACAGAAAATCAATGTCTAACCACCCAAGAAATATGACTGGGGCTCCATCGGTTTACGGGTGAGCGTTCATTTTTTACGCGGCAGCTTAGCAAAAATATGCGACTTGAGGGAGCATATATTTGCTAGTATATATAATGTATTTTTATGTAATTGTTTTATTGGTGATTGCAGCGTTCGTTGTTTTTCTACTTACTACTATTTCAACTGTTTCACTTCCTAAGAAAATTGCATTATTAGTGGCCTTCAACATTATAGCACGTATTTTTCGTAAATATATATATTTTATTGATTTTATACGTACATAGAAGTAATCTATAGACACGTGTTTTTGGCTCACAGCCGTCATCAGCATGACTAACTTAAACAAGGATCGAACCTTCGATGTTGATGTCAATAGACTGGCGTTTTACCTATTACGCCTAGTCTGGAGATATGTACAATTTTTCCACCTAAATATTTAATGTATTTCTATGTAATTATTTTTATTGGAGATTGCAGCGTTCGTCATTGTTTGTTTGCTTACTACTATTTCGATTTTTGCACTTCTTAATCGAAATAGTAGTAAGCAAAAAAACAACGACGGCTACAATCACCAATAAAAACAATTACATAAAAATACATTAAATATTTAGGTGATAAAAATCAGCAGCCCAAAAAAATTATAAAAACAGACATGATTAGGTCAGGAAGGTAGTTCACTGGGAACTGCGCAAATGATTGAACATGCAGACAAATGGCCCGGGAACCAACTGGAGACTATATGTTAAAATAAAAGACATAAAATTCCATGGGACTTAGAAATACAAACAGACAAAATCATCGAACTAAGAAGACGTGACGAGATGATAATTAACAAGAAAGAAAAAAACGGTATATAATAGATGTTGTCGTCACAGCATATCACAGTGTGAAGCTGAAAGAGGAAGAAAAACTAAGCAAATACATGGAACCTGCCAAAGAGCTCATGAGATAAATCCTCGAAAAAATATTCATTTGCAAAAATATTCACAAAATTGTCGTGAATAGTCTAGGAGAATGAAAAGACCGAGCAGGGAGAACACTATCCAAGTTTTCGCTAGACGTGTAACAATATTAGACGAATTAACAGATAAGTTAAAATAAATTTCTGACGAAACCCCGATCCCATCAAATAGAAAAATTTGATAGAATAATTAAAACGAGATTTGTTATATAATTTTGGCTAAGATAGTTGTTACAATATGCGACAATAGCCAGAATGTGCCATGATGTCTGGTAAAATTAAAAATGGCTAGAATAAGTAATTAGCAATCTAATAAACAAAATAACATTCTCGAAAATAAATAACGTATCGAAATTAATACAAAGAATGTGATGACGTAGATCTTATGAAAGTCATACGTTTAAAACGAACAGAACTAGAGTAGAGAAGGCTAGACGGGGAGAAAAACAAGACGAATTTTCGACAGACGGTGTTTTACGCACATGCCAACAAGCGGTAGCGTGTAGTTGACTTGCCTATAAATTATGAATGCAGTAGTAACAAACTAATTATTGTTTTTGTATGCATAAATAAACCAGGACTAATAATCTTTTTTGTAAACAAAATAGATAATTGTACGTGTATTTTTCTCGTATACACTAACGACGATTAACGGATTAACAGAGATTACCAATCTATCAACAAAGCAAAGTGTATTAAAGAAAAACGACAACGATCAACGCAGATTTAGTACACGCACCTCACACTGTTACAGCGAAGTGTGAGCCGGAATAACAGCAACAAACATACGACTCACGTATGGTAAAACCTGGAGTATGCCCCATAAACCCTATTACAGAAGTCTTATTATATCAGCGCCCACGCTATACCAAAACACGGGGAGTACTGTAATCCTAAGGAGGCCTCTTGTCACTCAAATTCCAAAGAAAACTAACGGTAGTTATCACAAAAAAAACACAATGGTAGACGGCTGTTACGAGAAAAAAGTTACGTGTAAGCGTGATTGAAAGAAGTGACGAGAACTACGAGTTTAAAGAGACTGTCACTCAGGCATCAGGAAATGCCACTTTTTTGCCAGTGAGTGATCATTGGTAAGGACTTGTGTGAGAAGTGCGTTAATAATACAAACATAGACTTGACTTCGAAAGAAAAGCAGTACACTAGGAACTATGTAAACGACTGCATTTTGAACACCCAGACACAAGATAGTATTAGAAAACAAAGGAACACAAAATCATCTGGAAAATGGAAGTATAAACAGATAAACTTATCAAAAGAAGGACGCTGGATATAATAATAATTAAAAAGAAGGAAAAACTGCTAAATTTTCGATTTTACCGTCTCAATAGACCACAGGGTAAACATCAAGGAAACAGAAAAATGAAGCAAATACACACAGAGAAATGACACGAACATGCAACATGAAAGAGTCAATATAACACCAATAATCTTTGTAGTAAAGTTGGTATCAAAGCGAAGACCAATACTATTCAACGGACGGCAATAATGAAAAGAGCTAAAATATTAACGAAAATACCCGAACTAACCAACATAAACTACGAACGCTAACCAGTTACATGGTAGTTGCAACAGAAATTAAACAAAAACATTGAAGGAACACCACGTGAATCCGAGGGGACTAAAACTGCAAGAAATCTAATAAATTGACCCCCCCCCCCAAAGAAAAAGACAATTTTATGGCATCAAAAAATAGTCATGAAGGGTCGAGGAGGATAAAAAGACCGATCAGGGAGAGTACTAACTAGACCTCCACTGGAAAGGTGTGGACAGTACTGGGACCTATGGGGAGCCTTATTGACACCCAAACCCCAGAGAAACCAAGTATTCGTTGCCAGCGAGTAATCAATGGTAGGCTATTATTGCGATAAGGCAAACATTAGCAATGGTGATCGAAAAAAGTAGAGATTACTGAGAATCTGGGACGACTTGTTGTCACTCAGACTCATGGGAACACCGCCGGTTATTGTCAGTGAGCAATCATTGATGGCCTGTTTGAGAACTCCTGGTGAATTGATTATAATAATAATCATAATAATAATAATAATAATAATAATAATAATAATAATAATAATAACAACTAACTCTGAAAACGAAAATAATATTGTAACTAATTGTAACTAAGCTGTTTCCACAGATGCAATCGTAAAACATATGAGAGAACATGGGATAACATAAGAAGATATTGATATTTTCTGAATGTTAGACGAGAAGCTAAGAGCTGGCAATTTAGAACAGTCGCCGAACCTGCGATTTTTCAATAGAAAAAGACTTAAAACTGTCACCACCAAAGTGAATGAAGTTTTGCCATTTTTATTAGTAAATAATCTGGATAAGTGCAATGAATTTATTAAAGCTGCTGCCAATACCGTGTCAAAGCTATTCGAAATAGAAAAACGAAAGAAAGAAGTAAAGAAAAGGCCCTGTTAGTGGAAATGCTTAAATGGGCAGATAAAACAACTTAGAAAGGGTGTAAATTAAATGCAAGCTGTTGGAAATGAACAACTATAAAGTCAGAGTGCTTGTGAAAGACTAATACGTAAGTTCGACATACACCGAAAAAGAACTGAAACAGCGTGCCGTAGCAAAAACTGCCTAAGTTAAACGTTGCAGTGACAGAATTGAGCAGTATCGACAAGACAGACTGTTCGAGAACAACCAAAAATGTCTCTTTGAACAACTAAAAAGAATTGAAAAAGGAAATGACGTTATACCTGATGCAGACCAATCTCGTGCATTCTGAAAAAGCATTTGGGAACTAAAAAATCAAGATGATGCAGAATGGATCAAAGATATTTAAAGGGGTGTCCTCTAGAGTAGAGCGACAAAAGAATATAACGGTCACCGTTGAGATGCTGAAGGACAGGGTTTAAAAGCTTTCAAATTAGAAACCACCCGGACCTGACGGGTCCAGGGATACTGGTTGCAGAAAACCTTCCGACTCTTCACCCGCTTCTTGCAGCATTGCTAAATGATGTTTGACAATAGGTAGCTTCCCTGATTGGCTGACAAAGGGCACTACAGTCTTGATCATAAAAGATAAAACAAAAGGGGGTGAAGTGACAAACTTTAGACCAATCACTTGCCTCTGAGTTATGTGGCAACTTTTCACTAGCATATTGTCATCAAGTATTTATAGTCATTTGGACCAAAACAATTTGTTGCCTTAGAAACAGAAAAGCTACCGGAAAAGATCAAATGACACCAACGACTAAATTCTTATCTATAAAATGATCCTCAGAAACTTCAGCAAAGAACTACTAACCTTGCTATGGGGTGGGTAAATTATAAGAAAGCATTTGACATGGTGCCCCATTCATGGATACACAAATGCTTGGAGATTTACGGAATAGCCCCCAACATTCAAACAGGTTGAAAGAATAGCATGAAAAATTGGGAAACGAATTTAACTTCAGGAGGTGTTGCATTAAGTAAAGTAAAAAATAAGGAGAGGGATTTTCAGGGGTGATAGTCTCTCCAGTTTATGTTTTGTCATCAGTTTTATCCCGATGACACTTCCCTTACGTAATGTGAAGGCAGGATATGAACTTGGGAAATGACTTCCTACAGTAAACCAATTACTATTCATGAATGACCTTTAAGTTTTTGGAAAGAATGAAAACCAACTTGATACTCTAATGAATACGGTCAGATTATTTAATGACGACATACGAATGGAATTTGGCATCACTAAATGTGCTATTCTTGTACACTAACATGGCCTTGAACACCCAACAAAAGATCTGGTAAAGAATGTTGCAGAGAAAGGGGCTAAAAATACTTGGGAATTCTGGAGGCAGATAAGATTTAAAAGGAAATGCAAAAACAGATCACAGCTAAATACAACAGAAGAGTGAGAGTTATTCTTAAATCGCAACTCCACAGTCGAAATAAAATCTATGCTATCAATAACAGAGTAGTAGCTATCATTCGATATACTGCTAATATACTTGACTGGAATATAGATGAATTAAAAATGTTTCTACACCAAAACACGGAAAATGCTCACAATTTATGGAGCTTTTGCAAGGAAAGGAAATGCAGATCGAGTTTATCTACCAAGAAAAGAAAGTGATCGAAGGTTTACTTAGTGTTGAAGATGTTGTTCATATAGAAGAAGTTTGTCAATATAAATATATTTCTGAAAGTAATGAGATTCTTTTTCGTGAAGTTAAAAGAGAGTAAATACTAAGAAGTGGGTTGTAAGAGAAAGGGTTTAAATTATTTGGAAGAAACTACACGGTGTATTCTTTAAGAATACTGCATTTACAGAAAATGACAGCTGGAATTGGTTAGTCAATGGTGATCTCAAAAGATCTACTGAGAGCACATTAATGGCAGCCCATGAAAAAGTCAATCGCACTAAGTCAATCAAACATTGCATTGACAAAGCTGCAGAATCACTGATGTGCAAATCGTGCAATGAAAGGAGGGGAAACCTTAGCGCATATTGTATCTGAATGCATTATCCTAGCACAACATCAATAAATAAATAAAATAGAGACACGAGAAATCCGCTCAGGTATTACACTTAAATATATGCAAACTCTATGAATTGGACAACAATGATAAGTGGTGTGAGCATATGCCAGAAGTTAGACAGGAGAATGACAATGTCAAACTTCTTTAAGACATGCGCATAAAAACTGATAAGGCACTTGAATATTCCAAACCCAATTTAATCTTTCTAAACAAAAACAAGAGAACTGTCTTAACCATTGATATAGCCTACCCCTTCGATACCAGAGTGTAGGAGAAAGAACATTCACGTTGTAATTGGTATGATTAGGACCATAAAGAAAAACCACCATAAATGGACTAAACAAATTGACGAGACAATTTATTTTCAAATTCTGCAAAATGCTTGCTTGTTAGGAACCGCGAAAGTGTTAAAGTACAGCTTCGATGTCTAAAGTCAAGGGAATAATTTGCCAGTATTCACACACGCTATTTATCTGTTTATATTATTAAAATATTCATATAAAATAATAGAATTATGTCAGTAATTTCAGTTTTTTGATATGAATTATTGTTATCATTTCTGATGACCTAAAGAAAAACATACATCGTTGAGATTAAGTGCTGCATTACTTTCCGAATTCATTTCAGGTGGCGGGGTCACTTACAGGTGGTTATCTGACTTGCTATTTGCTTTATCGCTTCTCTTTAAATAGTTTCGTCCGGAAGCTAGAAAAAAACATTTTTATTTGCTCATTATGCGCGACAGGCTGGAAATGCATATATTCATTTGTATACAAATGAATGCACATTGATATTTATTATAGAGTGGAAGATATTTCTATGCATAGGATTCACTCCTAAAATAATCAATCGATCATTATAAATGATAGCATACATATTCTAGGCAAGACGGTGAGTAATGTGAGCGCATTATTTTTATTAACGTTGTCTTCCCTCCAAACTCGCATCTTAAGGGAATGGTTCCCGAAATTTTCCTACAGACTGTACGGAAATAACAAAAACAAAAACTGAAATTGGGATCTACTTTACTTTGCTTCTAAAATCGTCCAATACATTCGGCACGAAATTGTAAGTTTCACGTCTTTTCTTCATTCTCAGCTTTTTATTCACTATTATTTTTATACTACTTTTCAAACTTGTGCGCTAATGATTTTCTGTTGACTGATTACACCTATATATATATATATATATATATATATATATATATATATATATATATATATATAATAAAGAATAAGGTAAAATAAATACCTTTCAAGCGTTTAAAGATGCGATATCAATTTTTAAAGAAAAATAAATCGAAACCGTTTTTTTTTTTGCTTTTTATAAACTTCCATTTTTTTTTAGTTTATAGTATCGCTATAAACTAAAAAAAAATGGAAGTTTATAAAAAGTTTAGGTTATTTTCTTTATAGTAAAATAGCATCACTGCACCCCATGAAAGAAATACTTTTCTTAGGCGACTACATGTAAACAGCCTAAAAATGCTGGCGGTAAAAGTATTAAAACAAAACATTAATGTTTAACACTTTTTTATATAAGTTTTATGTAAAATTGTCATCCCTATTTTCGGGGATCGGGCCTAAATGATTAACCGCTTCCAGACCACATAGCGTTTTTAAGGACATACAAACAATTATTCCTTTCGTCAATTGTTCTAAAACTGACCTCATAGAAAATTACTCGATTATTGATTGAAATAAAAATGAAATTATAAACGTAAATATTTGATGTTAAACCAGCGCATAGTAAACTTTTTTTTCTAAATCTAAAAAATAATCGTAATTATATAAAAGTAAATAAAAGTAAATATATTAAGGTTAAAAATAAGCAACCAAAACAATTAATAACTATAATAAGAAACAAACAAAATTAAATGATAATAAATATATTAAAAAAATAGACATAATGAACACATAATAGTACGCTGGACTATAGCCGTCAATATCGAAGGATCGATCCTTGTCTGAGTAAGCTCTGCTGATGACGGCTGTGAGCCAGAAACACGTGTCCATGGATTACTTTTATGTACGTATAAAATTAATAGAAATATATATATTAACTACAAATACGTCCTAGGGCGACTAATAATGCAAATTTCTGCATCTTAATCACTTAGGAAGTGAGACAATCGAAATAATAGTTAGCAAAAAAAAAACGAACGCTGCAATCACCAATAAAAAATAATTACATAAAAATACATTATATATATATATATATATATATATATATATATATATATATATATATATATTAGTAGAGAATGGTAGTTTGCTTGAAGCATTGCTGGGTATAGTAGTAGTAAGTTTTTGAAAGGCTGTGGGCAATGCAAGTTCCGGGTAAGATGCATATTGTAAGGAACAAAAACAATAACAATAAATCGAATACGAAATATGACTTACTATTTATTTTTCCTTTTTTCCTAAAATCTTACATAACAGCAAGAGTGTTTTTAGCTGTTCGTGTGATGTCCGGGTGATTAAAAATCACTATTTGATATTTCGGGTAAAGACTTCCCTTTGTCAAAAATAATTAAACCAGAAGAAAAAAATGTTTCTCCGACTGTGTAGAGAATACTACAAAACAAAATGGCTGCCATATGTAGACCGCAGCGAAAACGAAAACAAAAAAGGAAAACAAAAACAAAAACGAAAACGTTTTCGCTGCGGTCTACATCTGGCAGATATTTTGTTTTGTAGTATTCTCTACACAGTCGGAGAAAAAAAAATTTCTTCTGGTTTAATTATTCCGATGATGATAGGTTTGTCCCTTTTCCTCTTGTCCTTCGACTATTGGATAGTGTCTCCGTGAAAGCCGGAACCCGTATGATGAATTTATTACTTTATAATATATATATATATATATATATATATATATAGTAAGCTCTGAAAATATATTTATGGCAATGAACCTACACAGAGGCTCCCGATTTTCATCCCCGGGGGGATCTTCAGGCTAAAAGACATGGAGTTATTTTTACTGGGTGTTTTTATATACACGGCTAACCAATCAGATTCTTTATTGTTCTCTCAGCCAATCGTTGGGCTTCCCACGAACAAAGATCTGGTTTGTGTTTCTTCCTATATCTTGTTCTATTGTTCTGTTTTCTATAGATTGGCTTATATCCTGTTTCTTATATATATATATATATATATATATATATATATATATATATATATATATATATATATATATATATATATATATATATATATATATATTATGATTATTAAAACTGTGTTCTGCGGCTACGGTAGTCAAATGACATCCCGTAGCTGCATGCTAGTCCCAGGCCATCTGGCCTTGTCATGCGCAAGTTGTCGTAGGCAATGAAGTTGTTTCGCTGTGCGTAGTGAGCCTAGTCCTGCCTGCTTGAGGTTAGCACGTAGTGTGCCTAGCAGATTTGTGCAGTTCCGTCCTAATCGCGGTTGGCAGGCTTGCGAGCCAGTAACGGCAAAGTCTAGTGCTCTCTGTGCGGGAGTGTCAGAGTCCATTCGTAGGACATGGCCTAACATAGACCATCTTTGTTCAGCGACCTTTGTGAAGAGGGGTTTTTCAGTGCCTTGTTGCTGATAAGTTTTTTTCGGCCAGCAGTGACCTGTGATGGAACGTGGAACGGAGATGTCTGCGGTGGCACGAATCCAGCTTGTCAAGCATGGCTTTTGTTATTGCCTAGCTGTTCCTATTGTAGAGCATAATGGACACGCAGTACGCGTTATAGAGACGGAGTCTAGTCTTCAACGGGATCTTGGTTCGTCGGCTCCATGAATGAAACGCTACATGTCCATGCACACAGCGGGTTGTGACGTCTGTAGTGCTGCACAGCAGGGAGCCCAGGGTCTCATACATATATGTATATATATATATATATATATATATATATATATATATATATATTCAGTTAATACAATGTTCAAACTATTGGAACTATTTAAAGTTTTACAATAAATTCACTGATAAACTGTAATGGTCGCGCACGGTTTAAATTTGTTTATAATTTTGTAAGTATAGAAACAGAATTCACCTGTCATCATCGATTTCTATGCGGCGCCGAGTTTACTTTTCATAAACATTCTTTTAAATATAGTTTTTTTATTGCAGTATTATTTTCCTTTTTATTCTTGTTTCAACATTTGGATAACTTGAAACGATTTTATAAAGTATTGAGTCCATAAAGTTGTTAACATACAAACCTATTTTTAATGCTTTTCACTGAAGCCATTCGAGTGGATAAGCTTTATTCTTTCACTTGACTTGGGAACAACAATCTTGTTACATCCGTCCACTCATGTCTAAAAGAGGCTCTGTATATCCGGTGTCGGTCCCTCGAGTTATCAAGCTTAAATTTGATATAGCATTCTCATTGTTAAACGCGAACGGACATATTTTATTTTAGATGTCACGCTTACATCTAATATATAAATTAAAGTCAGTTTCTATAATGTTTCTTTCTGTATCATCGATAGCTTTCTTTTTACAAAATTAATATTTGATCTTAGTTCGTCAGTTTCTGGAGCCTTTAACCGCTGCACCGAAACATTGTGAAACAAACAACTAAGATTAGAATAGTACTCTAAATAATACAAATTATCAATCCTCATCTAAAGAATTGCGAAACATGTATTTAAACTTTTTTTCTATTTATTAATGAGACACCACCTATCAAGGCAAAAATCTACTCGAGGATAACATGGATTGACAGTTGAATGAATAATGATGAATACGAGACATTTGAAAATCGCCACGTACCATACACTACAAAAAAACAGCCGGTCTAGAAAACAGCAATTATTTCCTCTTGTCAAGAACATAGCTTATGAAATGTTAGGACTAAGCAACAAAATAGGAAATGAAAAGTGAATATTAACGATGTTACTGGAAGTAAAGCCAATATGCACTTTCTACTATCAAAAGCGTAAGTTTTAAATATCGTTTAGTTGGACTGCTATCTTTGTTTGAAATAGCATTTTATGTCACGAATCAATTTGTAACTATTATTTTCATCGCTAATCGCATAGATTGAATGGACGCATCGTAAGAGTATCCATTCTTATTTGCAATACAAAATGCTGACTTCCGTTTTTTATGTGCGCGTATGCTTATATTTATCTAGTTCTTACTTTAGACATGTAACTGTATGTGTGTACTTCTATAACTACGTGTGGTGAGTGCGTGAAAAATGAACGCGCCAAAACAGATTACGATCGCGAGATGAATCGGCCATTTTGTGTTTTGTTGTGTTTCTATTTTTTTTACTTGACTTCTGTCTGACTTATTTTACATGGCGAACCCATACTGTATACATTGTTGTATTATTTGCTAACATGCATGTCTCTTCGCAGATATACGCGGCCTGAATGAGAATTACTCAGCCTATAGACACTGATACTAAACGTTTATATTTCACTAATTTCCATTTCTCAGTTAACCCACTTCCTCTATCGGCGCTAAAGGGTTTTTTTATCCCATTTGCTGCAGAACACTTATTCTTGGTTCAGTAATGAGTTGTCCACAGCTTCCATGAGCTCATCATGTGTAATGAAGCACCGTCCTGCCAAAACTTTCTTAATATTT
Source organism: Sepiola atlantica (assembly GCA_963556195.1). Taxonomy (NCBI): domain Eukaryota; kingdom Metazoa; phylum Mollusca; class Cephalopoda; order Sepiida; family Sepiolidae; genus Sepiola; species Sepiola atlantica. The sequence continues at coordinate 136,294,586 of OY744522.1, forward strand.
GGAAAGAGATTGTAGTCGGATGGTGTAAAATCTAGCGAGTAGGGTGGATGGTGAGGTGAGTAGTTGGAAGCCATAGAAATGGAGTTTTTGCCCTAGCCACCACTGAGGTGTAACCAATACTCAATGTTCACAATTTTCTAGAAATGTATCAGTTCTTTCTACATCAACAATCTGCAAAAATCAAACAGAACGGTTTCAAACCTACATACTTAGTTCTTAAGGGAATAAACAATAGCAAAATAAGAAAGATTCTTTATTCGTTTATCTCACGAATGTATGTGTGAGGTTCATTACTTTTCAGTCACCACTCGTGAATAGCCTCTATAATATTGAAGAGCTTGTTTATTTCACATATATTGCCATTGATAGTATACGACCTACAAACTAAATATTTCATACTGATTCTTCAGTTTTCTTTGTAGAAACTACCTCTATGTTATTAACAATAAAAATGTATACTATTTAACTTCTGACGAATAAGGTTGTATCCCACTCATATTTATTTACAATAGTGACATAATTCACGAAAAAACAATAGGAATAACAGTAGCATATTATATTTATTAAGGAATGTGTGTTTTGTCATTAAATGTCTATATTTTTATTATTTAATTTTTATTTTTATACTAATTCCCAGAACAAGTAAAATATCTAGAATTGAAAACTTAAGCTTGATGGGTCTTACGAAGGAAATAAAAAATTCAGTGAATATTGATTAATTTGTGTCTAATTATTATGGATCTAATTCAACTTAGACTTGATATATCTGAATATTCAAATGGGGCGTCGTACTCATATTATGCTCACTATATATATATATATATATATATATATATATATATATATATATATATATATATTAGAGGAAGCATCAGTTGGAGATCTTTAATGATTCAAAGCCACCATAACGTTGAGAGATTAACTTTTTTTTTCTTTTTTTTTTCCTCTCAATCGTTTTCTCCAACTGAAACAATTTTTTCCGCTCATATCTCATTCGACTTTTAGTTATAATTTACCATTCTGACGTTTCCTCTTAGAGGGTCAGACGATAAGGCCTTAAGGTAATTTTAACAATTTTCCTTTTTTTCCACCGCCTGTTTCATTGATTAATATAATGCTTCCTCTAAAATTGATCCTACGATTCTGTTGTACACGAAATTTACTTACATATATATATATATATATATATATATATATATATATATATATATATATATATATAGTCTAAAGAAACTTTGAGTCATTTTAAACAAAAGAAAAAAACGGAAAAGAAGTTAAATTCCCAGAGAAACTAACTAAATCCAATCTATCGCAGGCTTAGCTTTCGTTGGAAAATTCACGAATAAAAATTTTTTTTAAATGTTTAAATATAGGATCCAAGTATCTAACAGTGAAACAAAAAGAGGGAGCCTTAACCTAAGCGTTTAATATTAAAACGGGGATCATCAGCTGTTTACCATATAACTGTATATATGTGTGTGTGTGGCCGTGTCTGTGTTTATATATTTTCTTTATTCAGTATATTGATAAGTAAATATAATCTTTAAAACGCAGATATTCTGAAAATATGTGACGCCCACAGCTTAGCATGAAATGTATAAATCAAATTGTTAATTTTCATATGGAAACACACACCTACGTTTACATCTTTTTTTCCTAACGGGGAGTCAGGCAGATACTCTCACTGTCTTAACTTTTCTGTCAGCATGGTAGAACCTGGTAGCGCCCATATCCTCTCCAGGCCACCTGGTGTTCCCAAATGGTTACCCATTTAGTACTGGCCAGGCTCAGCGTAGCTTACTTTCGGTGATCTAACGAGATGCGGTATGTCAATGTTGTTATGTCGCATATTAACTTGTGCAAATTAATTATGAGTTATTATTTATGGTGATGTGTATGTGTCATACATATAGATGTTTGGCTATACTTCTGCATACATATCTATAATATCATAGATATGCATTGCAATGTTCTACATATGCACATCTATCTATTTATTATCATGGACACATATATATTTTAATAGCATACATATAGGCATATACATTTTAATGTAACACGTGTATGCATATATATGTATGTCAGATATACGCACATGTGTATGTTTAAGATCATATATGTACGTGTACATATTCAATGACATACCAGATCAGGCTGCCCTGTGGCTCCCTGAGACGAAATTCACCTACATTGACGTTTTTTATTTATTTATTTATTTTTTTTTTTTGTAAAACTTAATTATGTTCTACAAAACCAAAAACAAAAACAACAGCCCCTCTCCCTTTCTCCCTCCCCTTTTTTATTTTATTTTTAGAACTTGAAGCATAAATCTTTTACTATAATGACCAGATTCGGCATTAAATAACCCAAAAAGGGTTGATATACCGTAAAACAAAACTACCAAACCAAAAACGATGATTAAACATTTGAAGATATAAAGAACTTGAAGCATAAAAACTTTTACTATAATGACCAGATTCGGCATTAAATAACCCAAAAAGGGTTGATATGCCGTAAAACAAAACTACCATACCTCAATGACATACATGTACACATGTTGCATTTCAATTAGGTGTCATACATGCAGAAAACAAAGTCATTGTCATTATTATAAAAACACATGGAAGTTCACAATTATCACCATAACTTGTTAGCTGCTTGTTCTTGTACGCACCCTTTCTGTGATCGTTTCTTGTTGTCCTAGAATCGAAGCTCTATATTTACACTTTCAAAAAGATTAAGTCAGGAAAAAACAAAAAAGGTGTATTCAACTTGATGTTTGTCTAAATCACTGGGGGAAGTAGAGAGAGAGAGATAATCACTGTTTAATCATATCTTTTTAGCGCATTTCACTTTCTCATGTTAACACTTAACGTGCTTCCAAGTAACTAATGGTTTCTCTTACACAATCTCCTCTGGACCAATGGGACGTCAGATCCGTTTCTTTTAATTTCCACGGCCTTGTAATCCTTACCTCTAGTCAGCAAGTTGAGTTAGATTGAACTTTCATTTTCTTTTGTTTCTAAGCTAACCGTTTTATATTCTAGTGGGTTTACTCGCCCAATATTCAACACACATTTATCTTTGTAATGTTATTCATATAGACATAACGGTTTAATATCATACTTATACAGAAGTCGTCTTGAACACATCGGACGAATTTTCGCGCCGTAAAATTATAGCCAGTGCGCATCAGTTAGCAGTTGACTAAATACATGTCTCCATGAAATTACGTTTGTAGAAGAAGCGAGTGTAAGCTGAGTGTCATTTTCTTGTCATTATGTTAGTCGTACCAGTTTACTATGGCTTCTCTCTCTGTATATATGCTGATAGCGAGCATATAATATTCTTCAAACTTTTAATGCTGACATCACATATTTTGTATTTTAGTATACTTTTATTTAATTTTTTAATTGGACAGAATACATTATCATAATTTTTTCAACTACTTCTTGTAGAGGGGATGACGAAAACTTTCTATACACATCTGTTCTGTTTCGCAGACCATAACCCAGGAGAGATTATCTAGTGTTTTTCCATGTATCACACTATATCTGAATTTTCTGGAAAGCGATTACGTAGCACTACTCGTTTTTGGCCACGTTTATTAAACTACTTTCTAATAACCAGCGATCAACACCATTGTTATATACATTGTTATATTAGTGTTCTTACTTTCTCTACCGACCTGATTGCGTTTATACCTATATAACTGTTAATGCTATACATGTACAAATATTTAATGCAACACATTTGCGCATATATATATATATGTTTAGTATTATATTAATATTATATGTTTAATTTCATATATATATATATATATATATATATATATATATATATATATTCACTGCTAACTTTCGATGTTATACATATACCCATATATTTTGAATGTTATACATACCCATATATATGCGTTTAATGCCATACTCATATATATTTTGATTTCATACATATACATATACATTGTGTATTAATACATGCAATTTTGCACGTGGATGCTGCCCGATCTCCGTCTAAAGTACTTATCTAGTTGAATAAGTAATCAAGCCGAGCCAAGTGAGAATTACATTTTCTGCAAATGCGAATGGATAATTATCGAACGACCAAAACGTTAAAACGTTAATCAATGGCCAATAAGTCATCGATCTTATCCACCTACTTCCCGCCGCCCCACCGTCCCTCCGCGACATATTAATCAAGTACTGACTTGAGTTGCGCGTTCACACCTTCGATATGCAACGAGGAGTGAAAAGTAAAACCAATCACTTTTCTAACCCAATTGATCGGCAGCGTCGAGTTTAACGCAGTGTCAGAAAAAAACTTTTTCGGTTGAAGTCAGCGTCGATCTTGATAATAATCATATAAGTGTTAATGAACTTATCAATACATGATCCAATCAGTCCGAGCTTTCGAATGGGGAAAATCCTGCAATATGTGCGTGTCGAGTTGTGTGGGGGTGAGTAGGTCGCCATTTTGGTGATCGGAAACGCGACGGCAAAAGCTGTGAATCGAAATGAATAATCATAAAACACAAGAAAGTTTTAATGAGAAAATTTCATACCATATCTTTAATATGTTCAATGATTTCACATTGTAAATTAAATTAGAGAAATTCGGAAATAAGTATTCAGGATACAAATTTAATCTTGCTAAAAGACAAATATCGTATGTATACAGACATGCACACATGTACCTCACTTTCTGATATATATATATATATATATATATATATATATATATATATATATATATATATATATGGGAAAAAAGTTAGTGCTTCACATGTAAATATAAAATGACTTGTAAACCAAAACAAGTCATATTCCCAATTTGACACTTTCCCATATCCGGATCTTGTCCAATTGTTTGCATGCTGTAGACAAGACCCAGCGTAACATAAAACCAGTAAAAAACAAAATGTTACCATTTTTTGAGGTAGGGATACGCCGGCAGTATATTGAACGGTCTATTAATAGTTCACACTATATTAATTTATTTCATTGTAACGAAATTCATTCAAATTTTAAATTGGATTAAAAGGCTCTCAAAAATATAATACATAGATATGTATCCCCATTAACTGTTATAGTAAAATAATATTCATTATTTATTATGAAAATTTTAAAACAATAAACCTTGATAACAATAATTATTTTCAGGTCAAAACAGTGTAGAAAAAAAGACAATATCATATATCAGTTCCAATGCCCTTTGGGAGAATGTATTTCCGACTATAATAATTTTTAAAAAAAACTAATTGTTACATTGGCATTACAACAACTTTTTCCAGTCGGCTTACCTTGAATCTCTCCAACACTAGTTTTATTTTCCAACACCTACAAACATGAATGTCTCGTTCTCAATATAAATACATTTTAGTTAATAAAACAAAAAGAATACACCACAAAACCAACACAAAAAGTAAATATGTTTTAACTCATTTATATTGCATTAGATATCAAACAATTAATATTATTAATTCCTAAACTAGTCACAAAATATTCAAGTGTCTAGTGTAGTAATTAACACTGTCAAACAACATCCTTTGAATTCTGTACGCGCATTGCACCTAATCACGTTCGCATAATCTCATCACTACAGATACTAATTTGAAAGTCGTTAAAACTAAACAGCAAAAGACATAGTTGTGAACGCACCAATACCAACACCGCTTGATCGTGATTTAATGACTCGAATGGAAAGTACACGCGAGAAAAGAAAAGTAAAAACGCTGGAACAAGAAACCCATGGAACTTATATACACAACTTTGACTAAATAGCTTAATGGACTATGCGAAAAAGAAAAACACTTTAAAAAAAAATCGCATCAAACAAAAAACATCGTGTCATTTAATAGCGTTTGTCTGAATGAAGATATGCTGCCTAAATGCATATATATATATATATATATATATATATATATATAGAGAGAGAGAGAGAGAGAGAGAGAGAGAGAAAGAGAGAGAGAGTACTATTCGATATATTTTAAACATATTAATTAGATTTTAAATATTTTAATGAATTGTAATATTAATTCAATATGTAATTAATAAAATGATATAACCTATTAATTAAGTGCAATATTAAAACAACTTATAGGTATGAAACAATTTTTTTTATTATAAATATATATATATCACTCAAATATATATATATATATATGTGTGTGTGTGTGTGTGTGTGTGTGTGTGTGTGTGTGTGTGTGTGTGTGTGTGTGTGTGTGTGTGTGAAAAAATGACAAACGGAGAACAAGTTAAAGTGCAGGAGAAAAACAAAAACAAGAGATTTTGACCGGTTTCGTTCTGTTTGAGAACGTCTTCATTTTCTGAAGACGTTCTCCAACAGAACGAAACCGGTAAAAATCTCTTGATTTTGTTTTTCTCCTGCACTTTAACTTGTTTTCCGTTTATCATTTTTTCACATATTTTGTCCACCAGGACATCTCTTTTTCATGAATTATCGTGTACCTTACCCCATATATATAGTCTTGGAAGTTTCTACACCATTAAAACTATATTAATAAAAAAAGAAATTTTTTAAACCTTAAGTCCCAAGTCGTTCAGTGGAAAATCACTCATGTAAGTCAATTTAACTTTTTCAGTTATTATATATTTAAGGGATCATCAGTTGTTTATCATGAAAAACTGTTTCGGGAATTTAAAAACAAGACAGTATTTAAGTTCATGGCTTCCCAGCAGAGTTGATCAGACCCCACTTCCCTTAAAAGACAAAAACATAAACGTTCCGTATACTAAACCTAAGTTTTGTTCCGTATAAATGTTTTGCTAACTTATATTAGTTATTAAAAAAAAGAAAATCCATATATTGTTTTGTACAGCTCCGAGTATTTACTGATAACGAAGAAGGCGGAGCGATAATTTGCCGTCATGGAAACCAAAATGCCCCGTTGGATATCTGAATTACACTACTCGACCACATCTGCATTGGCGACATTCAAAGGCCCTACGGCATCGCACCGATCAAAGGCAAGATGAAGAAATGGCGAATCACACTGTTTCGACATGTGCTGAAAGCAAACTACGACACCGTCGGGAAACTAGCTTATGAAGCGACCGAGAGGAAGGCCGATGATGAATTATTTGAGTAACAAAAATATATACATTTGTGTGTGTGTATGTATATATATATATATATATATATATATATATATATATATATATATATATATATATATATATATTCTTTGACTTGTTCGTTCGGATCTATTTTTTCTTTTTCGTAATAACTCGTCTATTTCTGAAACACTCAAACGTCTTAATATTCACCACTTCCAATCACTGTTTCAAACGAGTTTTATTTCGAAATATCAATTACATAAACAACACGAAGAACACTCGTGTATGGCGTTATTCAACTTGTTATTCAGATTTTTTTTTCTTTCTCCTCATCACTCTTCCAAGTGTAATACACCGAAACGTTTTTATTTTCATCACCACTTATAACTGTTTCCAACTATTTTCATTTTGAAGTTTTGATCGCTGATACATCAGAACCGTCCATATTTTACGTTCTTCGCCTCGTCACTAACTTTCTGACTACAAATAGATTTTTCGGGGCAGTTGAATAGATTATATTATCCAGCACTCTCATACAAAACGGCATGATTAATTTCTTATTATTAACATATATTCCTTTTTCTTATATATATATATATATATATATATATATAAGCACATTTTTCTTTTTTTTCTTCTTTAAGCACCCATTAATGTTTACTGTTAAAATATGTTATAAATTGTTTTTACTTTGATCTGTTTTCTTTTAACTTTTATCCACTATTTAAAAAGCCATTCGCTTCATAGTTCTACTCGGTCATAAACTAATTGATTTTATCAGCAGACGCGTAGAAATACCCATGCGCGATGCTACCCTACTCGGTGAGATAGACCCGTAGATTTTGTTAGATCATGCATTTAGGGGACAAAAACTCTGATATAAAACCTGCGCCATACATCGTCTTTTAGAAGGAAAACGTGCTGTGCGTGTCGTACAAGCGCACGGCATGGCTATCTACATGTGCATTTGATCCAATGGTAGGAGCCAACTAAACAAGTAGCAAAAAGTGTGTATAGCTATGTACAAATGGACACGAGTAGCCGTTTATGCCATATCTGTAGCAATGCTTGTAAAAATACGTCGAACCTGCTGAATCGTCTGCGTACTTACAAGCAGACATTGTAATCTTGTAGGGAGAGCTTTCTTCGGTAAAGAAGTGGTAATCACTAATATATATATATATATATATATATATATATATATATATATATATATATATATATATATACCCAAACTAATATATTCAAACATTTTAACAAATTAAGAAATAAGAACATAATAAAATAAATAAATAAATAATCATAAGTAACATAAATATATTAGATGTATTAATTTATATATATATATATATATATATATATATATATATATATATATATTGCCATGCGTTAATAAATTCTAAATGGAAATACAATGTTAAACTTACACAAGTATAACTCTTTGCTTATACCATTTCAAAGTATGAATAATTTCGATGGGAAAACAAATAACGTAATGCTTAACAAAAATAGTCATTCCTCAGGCTTCAAGTTTGTAAAAGGAAACAAGTAGTATTAGCTGTAATCAATTACAATATCATTTTAAACGCAAATTTATATAAATCTTTTTCCATATATTCCAAATTTAAGCAGAAGTTTAAAAAATATACTTAAGCCGCAAGTGAAGAGAACTTTGTGAACTAACGCCATGCCAAATTAATTTAAATAATTGGTGTGGAAATTTTACATTAAAATTCAATGCAGGCTACTTTCAAATGTATCTAGACGTGTGGGATAGAAATGCAGTTTTTACGATCAGATTTACAGTGTAACTACAGTAAATGTAAGTTCATTATGTATATACGTACATATCAATCGTCTGTATGGCTGTATCTGTTCCGAATAAAACTCTAAAACTAATATATTTAGATAAAATAAAAATGTTTTTTGACAAAACAAAGCGTGGTAGCCCTTCTGATATTTCTTTGTATATAAAGTAGACAATGTCTGCCCATATATACGCTATCACACTTAAGGATAGTTTATAGCAAAATACAAATATACTAACATGTTTTCCGTCATGAAATTGATTAATATTTGATCTGACAACTGTACCCTTGCTTTAGGACCAATCACGACTAAAGAAAATACTTCTATATGTTAAACTCTATAAAAAAAATAAAACTTATTTTCTTTCTTTTATTTTGATAAATACTTGATTTTTCATGTTTACGGTTAAATTTGATAGTAAGAAAAGTCTAAATAATAAACTTTTGTGCATCGACAGCCAAAAATGTGGTTTGTATTATTTGTTACGTTAATCTCTTTTAGAGATTAACGTAACAAATAATACAAACCATATTTTTTTAGAGATTAACGTAACAAATAATACAAACAACATTTTTTTAGAGATTAACGTAACAAATAATACAAACCACATTTTTTTTAGAGATTAACGTAACAAATAATACAAACCACATTTTTTTAGAGATTAACGTAACAAATAATACAAACCACATTTTTTTAGAGATTAACGTAACAAATAATACAAACCACATTTTTTTAGAGATTAACGTAACAAATAATACAAACCACATTTTTTTAGAGATTAACGTAACAAATAATACAAACCACATTTTTTTAGAGATTAACGTAACAAATAATACAAACTACATTTTTTTTAGAGATTAACGTAACAACTAATACAAACCACATTTTTTTAGAGATTAACGTAACAAATAATACAAACTACATTTTTTTTAGAGATTAACGTAACAACTAATACAAACCACATTTTTTTAGAGATTAACGTAACAAATAATACAAACCACATTTTTTAGAGATTAACGTAACAAATAATACAAACTACTTTTTTGGCTGCCGATGCACAAAATGTAATTATCTTGCGTAGTTTTAAAAGCAGCCGTTAATAACAAAAGGACTAGCCGTCGGGATAAGATCAAAGGATTTGATCAGTTATGTCATCAGTCGGAGGAGAAGAAATTCTTCTTGACTGAGGCAGTTTTTATTTTTGTTCTATGCAGAGTGTCCTCGTTTGAAGAGCAGGATATCTCCCATATAAGAACGACTTTGTGTCTAACTTTGTATTTGTGGGGAGGCAATAAATAGGGAAATAGAAACTTCCATAATCTGATTTTTAAGATGAGGAAAATTTGCGAGATGATACTTCAACTCAACCGTATATACATGTTCCGATCGTCACACACGAATGGCTGCGTATTTCTTCGTAATTTACCTGCATCTCACAGGACACAGTCTAAAATATTGTAAAACATTTATTATTCACTACTAAATTAAAATGAACGAAAATAGTTGCTAAATGACTAATCAATGATTTATACACGTGTTTTGCCGTAAAAGTTACACAATTAAAGCCTGGTGAAATTGATTGATTAACTTTTTTTGTCGTTGGTGAAATTGATGTCGTGTGAGCGAGAAATGGACGGCCGATAATTTTGGCTGCTGCGTCGACAGGTGTTTGTACGAAGAGTTCACACTTAAGCGAAAAAAAAAACCCTCCGCGTCTAATTAGAAAAATGATGTCGAAAACATGAATTGATAGGAGTGATGAGCGACATGGAGTGTTCAGGGACAAGCTTAACATTTTCTGTATATAGTTTATCGTACTGTCTGATTATAGCATTTTTTTCATTTTAGAGAAAGTAAGACAAATTTTAATTAGTTTAAAATTATTGGGGTTTTTTTCATACTGGTTACATAGAAATCGTTCGGGAATAGATTAAAGGTATACGGTGGCGTAGACTTACCTCGCCGAAGCAAGAGAGAGCGAATTGTCTGTATATGTTCTTGTGAATATAGAAAACTTGCAAGGCGAACGTTCACAAAGTTAAAGTGGAATGACACGGTGCATCACCATTGGCCTCAACGAGGCTGATTCAAGCACGAGATTCCGTTTTTTCAGCTGAGGCTGAGAAGGTATAAAAGAAGTGTGTTTTGGTTGAGCGTTACTTTTGTCTCTGGTAAAGACAAGATGTGTCGTTCGGAAAGAGAATGAAAAGCGACAGAGATAAAGGGAAGAAAAAAGAGGAAGATAAATAGAGAGAGTTCAATTACAAAAGTGTTTCTGGCAGGTTACGTATACTTATATCATGTATAGGTAACTTGTCAAAAATTACTTTTGTAAACTGAAATATTTCAATTATCTTCCTTTCTTCTTCTCTTTATATATATATATATATATATATATATATATATATATATATATATATATATATATATATCTTTCTTGATGTCAGGTCATTTTTTGCATTAACTCCTAAGCTTATCTAATAAGATCAAGGTTTTGAAATGAAAGGACATATCAAAAATTCCTATATTCCGAATACTTTTAAGTTAATGAAACATGTAAAACCAAATGTTGAATAGTTTTTTTTACGGAATATTAAGACAATATTTGTAGTAGATAGCAATAATAGTACAGCAGAGAATAAACGCTGATCATAATTGTTTGACTCCAAAGAAAGCATGATATTCTTTCTACAAAAAATACAAGGTTTTTACTCGACCGCAGATTTTAAAAAACTCATTAAGTCGGACCTTACATTTTCTATCTAGATGTAACAAAATACATTCAGATTGTTCTAACTTTAATCGATTGTAAGATAAATTTAGATCAGAAAATGAATAAAAACACAACTCGCTATTGAAAGTTATCCCTCCTTAGTTTCGTTTGAAACATAACCCATAAAAGCTTGGATAATAAGGTTATTTTCGAAAGATATTCTGAAATAAAAACCATGCATATCTTGGGAATCAAACCTGACCAACGAAATAAAATTATGTCTTAAATCAGCATAACGAAGTTAACTTGCTTAGTAAATAAATATGAAGTACCCTTCAAAATTAATCAATACTAAATTAAATATGTTCTTATTTTAATCTTAAATTGCTATGTTATTTAATACCTACAATTCGAAATTCTTAACTTCACTTAAATAAATTTGTTATTTTTGTAAGATTGTCCATAATAGATTGCTTAACCAAAAGCAACATGGAGTCGCATTTATGTACAGGCACCATTAAAACTCTTTAACAATGTAGGGAACATGAACATGAAGAGGGCTTACTTGCGAAACGTCCTCGGGTTTGCTTGTCCTGTGCGCTGCGAGTGAAAGAAAGAAAGAAGGAAAGAAATCCAACATGGCGTCCCTGAATGTTTATTACATACAGTTCACGCAAAATCTCGCAAAGTCTCGCTGCACGTATGGAAATTAGGTGTGACTGGATATTATAAAAAGCGAGTCTCGTACCGTCTCAGAGAAACGGAGTGTGCGAAGCGAGTGCACGTGTCGAGCAGTAAGAGCTGCTTTGGAGGTTAACAGTGACTTGCGACCTACGTTATAATTTCAAGCTATCTCGGCGATGGACAAGTTCGACTTGAGGTTGATACCCGAGTTCGACGGCTCCCCCTCCGGACCCTCTGTAGTCGAGTGGTGGGAGAAAGCCGAGCGCGTCTGCAGACTTTGCAATATAAAGGATCCTGCACTGGTCATCCCGCTGAGGCTGACCAAAGGAGCATATTCGGTGTATCAGCAGCTCGGAGACGAACCAGGCCTGGAGGAAATTAGGCAGGCGTTATACGCAGCCTTTGCTGTGGACCCTTTCGTCGCCTGGAGGCAGTTCACCGAACGGCGGCTTGGGCTAGATGAGACTGTGGACGTCTACCTGGCCGATTTGAGGAGGCTAGCCGCGCCGTTTGGTGGAACAAGCGAGCGAATACTGGGATGCGCTTTTCTGACTGGACTCCCAGACGGCGCCAGCAGACTGCTGCGAGCATCGTCCAGACTCAGTGAGATTGGGCTTGACGAGTTGTTGGCCAGAGCCCGAAACATTTTGAAAGAGGACACAGAGCCAGTTTCGGCAGCTGCGGAAGCGTCTTCACCACCAACAGAAGACGTGAGATGCTACAAATGTGGCGGGCCGAATCATTTTTCAAAAGACTGCCGTAGCCGAAGCGGTGCAAAGGACGCGCCCGATCGAGGAACGTTAAAACGCGTGCGTTGTTACCGGTGCAACAAGCTGGGTCACGTGGCAAGAGGTTGTCCGGGAAACGGGCAAGGGGAGTAAGCTATAGCGCCAGTCTTCTCCCCAGATCGTCGCCAAATAAGGCGCTACCCACAGTGAGCGTGCGCGTAAACGGGCGTGAGCGCTTCGCGCTCGTAGACACCGGGTGCACGCAGACCCTCGTGCGCAAAGCATGCTGTGACGCATGGGAGAAGGAAAGGATCCCGGTATTGACGGTTGGCGGTGGCTCGATTGCCTCTTGTGGCGTTAGCATCATTCGCGCAGGTGTCGGCGATGGGCCTACAGTAACCGCACGAGCCTTGGTTATAAACGGTGACCTGCTCGGTTACGACCTACTCCTGGGAATGGACGTCATCAAGGAATTGGGAGGTGTACGCATTGATGGTGAGGGTAGGGCACATTTTGCAAAAGCGGGCCTTGCTCTGAGTGCAGCTATGAAGCTGGAACAGCCTGATTTTTGTGCGGAATTCGACCAGCGCACAAAATCCTGGACAGCCTCCTGGAAGTGGTCGGAGGAGCAGCCACCCGAGAAATTATGCAATAAGGTGCCAGAATACAAAATTCCCCCCGGAGCTCGTGCAGAATACGACAAGGAACTACAAACTTGGATTAGTAATGGATGGCTAGTTCCGTATTCAGAGAAGGAATTGGGTCCTCCAAAGTGCCTGATCCCGTTAATGGCGGTTATCCAACAGAATAAGCAGAAGGTGAGGCCGGTGCTCGACTATCGAGAATTGAATGAGCACGTGGACCCTTTTACAGCTCGCGCGGACGTATGCACTGAAAAGTTGAGGGAATGGCGGCAAGTGGGATCTAATGTATCTGTACTGGATCTTCACAAAGCATACCTTCAAGTGCGTGTACACAAATCACTATGGCCCTATCAAACGGTGCTCATCAAGGGGAAAAGGTATTGCCTAACCCGCATGGGGTTTGGACTTAATGTTGCGCCATCAATTATGCAAATGATTGTTGACACCATTCTAACTAAAGATGAGCGCATTCAGCGGGCAACGTCTGCATATATTGATGACGTGTACGTGGACGAGGAAATTGTATCTGCGGCGCGCGTGAGGGAGCATCTCTACAACTTTGGCCTTCTCAGCAAGGAACCGGAAAGGCTACGAGATGGCGCACGGGTACTTGGTTTGCAGGTCTGGGAGGAAGATGACGTTCTGTACTGGAAACGAGGAAATGAAACCCCGGACATGCCTTGTATTGTTACACGACGAAACGTATTTTCCTTGTGCGGAAAGTTAGTTGGACACCTTCCTGTCGGCGGCTGGCTTCGTGTTGCGGTGGCATTTATTAAGCGAAGAGCCTCCGACGTCACCACTGGATGGGATGACGAAACTCATGACGTCCCTCTCAATACAATGCTCAAAGAAGTCCTCACCAGGGTGCACAAGGAAGACCCAACGCGAGGCAGATGGTGCGTCGACAGCCAGAACCTTAGTGTGTGGGTTGATGCAAGCTCTCTCGCCATTGGTGTATCGGTGGTCCATGATGGAATGGTGGTGGAAGACGCTTGCTGGTTACGCCCAGAAAAGGACTCCCAGCACATAAACCTGGCAGAACTTGATGCGGTTATCAAGGGGATAAACTTGGCAATCCTTTGGAAGACGACCACCCTGCGACTATTCACGGATTCTGCTTGCGTCCATAAGTGGATTTCAGATACTCTCACCGGGAGGGCCAGAATACGAACCAAAGCCACGAGCGAAATGCTCATCCGACGGCGGCTCGACACGATCATGAAGCTGGTGAACGAATATGCGCTGTCAATAGAGGTGTCCCTGGTCAAATCCAGCCTGAACAAAGCAGATTGTTTGACGAGAGTACCTCAAAGATGGCTTGATGCCATAAGAAAGACTATTGAACCCATGCAGCCCGCCTGCGCCGCTTCCATGAGCCCCGTTCGATCTAATACCATCAAAGAAGTCCACCAACAAACCGGGCACCCTGGGGTCAAGCGGACCCTATATTTCGCTAAGTTGGTTGAACCAGGAGTACAAAAGGCAGACGTCAGGAAAGTGGTCAAAGATTGTATAGCATGCCAATCCATTGATCCAGCACCCGTTCGCTGGGAGAAAGGAAAGCTGGTAGTGGAAAGCCATTGGAACCGGCTGGCGATGGATATTACTCACCACAACGGTGAGGATTTCTTGACTCTCATTGATTGCGGTCCATCCAGGTTTGCGATATGGCGCATGCTGCGCCGGCAGGATGCAGCCAGCATCATCCGTCAGTTAAACAATATTTTTCTTGAACGTGGCCCCCCAACGGAGATATTAACCGACAATGGCGCTGCATTCACTAGTGAGCAGTTCAGAAAGTTTGCTGATGACTGGGGAGTACACCTGAGGTTTCGATGCGCCCACGTACCGAGTGGAAATGGGGTCATCGAGCGGAATCACAGAACCGTCAAAACCATTGCGGCCAGGACGGGCTGCACGGTATTTGAGGCAGTCTACCTGTATAACGTAACCCCAAAGGATAATGTTTCACCCTCTACAGCGCCGGCTGACACCTTGCACAGGTATCACGTCAGGGTGAAAGGCATAGAGACTAACCCGCTGCCCGAACTGGAAGTAACCAAAGAGAAACTGAAAAAAGGCGATGTCGTCTGGACTAAGAACCCGCGCGGCAAGTGTACGACGAAATACGGAGTTGGACGCGTCACCGAGGTAATCAGCCCACAGGCGGTGCGAGTCGACGGTATGCCCCGTCACATTAGGGACCTACGGTTAGCAACGCAATCATCACTGAACGACAAGAGCGAGTCGGAGTCAGAGAGCAGTGAGGCATCGCTCTGGCTTGCAGCAGCCCCATCGGACAGTGACTCGGATATCAGCAGTATCCCAGCGGACGCGATGTTTCCCGACCCTCAGACCGCGGACGAGAGCACAAGCGAAGATGAGGCTTGCGTTGTCCCCCTCCGAAGAAGCAACCGGCGAAGGCGATCTAGGCCTCCCTGCCATCTCTGTGATCATGAGATCAGGGGGGAGTGTAGGGAACATGAACATGAAGAGGGCTTACTTGCGAAACGTCCTCGGGTTTGCTTGTCCTGTGCGCTGCGAGTGAAAGAAAGAAAGAAGGAAAGAAATCCAACATGGCGTCCCTGAATGTTTATTACATACAGTTCACGCAAAATCTCGCAAAGTCTCGCTGCACGTATGGAAATTAGGTGTGACTGGATATTATAAAAAGCGAGTCTCGTACCGTCTCAGAGAAACGGAGTGTGCGAAGCGAGTGCACGTGTCGAGCAGTAAGAGCTGCTTTGGAGGTTAACAGTGACTTGCGACCTACGTTATAATTTCAAACAATACTGAGATTGATTAGATATTTTATAATATAGTGTTTTTTGTGATATTCAGCGTGTGACCGTCTTTTCGACGGAGTAATACATTCCACATTGAAGGAATGAAAAAGCCAAGATAAAAGAGCGAAAGATGGTCTATGTTGATGGAAACAATTTGCTCGCCACTGGAACTTTGTTACGTGGGATATATTTCTCCGGTGACACCGTATTTGATCAAACAACGTGTTTGCAACTTGATCTTTATCATGTAGTAGACGTTTCAGCAACAACACCGTTTTCAATGATCTTAGTCCGTCGAGTGCTAAAATGCTCTTTATCAGCTTCTATTAAGTCTGTCTTTATGGATGATAAAGCACGCTGGTCACATGTTGTCGATCCGTATAAATATTCTCGTTCCGATGTGTACTTATTCTTTCTCACATCTGGGTTCTACACGCTAGACAAAGACGGGATATTTTATGGCGGCGATAAGGTAAGTCGAGACTATTTCCACCACTCGATCCACTTCCTGGCTCACGATGTCTGCCCTCATGGGTTGGTTTGCACTAACAAATCGTCCGACTTCGGTTTGTTATTCTCGCTTATAAGTCATTCGATTATTCTGTTATTCCTTAATAGATCGCTTTAAACAATGGCATCGTAATCTTTTAAAGATAGTATAAAAAACACTTTTACTCATACTGCTATTTATTATATATTTAATAATATACTATTTAGCGATATTACACGAAACGCCTTCTACATGACAGAGTACAAACGTTGTAATCAGGTTCGATGAGAACTTTTACACATGGCCACAATTTTTCTAATGTAAGTTCATATCGTTTTCTTTATCTGTGTTACTAATAAAAAGTGATTTAAATAGAAAATGTTATTTTTCAACATATTTGCTAAAAGAAATTACAAATGTATAAAGTGGCGCTCTCGAAAAATGCTGTTTTCATTTTCATTTTTCTTTTTAAACCGGCGTATGCTACTTAGCCAAATATAAACCATTTTAACAAGAAAATATATTTGGCAGCGTCTAAGATAACAACCAAGTTAAGGAGGATACATCGTAATCGAAAAAAAAGTTGGGTTGTATATGTTTCTTAGTGTGTCCAATTAACTTTTGGAAATATAAAAATAGGATTTGGGGCGTGAAATTACGATCAATCATCCTTCAATGTACTAATAAAATTTGTACAAACAAAATTTATAAGAGAGAAAGAGAAATAGAGAAAATTAATTTAATCATAAAACAACACACTCTTAACAAATTTAGTTATATTTTATATAATCATTTGACTCATTTGTGAAAATACTATTGAAAACGAAAACCAAATGAAAGTAAAGATTCCAAGGCAACGCCGGAGGGATACCGCTAGTATATATATATATATATATATATATATATATATATATATATATATATATATATATATATCGGCAGCAAGTAATTTCTTATACAAGCGTCGTTAAAGACCACGGAGTTTTCTCTCTTCACTATCTTTCTTGTCAATTTCTCAACGCGGCGAGCGATTCGTTGGTTTTCTGGTATTAATTGGTGGAGTATGGCACCTAACGTTGTATTGTGGGCCATTCCTCTAGCGCTTTCGGTCTTCAGAAGGCTGTGTCTTATTATTACTAAGAGCAATATTTATAGTTTTATTATTAATTATCACCAGAAAACCAACGAATCGCTCGCCGCGTCGAGAAATTGACAAGAAAGATAGTGAAGAGAGAAAACTCCGTGGTCTTTAACGACGCTTATATATATATATATATATATATATATATATATATATATATATATATATATATATATATATATATATATATAGTAATCCATAGACAGACTGTTTCGCTGTATAACAGCTCGTCAGTTCGGTCAGATTAATAGTACTTCCAAGCCAGTGACAGAATCTTCAATAGTCGGCTCTTACCAATAGGCTTTGGGAGAAGCGCTCGCAAATGATGTCTACAATGGCTATTCATATAAACATTAACTGTCGCTTTACAGTGCTACATTGGGTTTATTTACAAAGAGCTTTATATTGGGCTAGGAAGCAGCAGGCGACATTACTTAACAACAGTGCTGGATTCGGGAGAGGGGGTTATATAGTCATCCACAGACAGACTGTTTCGCTGTATTACAGTTCTGCAGTGTGGTAAGACTAGCACTACTCCCAACCTTCAACGATCTAGTTGATAGTCGGTGACTGTACCCACTAGGCTACAAGAGAAGCGCTCATAATGTATATTTATATAAACATTGATTACCACTTTACAGTGCTCAATTTGTTTATTTACAAAGAGCTTTGCATCACGCTAATAAGCAACAGGCACTAATAAAATATATTTGCACTTAGCTTGTTGATTCCCTGCGAAGATATTACGCGGACGACTCTGTGTAGCCTAATTGTCATGAATATATTCTCATACTTTACTACTAAGCTCTACTGACGTATTGAGCACTGTTGACGTAAATACTGAACATCTATACATAATATATTATATCACCTTATAATATTATATGTGTACGCATTAAATTATATATATATATGCATATATTACAATAAGGTCACCACTTATCAAGGCCAAAAGTTACTCAAGGACAAGGGTGAAAATGTTTGACTTGTGGACGGTGAGACAAAATCGAGATCACCGACATGATGGTTGTAGCAGGGTAGAAATTGTTTATTTACGGGGACGGTTCAACAAGAACTTGTTTACATTGGACGTGAATACGACCATATTGTCGTCGGTAGGGAAGCAGGCTCGCAGCACTGTGTTTCACAGACGGGCAGTTCTAGGAAAGAAACTCTGCCCATGAGAGTTTCGTCTTGGGCACACACAGGGGGAAAGTGAAATCATTTACAGTGGTAGTAGCTAGGCGGATTCTAGTTGTAAATGTTTTACAAGGAGGACATAGATGTGAGCTCAGTTGAGCACCTTCCATGAAAATAACGGAAAACCGAAGAAAGACTAGCATCATCTCTTCTGTGAGAAAGAGGCTGTTTGGAAAAGAAGAATACATCGCCCACTAGATTTTGAAGTCGGTTTCGGACTCTGTCAAGGCAGGAAAGAGTGCTTTGAGCGGCACTTCCCCATATGTTGAAGCAGTACTCCATCTTAGGACGTGTTCGACTCTTGTACAGGTAGAGGAGGGTGTCGGGCGTGAGATACCTTCTGGAGCGGTAGATTGATACACGATTTTTCAGCAGTCTAATCAACAAATTTGATGTAAGTCTTCCATTTCAAGTCTGAAGAGGAGCGTATCAAAGCAGTCGGCTTCCTCAATGAGAGAGCTGTTTATTTAAACAGAGACAAAGTGGGGATCGGAGTGTTGGTGGCGATAAGAGAGGAGCTTCATCTTTGACGCATTAAAATTAACCAGCCAGCTTTTCCCTCATTGCACCACTTCCTCCAGGTCGGAAGAAAGAGGGCCAGAAAAAAACGAACTATTAATGACTTTCGAGGTATTTCTATGGATGGTTGTGTCATCAGAATAAATGTCGACGAAGAGTATTTGAATGTGGCTTGGGAGATTATTTATGATGATCAGGAAGAAGATTGGGTCCAGAATGGAACCTTGAGGCACGCCGGCGTTGATACTGTGTGCTTCAAAATTCTGTCCGTGAACGACTACTTTTATAAATCTATTAGAGAGAAAGGAGTTGATGGTTGAGGGTACATTTCCAAATATTCCATACCTAGCAAGCGTGTCAAGTAAACCTTTATGCCAAACTCTGTCAAACGCCTTTGATACGTCAATAACTATATATATATATATATATATATATATATATATATATATATATATGAGGAAGTTAAAAACGATATGAAATACAAACTGGAATAGTTAGTATATGGAATTAGTGGATAAACATGTAAATATAGACACATCTATAAAGCCGACAGATATTTTGATCATGAATCCGACCTTAATCTAAAGGTACGAAATATTAGTTGGCTTTAGCTATGTGTATGTGTTATTCTTTTAACTTGTCTGTTTAAAGGCTTACCCACTTATTCAGTATACTAACCGTCTCATGCATATATCAACATATATATATATATGTGTGTGTGTGTGTGTATATATATTCAATGAGAAATGCCAGTATACTGAAATCATATGCCCTTAATAGGGTTAAGATGAAAATTCATATACACTAAATGTACAAAAGCAAGGAAATTCCCAAATTTTTACACTTTTATTGCCATTAAGGGTATGCGAGCACAACAGGGCTATGTATTTTATTGGTAGGAATTTTTCTTCAGCGCACCTCACACACTTCATCCACTCAGGCATAGAGATTTATACTGTAGTGATGTGATAATGAAATGGTTTGGTTGATATGTAGTCATACCTTTAATGACAATAAAAGTGTAAAAATTTGGGAATTTCCTTGCTTTTGTACATTTAGTGTATATGAATTCTCATCTTAACCCTATTAAGGGCATATGATTTCAGTATACTGGCATTTATCATGGAATGTCACTACTTTTGTAAAGGCTATGCCTCAATAAAATGCTCTCTCATGAGGCTTTTTAGAATTTTCTGGAAAACTAAGGTATATAGGAAACTGAAATTAAAATGCCATCACCTAGACCCTAGAACCTCTATCTCTGCCAAAAAATCAGCTGAATCCATCAAATAGTTGATGAGATACAGGGTGGCACATACGTACGTAGTACGTACACACGAATAACATGATTTCATGATTGAACTTTCTGGATCTCTGGGTTGCCTTGACTAATGATGCTGAAATTATACACACTTATAGAACCTATCAAATAAAAATGTTGTGCAAAGTTTTAACTAATTTGGTTTATTGATTTTTTAGTTATGATTGATAAAAGAAATGAGATTTTCTAGCATAGACCATTTGTGAAGTCTCTTAAGAGATAGAGAGCTCTCGCGCCTCCCTTGATATATATATATATATATATATATATATATATATATAGAGAGAGAGAGAGAGAGAGATAGATAGATAGATAGATAGATAGATAGATAGATTGATAGATACATACATACATACAGACATATTTTGTGTAATTAAATATTGTTGTTAGATCTTGAGAAATTGAGACATATTAAACTACTTTTTTTCTATTTAAGCACTGACTAGTCTGTGTATCTTCTTATCATGAAATTACACGTTGAAAAAAGAACATATTTATGTCTTATCTGCGTCTTCGGCTTATCTACTATCCCTTCCTGCTCTGCCCTCTCTTATAACTCCAACCTCGAGCGGGTTGAGATTATTGTGTGCGCAAACAAGGACATAACACAAATCAATTTTTGATTGCATCGTTGTTTATTGTCCAATCGTATTCAAACACACACGGACTTTCATTCCGAATTGGATTCAGATCGAACGATCAATAAAGCAAACAGCAATAGCAACAACAACGACAACAGCGAGTTAATAGAATTACTTTTTTGCAGGTCGGTGGGTTTATCTGTTAGGCTGAAACTTTGTCTGTCACGCTGACTTATTCACGGAAGTTTATGTGTTGATTTCGCGATAGCTCTGAATATCGGCCTAACATTTGAATAGAATGTATTGTCAAGTGCTGATGTGGTGTTTACTCCCCTCCCACCACAGGAAAATGGGACCCTAGGTCGGAAAGTGGTGAGAAAAATTGCTAGCTTTCCCGAAGGCGTTATCTGACTCTGCAAAACATTTATTAACAGACTCAGTGGCATTCCCCAGTAGTGGCGCTTGAAGCGATCGGCGATAATTCAAGCCTTTCTAAAAGAGAGGAGGTAATGCTTGGGTAGATGCACCTCTTAAGACTGAACCGGACTATATCTCACTTTGACGGAAGAGAGCCTGGTAGTTACCAAGCAAGTCCCTAATCTGACAGCGACCCTCAGCCAACCGTTGAAGTTATTTAGAATATGCCATAGTCTGTCATGCTTACGCTTTAATATTTTTCTTGTACTGTCACACATAATGCAATTGCATGCGCATTGCTAAACGCGCAGGTTAACTGAACGTATGTTAAGATTACCCGTTCTTGTTATTATAAAGATGGATGTACAATGAATATTTGCACGCACACACACACGCACACACTTGTATACCGAATTGGATTCAGATCGAACGATCAATAAAAAAAATATATACCAAACGAAAACCACAACAATAACAATAACAACAACAGATATTCGATAGAATTACTTATCGAAGATTATTTTTATCTACTCTTCTTGATGATCAAATCAATTTCTTGCACTTTCCAGGTTTTTGACCGAATGAAACAATTTCTTTCTTGCCTCGCGTACACGTCTACCTTGACCTTTTTGATCTACCACTACAAAAGAAACGAATAAAAACTTTCAACAAAAGATATTACATTCAACTTTTTGATTCAACACAAGATGATTGTCGAATAAATTATCTTCTCTTTGTTGGGAACGAAATTATCTTTCTTTTATATGAATCTTTATATGAGTCATTTTTTTTAGAAATAATCGAATTTTGCTCGAGTTTCCGTATTTATATATCAACACAAATCTAATTAGCTCTAAGAAGATAGTTGCTCTGTTTCTTCTCTCAGACAAGTGTGACATGGCACATAAAAAGATGATATAAATATTATATACAATAGTCGAGTAGTGATCATTTAGACAGGTTGGTTATTGGTTTGTGTCGAGTATTACTTTTGCCTGGCTAGTGTGCTACTCTAATTTTGTAGCACCAATTAAGCTTTGTAGCGTAGTCCACTTTATTGTTTCCTACAAAGTTCTATATACGATGTATGTAATATATTTGAAATGGTTATGTGTGACGTTATTTTTATCGTTATATTTCTCGTGATCATTATCTTCACTCGCTCGTAACCCGTAAAGATGTCACGTATAAAAAATACTGAAAATCTGGACTTACTTGGTATCTCTCGGCAGTTGATCGTCTAACATCTGAGGCAACATTTTCTCCAGAAGATTAAAAAACAAAGTTAACTTGGGCAAAGGGAGTTTACGTTGTTTACCTTTTACTGATCACTCTAAAACCTATCTATCTATATACTGCGGGCTGCGTAACTGTTGCGACATTGAAGGGGCAATAATAAATAAGACAACACGGTGGTATGTTAACAAGAGTGTTTATTTACAGAAGTACAGAATACTATGTTACAGAGAGGTTACTCATCCTTCGTCGTAGGCTCCTCTATACATAAAACCTAGAAGAGTTCATATTGTAACGAAATATGGTAGATTACCATCACACTATAACACCTCTATATGGCCTTCCTCTGTATGGAGTCAATACTTTTTCCTTTTAGGGTTTATTACAATCAAGTGCGTAATCTTACGTTTCATTTTAGACTTTCGCTGTTAAGAAGCTGTTTGCGGGATTAGTATATCAAATGTGTCGAACACGACATCACTTAATTCGTTCTGTGCAGTATTATTCTCGGGAGCATCACTGTGGAGGTCCCCAGATACCGGAGAGCTTTCTACTCAAATAGTTTCTTTACTCGTGCTGCTGGCCTCTGAAACTCCCCTCCTGCCCCCTGTGTCCCCGACAGTACTGACATACAGAAATTTAAAATTAATGTAAACAGACATCTCGCTGCGCAGATCCCAGTTTAGGTTGACCCCCACACCCTCTCCCCTTTTCTTTCTTCTCAGTAGCCCCTTACGTCTACAGTGGCGGCCTACCTTGTTTGGGGTGAACTACGTTAAAAAAAAAGAATATCGTTTTCTCAGCTGATTCATGTGCCTTTTTTAGGCTAACTTTGGTCCCTTTACCATGTAAATCATGTTCCCATCCGATGATCTATTATCCCTGTAGTTGTAGGATTTATTGTTTTTAAACACCCGAAAGACAACTGTTTCTCCAACTTGTAATTATCATTCGTGTAATGTTTCCACGTCCTGATTTCGTATGGGTTGACAATAATCTATAAAACACTTTTAAATCTTCTTTGAAAACATTGTTACTGCTGGTGTCATGGAAGATGGAATATGTTGATTTGAGCTCATCCTATATAACTGCAAAAATTTGGATATCGATTTCGTAAGCGCTCTTTTGAACGTATCCAAGAACGCATGGTACGGTTCTACGGTGATATGCTCCACTACAAATGTTTGAGAAAATAGTCTAACTTCAGTAGACGTGAATTGCGTTCCGTTATCTGATACAATACAGATAACGACCCCGAATCGAGCGAACAAATAGTTACTTCTGTGGTTGGTTTCGTACATTTCAATATTTTCAGCTATTTCAAGAAACTGTCCACCACTATTAAGTAATACAAACCATCTAGTGGTCGAGCAAAGTCTATGTGGGTCCTAGACCACGGTCGGTCAGTTTTCGGCCAGGGTCTGAACTTTATAGGGGGTGTCTTCGCTACCAAACCACAACCTTTGCATACTTTCACCGCATTTTTGATGTCCTTATCCATACTTTTCCAATACACATAGCTTCTCATGACACTTTTTATTCTAGAAATGCCGGATGACTAACATAAAATTATTTTAGCATTCGTTTATGTTATGCTGCACGGATAACCACACGATCGTCGGACATAACTACTCTATTACAGATTGAATACACTTCCGAGATTTGTTGGTGTTTTTCTATTCTTTTACTTTTAATATGTTTTTTTAAAAACTCGTCGTCTAACGCATTTTTTATTTCTTCAGAAGCTCCCTAATGGTGTTACACATTGTATTTTTTACCTTTACTTTGGTTTGTAAGGAGGCAATCAATGTGTATATCACTTGCCGAAACTGGCTGGTGAGACCTTAATTACAAAGTCGCTTTGAGCATTCCTTGTCCACATGTATTTGTAGATATGCATCACTTAAATAAACCTTTGCATGTTGTTTTCCTCCGTTGAGTTCAGTAAAAATCTATTCAGGTGTAGGCAGAGTGTAATTGTTATCGTTTAGTGCATGGTTCAATCGCATGGAGAAATCTGCACAAACCCGGCTGCTTTGTTTTATGCAGAAGATTTTGAAATCTTTCTTCAGTTTTCTGTTGCTGTTGCATTTGGAATTTTACGAGTTCTGTCTTTTTGTTTTAAAATCTTCCATGTTTAAAATGTGTATTTATAAAGTACGGCTTTTCAGAAGTTTTTTTTTTATATTACGACCCTAAACGTAATTTTAGTTGTAAAGAGAGAAAGAGAATATAAAACTTGTTTGTCTTCGACAAAATGAAATCACGTTTTCTTTTTTTAGTACGCTATTAACATAACCATAGAATTTGCAGTCAGCACTTTAGTCAACAGAAAAAAATAAGGTTTTATTTTTTTCGGCGGCAGGACTTTTCTCTTTGGAGAGAAAAGAAAACAATGTATTCCCTTCTTGCTAGAAATTAACACAGTGCCGGAATAGCAATAAACAGACTCACTGATCTTTCTTTGAAAGAAACTAAGTTGGTCTTTCACGTGTTATTTTCTCTATTTGGTCCGCCGGTTTTAAGACTGTCGGGTAAATTTGCAGTTGATTTCTCCACGTTTAGCTATTTGTAATGTTCTAAAAAAACTTAATATAATTCGTCGCAGGTTGTGGTGTCTATTTTAAGGTTCTCAAGAAAAACCCTTAATGTACCTCGTCGCCAGTTGTTGTAGCGTCCTTTTTAAGGTTATCAAAAATCCCTTTATGTATTTCATCGCCAGTTTTGTGGGCTTGTAAAAGGGCCGTTAAGAAAACAGGAATTCGGAGTTGAGAGAAAACAAGTTTATTGAAAAAAGTATAATACAACAGAGAACAAGAGTGGTTGTAGGTCAGTCTTTAGTGCCAGCACAGAATTCCTACCCACCGCATGGATATGTGGCACAACACGGAAGGTGGGGATAAGTCAAACCAGCGCCCCTAAAGAAGAAGCACTCTAGCCTATAAAAAATTGCCTGTGCGTGCCTATCGGAATTCCCAGGTCAGGGTGCCTCCAGCAGTAAACAATAAACTTACTCCACCACAAAGAGGAGAGGCAAGGCATTGCCGTGAGGGTGGACCTCCTAGGTCTACTAAATACCTCAAACCGACAGATAAAAGGCAATTGAAATGACCCAGTTACATGCCGGACTGATTGTTGAGAACGAATCCTCGACTGGTATTGACCAGTCCGAAATCTCTAAGCCACTGACCTTAAAGAAAGACCGAACTGGCTGGTGTGGATCCAGATATTTAATTGCTTACAACCGCAGTAATATGTGGCACAAGGCCAGAAAGCGGGAGAAATAAAGCCAGCTCTCCTAAAAAAAGGAGCACTCTGATATCACAAATTGTCTGAGTAACCCCGTCAGGATTCACCGGTTATCGCGTCTCATGCAGTAAGCAATATACTTACTCCACCAAAAGAGGGGATGCAAAGCTTGACAGTGTGGACCTCCTAGGACTACCCAGCCCAACAGATAAAAGGCCACCTAAATGGCCTAGTTCCTACCGGACTGATGTTGAAAACGAATGATCGGGCTGGTATTTATCAGTCCGAAGTATCTAAGAAACTGACGTTAGAAAAAGACTGAACGGGATGATGTGGACCCAGGAATGTAATTGCTTCTAACCGCAGCAACATATGGTACGAGTCCGGAAGGTGGGGGAGAGTCTAGCCAGCAGCCCTAAAGAAGGAGAACTCTGGCCTATCAAAAATAGCCTAAGTAGCCCCGTCGGCCTGCTCCGGTTTCGGTGCCTCATGCAGTAAGCAATAAACTTACTCCAACCAAAGAGGGGAGGCAAGGCCTGGAGGTGCACCCCTAGGACTACCCAGGACCTATACTTAAGCCAGACAGATAACAGACTACTGAAATGGTCCAGTGACTGCCTAACTGATTGTCGAGGACAAATTCTCAACTGGCATTGACCAGTCCGAATTCTCTCAGCAACTGACGTTACAGAAATACAGACGGCCTGGTGTTGGCCCAGGTAAGTAATTCTTTTCCACCGCAGCAATATGTGACACAAAGTCGGAAGGTGGGGGAGAGTAAAACCAGCGCCTTTAAAAAAAGAGCATTCTTGCCGATCAAAAGTAGCCTAAGCAACCCCGTCAGAATTCCCCGGTCAGAACGCCTCAGGCAGTAAGCAATAAAGAGGGGAGACATGCCTCGGAGGGTGCTCCTCTTAGGACTACCCAGAACCTAATACCTCAGCCCGACGGATCAAAAGCCACCAAAATGGCCCAGTTCCTGCCGGATTGATTTTGAGAACGAATTCTCAACTGGTATTATCCTATCCTACCGCCTTCAAGCAACCGAAATTATTGAAAGATTAAACGGGTTGGTGTAGACCCAGGTATTTAACGCCTTACCACCGCAGCAATACGCGACACAATGCCGGAAGGTCGGAGGAGAGTCAAGCCAGCTTCGCTAAAGAATGAGCAGTCTGGACTATCAAAAATAGCCTGGGTAGCCCTGTTGGCATTCCCCAGTCAGAGCGCTTAAGGCAGAAATCAATAAACTTACTCCATCCTAAAGAGGGAAGGCAAGGTCTAGGATGGTGCACCTCCTATGACGACCCAGGAAAAAATACGTCAGCCCGACAGATAAAAGGCCACCGAAATGACCCAGTTCCTGTCGGACTGATTGTTGAAAACGAATCCTCGGCTGATATTTCCCTACCCCGACGCCCTCAATCAACCAAATTAATGGAAGACTTACCGGAATGGGGGACACAACACAGCGAAGCAGGTGTTTCCAGTATTTATGGTAAGTGGAAGATTTCAAGTAATTCGTATAGATTAGGTACCATAATAATAATAGATGTTTTTTTTTTTTTTAATATCGCATCGCTTATCTGATTGTTAATCTGATTGCATTTTAACTTGTCGATACTTAATAAAGTAGCCCTTAATTGGTTTCTTAAACTACTGTGAACCAGCGTGTATGCTACTACTCCGACTTACAAAAATTACACTCCCATCAACATCGGGACTTTTCGTAATCTCAGATCGGTTTGGCCGATCTGGGATGTCAACAGTAAGAGAGAAGAAGAAAAGCACATCAATGTAACCACTGAGGAAGACATGTGTATATCGCAATATTTGATTAAAAAATGTTTAATTTATTAAAAATCTAACATCGTTTATCTGATTTTTAATCTGATTGCATTTTAACTTGTCGATGCTTCATAAAGTAGCCCCTAACGGATTTCTCATGAATAAATATAAAATTATATTTACTTTCAGACATATATATTTTTTTATCACAATATGCTACGGGACTCTCACAGTCAATCAAACCGTCGCAATTCTTATAGCTATTTCGCGACCCACATACACTTATCCTCATTTTCTTATCTCTCCACGAGGCAGAGCTAGACAACACTTCGTTTTTTAATGTGGGTGAAATCCAACATTCCAAAAAAAGGCATTCTGGATTGGAACAATAATTAAAATTAACTCAGTCTAGAAGGATTTATCCTTCACTGACATGAGACAGAAAATATTAAATTTAGTATCAGAACAGATACTACACTGATCTTTATCAAACGGTGATGGTTACTTCTTGTCAGTGACTGGCCAAATTATACAAATAATGTCTGTCTTTTTTTTAAACTCATCCGAATTTTTGACATCTGTAACTCATACTTTGTGATACAATTGTTTTTTGCTTTCTGTGATATTACTTATAACAATATGCCAACCCAATATCGATCATTCTGTTCACAAACCACATTCCTATTGTTAAAAAAATCATAATTATAAACTTAATGATCCATTGTAAAGGATCGTTTAATGGACAATGTGTTCATCACTTTTAAACAGTTTCATATAATTTATTACTGAATTTTATTTTTAAGTTATCTAATTTAGCATTTTATTTACTTTTTTAACTGTGATTCTTTTCATATTTACTTAACCCTGCCCTTCCAAGTAGTTATTCTATTGCCATAGCTATCACATAGTTATCCCCTTAGAAGAAGGCGGCTACCAATTAATTTTAAAATATATACTGTATTAATGTAAGTAGGAATCCATTTCATTTACCGTAAGTTTTTTTCTGGTTTGATAATCCTGTGAAGGCTAACTGTCAAATCGAACAGGATATGACAGTAAATGTATTTCCTCGCTAACTTTAAATTTAAACTGTTTGAGCTGAAACCCCTTCTATGTCTAAGGCATATATGGAATACAACTGATTCCGTATAGACTAAAACAGGGTGGTCTTCAAATCCGATTTGAAGAAATCGTTGCCATAAACCGTCGTTATAAGTTATCAATTTTTTGTTTATTCCATCCATAATTTTCAATCTTCTCGTAATATTCTTCATCATTCAACTGACTATCCATTCATCTGACTAACACTTATCTTTGCGTGATCATAATTAGTAACGTATAAATAAAAAAGGATCAAAGTAACAAATCTGTTAGCAACTTTTGTATCAGGTCATCGGGTAACTTTCGATAAAACTTTCTTAATCGTACCTACGGAATCTTATGTATTTGGCACATAAGTTCTAGATTTAAATCTAAAAGTAGTATTTCCTAAGAAATCTGTAACTATATTAATTTCGATTATCAACGAATGTATTTTTGAGAAATACAATGTCGGAACAGTTTTTTGTTGAATCTCATTCTAATCCAATTGCATAAACGTGGTGTTCTATCAATCTTATAACATTTGAAAACTCTATTAAGGAACAGGATAATTATAAATGTGATTTCAGAATGTGATTGTGGATAAATTTTATTGCTATTTTTAATCTTATCATCTGCTATCATCTGTGTTAAAAGCAAATAAAATGATCGGTTGGATGATTCGAGATTGGAATTTCAAGAGAGACTAATATCATTGCAAGCATATATAAGACTCTAAGCAGACCTCGCAGAGAACATTGTGTTTAATATCGGATTTCCAGTACCAGACATAACACCTTACTGGGAGAAATAAAACAAGGATGATTGACACAGACGCCCAGATAGCTGGAAAATAAATATCTGATGATTTGATACAGAGACATCTGCAAAGGGCATCCGTAAAGGTCACCTGCAAACGGAAATACACATGTGTCTAAATAAACAATAAATTGGACTGAAGCGTTTCAAGTCAAGTTGGCATGGCTACAATCAGTTGATAGGCGTGATTCCGTAATGGATGTTGCACTTGAGGTTGAGTAGATGTAAAAAATGTTATATAAACTGCTCCAACTTGAGATTGAACAGAGTCTGCTGGCTAGCGAATTCAAGAAATCAACTTCCGTTAGTTACCGTGCTCCCCACTCTCTCTCTCTCCATCTCTGACTCACTTACTCTTTCGCATACACTCTCTTAATTTTTCTTTTGTCGCAACCCAGCAATAAAAATATACCATTATATTTTTATAAGTGTTTTCCCTCATTATTTTTAGTATAATACAATTGTACTTAATATTAGACACTTCAAAATATACGGTAATCTGTTGGTGCGAGGTTCAGAGAATATCGTGAGTAATTCATCACTTACCAAGCATATTTATTTAGATGCTTGGTCTTTCTTGTAATGTTACGTGTAACGTCACGGTTCATCATGATAAAAGAATACATTGACGATTAAATTAATCGAACAGTGTGTTATAATAGCTATATTGACCTTTAACAAATGGACATAACTTTCCTTATTTTCCGACAGAGTATATTGAAATAGACATGAAACGCGTGTAGCATGCATATAAATGTTTTTTATTAATTTATTGCGGCGTTTAATAGTATACTTTTTGCAGATAACAAAAAAGAACATAAGTCAGTCATGAGACAGCATATCTCCACCTGACAACATAGGGATCGGCCAAAATCTTATCGGGCCATTACTTCTCCATATTGTACGGCGTATTCCCGAAGTTATGCCATGGAAACGTTGATAACTATAAAAAATAATCATCTGACCAGACTTAAATTTTGCATAGTGTTTACTGTTATTAAAGAGCATCAGATCCACAAAGGAAATTTAGAAAAATCAGAAGTTGAATTCTATCAAAATTTTGACCTTTAGCGAACTTTTGAAGATCACAATAATAGTTCACGGTCGCATGATATGCGGGCATTTAATCTGGACGAAGTAGCGAGTTTCGACGATGAACAGAATCGACGTTATCGCCAAAAGTATGATTATCACCATTTACGTGACCGTGACCTTTGACCAAAATATCCAAAACTTATACAAGTTCTAAATTAAAAAACTACCTATATTCTGACCAAGTTTGGTGAAGATTGGTAAAGTTATGTGTATACTAGACTATACATCAACAAACAAACTGGCAAAAAACTCGACCGAAAATATAACTTCCTCCTTGGCCGAAGGTAAAGGTAGTCAAGGAAGACAATGATATCTCTACACTAAACTTCAACCGCATAACACTGCTTAGTAATAGGTAAATCAGGCAATAAGAGTTGCACTCAATGATATTTTTGGTTTAATCAAGGCATTGTGAATAATTTGTGTATGACATTATTTAAGAAAGCTAAAACATTTTTTTTGAAAAAAAATGCTAGAGTGTCTGATGAATTGTCATAAAAATTGTATTAAAATCATAATATTAAAAAGAGGGAAAATAACTATTTATATTTATAAGTTAGCAGAGAATTTTTATTGCTTGTAAGATCAGACATAAATATTTAATGGTTCGAACAAATATAGATATGAACAGATCAAAGTAGTAGATATATAGATAGATAGATAGATAGATAGATAGATAGATAGATATGAAAATACTGCAATATATATCTATATAGGTAGGAATGGGTATATTTTTATATATTTGTGTATGCAGAATTCACTCGTAAACTAATGAGCCGATCATTGTGAATTTGGGAACACAGTTGCTATGCATAATAAGGCATAATGTTGGGCATATTTCGTTTCATTTAGTTTATGCGAAGAAAACAAAAAGAGGAGGCGTCGTGAAAATTCAGATATCTCCTTTTTTATTTTGACAATAGGTGTTAGTCATCAAGTAATAAATATTCCCCAAATTTGAGTTTCTTTGAAGAATTTTAAAGGGGTTTTAGGAGGCCTATTTTGGACGTAACTTCCCATTTGAAAATTCGAATATATTAGATTTTTATTTAATTTAATACATAGTCGTTAGACACCAATTCAGTAATATTCCCTAAATTTCATTTTTTTTCTTAAAACCCATGAAGCTCAAGCATTAAATCTTAGATATTTTCTACAATATTAATAATGTAATAGATTTTGATCAAAATTATAATAAGCATTTTACACATAGTAGTCAGTATTATTATAACTAGATTTTAATCTTCTTAAAGGGATATAAAAGTAGTGCAAAGCGTGCAATTCTGGAAATTAAATTTAACCATACTTGAACAAGTGTTCTTCATGTATCGTTATACTTTATATATTTGTTTGTACAGTATTACAACCTAAACTGACTATTATGTATTTTCGAATACAGCTGATAAGCTTAAAGCGTCATAATGTAAGCTATATATAGTTTAATTAAGTTTAATGCAAGTTCGTGAAAATACAGATGCCTCTAATTTTTGTGAAATTTTTACAATAGGTATTAGACATGAATTAATAAATGTTCCCCTAATTTTTGTTTAGTATTTTAAAGGTTTTTAAGGGGCATAATATGGGGACAGGCTCCCGTTTAAAAATTCTTATATATCAGACTTTCCATAAATTTGATCAATAGTCATTCATCATCATCATCATGAACGGCTTTGCCTTCGTAAGGCGTCGGCAACTATGGTTCTCCACAGTGTCCTATTATCCATTGAACGAAATAGTTCCATTGCATACCGGTTTGTCCACCTACATATATGGTCCATAAACTTATATCTTGGTCTGTTGACTGGCTTACAGCCAGGTACTCTACCAGTAAAAACTAAATGTTCGAGTCCTTTGTAATGGCCGCAAAAAGTCATTTGCTTTTACATTAAAGTCTGTATTAATTGCCCAGGTGTGTATCCAGATCGCTTCTACACACCCTCATTGGTTAAATTCGGCTTCCGGTTGACATTCAGCGTCTGGCAAATAAACCCTGTCTCCGCGATAAAAGTTATGTTGCTAATTTAGGACATATAGTCCAAGTCTCGCATCCATAAAGTAGAATGGACAAAACGTATCACTAATAATTAGACACCAAAAAAGCAAGATTTTCTGAATCTCAATTACTTCTAGTTAAACAAGTGTATAGTGTGCCTTTTGTTACGAAAGATATCAATCACCAATTGAGGGGGAAATCGGCTTTACTTTATATGTATTAGCAATAATATATATATATATATATATATATATATATATATATGAATATATATATATAATATATATATATATATACATTTTATTATAACATAAAGATTTTTATAATAGCTCGATAGTGTAGAACTTAAGGTGTAATGAAATATTTTAATATTATGTGAATCTTGGGAACACTTTTTCCAAATTCATTTAAAAAAACAGTTTTTACTGGCATACAATTGTTTCGGTCTATCTCAATCAAATATCTGTGCATGATATACATAATGTTCGAAATACATAAAGAATCCATTTTTCATGAGTGCTCATAAAAAGTTAACCCTCAAGGTTGGAAAAAACTAGAGTGCATTCAGCATTCATCTATTTTTTGTTTCCTTGTATATTATTTATGCTAGCGAATACATGCTCCCTCCAGTCGCATATTTTTGCTAGGCTGCCGTGTCAGAAATGAACGCTGACGTGTAAACCAATGGAGCCTCAGTCATATTTCTTGGGTGGTTAGACGTTGATATTCTTTGTTTATGACCAAGAATATTTTTAGATGGAAATATATTTTTTTAAAATTTCGACCCCACCCCGATTTTTGTATCACCCTTCCCCATAAATAGAAATATTTTTAGTTTAAAAAATAAAGAAAAAAAAATGTGGACCCCCCCCCCAAATTTGTTATTTACCCTCCCCCATACATAGAAATATTTTCAGTTAAGAAAAGAAAAAAAAATTTGGCCGCCCCCACCCAATTTTTTTCCTCCCCCATACATATAAATATTTTTAATGAAAAAGGAAAAAACAAAAAGAAAAATAGTAAAAAAATCAAATACAGCGAACACGATTAGTTAGTTAAATGCTCTCGAGAAGAAGTTTACGTAAATTAAATTCATTACAATGTGTGTGTTTTTAAGTAATAATTTTTAAATCAATTTGTATTTTAATTAAACAATTTGATTCAATAAAATTGTTAAAATCAATAATTTAAAAAACTAAATACAGCGAACAGTATATTTCGAATCGGAAGAAAGGTGTACTTGAAATAAAACAATAAAAAAATCCGTACTCTTTTTACCGTGCTGACTTTGACCATGACCCAAACCCTAACACTAACCCTCACTTTGACCCTGACCCTAACCCTAACGACGAAGTCAAAGTTAACGCGGGTCCTATAGTGTAAAAGCACCAAAAAATCAAATACAGTGAACACGATTAGTTATGTAAATGGTCTCGGAAAGAAAGTTTACCTAAATTAAATTCGTTAGAATGTGTTTGTGTGTGTGTGTGTTTGTTTGTTTAATGACTTTTTTTAAATTAAACAATTTGATTCTAAAATCAATTATATTGTTTTTTTGTTGACAGAAAAGAAAAAAATCACATCTTTTATTTTAATAAATAAAACATGGAATAATAAGAACAGTTTGTAAATAAAAGCTTAACAGCGTAAGTTAAAGTAACACGGTAAATACCAGCGTTTTGTTTACATTTTAAATTACTTGCTCGTCTTGCGTCCATACTGATTTGACGGAGGGAGGTAACCGTTTCAATGGATCAACGTTCGCTGTTCAATCAGTTGGACGTAGATGAAATAACTACGTAACTCATTTCATATATATATATATATATATATATATATATATATATATATATATATATATGTAACTAATATAAGAAATAATTATTATTTATAAGTAAGATTATTAGCGAGCAAAATAGCGTAAATACATGTGGAAATCTGAAGAAAACAATCATGAGTGTATATTTGCGAATACTAATTCATTAGAAGTTGAAAAGTAATTAATTATGTAAATTGAGAAATTCGCATAGTGTTACGACATTTTTGTAGTAGTATATAATGAAGCTGGCGGACTCAGTAAATAGTGATACTACTCTGATAGAGTTTCGCCTTCAGACAGACAGACAGATACATACATAAACTCCATTATTAATAGATATATTTGTTTTCATATATTCTTTCGATCATATTATTCAATGGGAAAGGTTATATCTGAATATACGAATCGCGGTATGTTCGTACCATGTGCGTTATCAATCCAGCGTTATTGTTTTAATCGTTAACCATTGATGAATATATATATATATATATATATATATATATATATATATATATATATATATATATATATATGTGTGTGTGTGTGTATATATATATATATATATATATATATGTATATATATGTATATATATGTATGTATATATGTATATATATGTATATATATTGAGACTGTACGAGATACATAGATACATATGAACAGATTGCGATCGTAGGTTGAAAAAGAATAGAGACATGTTATGTTTATTTCAAAAGAGAATTTTTTAAAGCATCGATTTTAAATCTAGATTTTACTTATCATATTCATGAGTTGCTAATGGAACGGTCTGAATATTTAATGCTTGTAATTAACTTATGAATAAATATGAACAGACTTATGGTTTTATATGAATATAGTCATTAACAGACAGCTGTTTCGTCGTCTATAACGCACAGCGTGTCTAAACGTAGCGAGTGAATCCACACCGAGATTTGATCAAAACCGAACAGCGATCAGCAAACAATCACCTTAGCTGTTGCCACTAAGTAGAAAAAGTGATGGCTTTATATATATATATATATGTACTTTCTTTGTTTACATATATTTCAACTACACTATTATTAACGGAGAAAGAATCTATTCTTTAAGAAGATTATTGTTTTACAATAAGTTGAAACCGCTATTTGTTCTATCAGACTATAAATAGCAGGTATATATGTATATATATACCATACTTGCTAAAAGTCTGGCAACACCGATATTTAACTAAGCCTGGTTTCAAAAATCATATAATATGGAATAAATAATACACAAAGAGTATAATATTTACTAGGTCCACCTTTTTTGTTTAGTACTACTGCAATTCTCCTAGACATTAAGTGAAGTCGAGATTTACAATAATCTACAGAAAAGCTATTGTTCTACACTTATTTGATTTTAAATTGTAGATCGACTGCTGATGGGGGTTTAATTCTTCCAACTTATTTTTTAATTGAACCCAAGCGTTCTTGATAGGATTAAATTCAGGTGAATTGCCAGGCCATGGTCCGATAAGTTCAATTTGCTTTTCAAAAGGTCATTCGTTTACTGATCGTTTCCTGTGGCATGGGGCTCCATCATGCATAAAATAATTGCAGTCTTTGACTTGCATATCATGCTAAACATGTCTCTGCAAGATACTGTAATAAACATTTCAATTTATAGTTGTTGCTATAGGCGTAAAATAGTTTGCAGGTCATAAAAGTTAAATAATAACAGTTTTGGTTAGTGTTGCCAAACTTTTGGCGAGCAGTATATATATTAAATTAAATTCCCGAAACAGTTTTTCATGGTAAACAACTGATGATCCCTTAAAATAGTGTTAGAAACAAACTAATATAATAACTGTAAAAAATAAATTGACTTACATGAGTGATTTTCCACTGAAAGACTTGGGACTATAAGTTTTTTTTGTTTTTTTTAATATAGTTTTAATGGTTGAGAAACTTCCGAGACTATATATATATATATATATATATATATATATATATATATATATATATATATATATATATATATATATATATATATATATATATATAAGCAGTAAGCAGCCCCGCCGTATCGTATTCCACAGATTGGAAGTTCTTGGAAATAAACTTTGTTCTGTACGTGGCTCTTGTATAGGTAGAAAGATCAGACCATTTATTTTCTGCAACTTAAACAATTGATTTGATGTAAGTCTTCCATTTTAGGTTTGGAGTGAAGGTTAGTTCTAGTAGCTTATTAATGCGGATACGGCCATTCATTTCAACTCGGGGAAAGCGATGATCTGAGCGATGGTGATGAAAAGAATAGAAGCTTGGTTTTAAAGGTGTTAAACGGTTCAAGCCACTTTTTCTCTATTTACAGACATGATAATAGTTTGTGTAGTGTATCGGCACACTATAAGAACCCTGCGAGTGAGAGAGATCCCACGTTTTTTTGTGAACCCATCTCTCTTGGATGAGAAGCATATTCTGATGTAAAACCTGCGATTTAGACTTTCGTCAACATCAGGGGACGAAAATTGATATCGCAGCTTTGAGCTAAACGCTTCATTTGTAAAAATAGTGGGCTTGGTTCTGCGCAAGGAATCCTTCACTTGCATACAACGCTACGATAAGAGGCAACGCTTGATTTGTATAGCAGCGCTGGAAAGTCACATTCGCTCTTCTCAATTTAAAGAGCAATATCTGGTGATAGTAATAAAACTGTTGGGCCCTCGTCAGTAACGTAATCGAGTACAAACGTTGGACATGTAGCAACATCAGAAGATGACCGCAAATGATGAAAATATGCCGTTCTTCTTGACATATTTGTATTCCCACCGATCGGTGGCGTGATGAAGAGTGGGGCGATAGGCCCGCCATACGCGACTTCTTTAACTGACTTAGTCTATTAATAACGCGCCACGCCGAGGAAGATCGTGAATTGACTTGTCTATACGAGCACCTCTCCATCACCACTATTCAGAGAAACGCCTTGAGACTCGCCCGGCCTGCCAAGGCAGTAGAACATAAGATAACATTTCCTGATATTTGAAAATTGATTTTGAAAAAGGACACGTTATGCATTAACTATTATTTGTTGGTTGTTGAATAAATTTTAATTACATAAAGTCAATTAAAATACTAATTGCAATTATCATGAAATTAATACACACAGAAAAGCACACAGAGAAGACCGCCTTGTACCATGTTGATGCAGTTGCAAACTAAAATGAAACAATTATTACATATATTACAAATATTACATATATACAAATATTACATAACTACCATATTTTTTCACCAGCTCCCCTCAGCGAACGGATTTCGAATGTGTAAGACGGTTGAAACGCATGTACTAATTTAAAAAAAACAGGTGCGCTTTAACCAAAAACTCTCTCTCTCTCTCTCTCTCTCTATATATATATATATATATATATATATATATATATAACTATATATATATATATATATATAACTATATATATATATATATATATATATATATATATATATATATATAGTTGCAGCAAACTCGATATCCGGAATTACAATCGCTTGTTTATTCAACTCATGCGTAGGCATATGAAATATGGCTTTTCAACCCAGCAAAACGCTTGCCCTCTCTGATTCTAGCGTTGTAAACAGTAAAACTCAGCACAGCTTGGCATTATTTACCGCATAGCTTGTAGCGTGTTAAATCTTAATGGGTTCTTTTTAGAGATAACTAACTGTAACTTGTAAGACCTGCTTTGGTCAGGCAAAGTATTACCACCGTCATCACTGATATTATCACGGATAATCCCAACTATTTCAATTGCATTTATAAAGCCGCTATCCAAACTGTTCTTTAAAGTTTTTCATGCTTAATGCGTATATTCTCATATACATGAAGAACAATACACAATGTACGCTTATTTCTTACGGATTTATTTTTGAAAAGACCAACAGTCAGTTTTTTGGGGAAAACCAAACCCCTGTCACGCACAAGTGGCTTTTAACAGAATTCAATCTTTGCTCGCACAAGGCGATGATATGTCCAACAATCAGAACTACGCATACCACGTACCATGTGAAACTTCCCTGATCCCTCGCTTTCTTATCAAGACAACTAGATGTCATATCTTGGAGCCAGGATTCATCCAAGTTGGTTTGTACTCCTGCTTCTACCCAAAAAAGTGTTTCCAACCATCAAGCTCAGCACACATCTGTAAAAGAAAGCGTTAGTGTTAAAGAGCGCCACACCGTGTTTACCGTAAATATTCAAAATTTCCGAATCATTCCCTACCCATGCATTGACGTCACCAAGGATGACAACTCTATCTGCAGGTGGACTCTTCAATATTACTAGTTTGAGATATAAATAGAACGCAAGTTTTTCCTCTTCAGGGGAATTAATAGTTGAAGCATAGACACAAACTAAAAGCAAATACGCATGTTGTACCATAAGCACACTCTAATGAACATTATGCGATCGCTATAATCACATGGGAGTTCGTAACTGAAAAACTAACGCCAGCTTCTCTCTTACAGCCTTCTGTTATGCCGCTCTCATATAGTGTGTACTCATCTAAAACCTCAGTAATTTACTGAGGTTTTAGATGAGTACATCTAATTTTGCCATCACCACTTTGTTTTGTTTTCGATAATGTTACAATATCAATATCGTAACGTTTCAATTCTTTTGTAACCAAAAACCGTTCAACTTATTCAATGTCTAGCAATATTTGGACGTCCCAACAACCAACATTCATAGATCTAAGCTTTTTCGTAATGGCAGAATGACAATCGGACCCACGCTGCGGTACTGATGATCACCTGCCAAGATATACCTCTTCGCAACAAGTTCTAAGGGCCATCATTGCCATTGATTCGAACATTATTATTTTCATCCATTTAGATATGTTGCGCTTTTCCGTCTTCTCGGGGAATGCAGTAACAACAGCCGCGGGACATCCCATTCCCAGTGGATTAACAGTTCGCCTGGAGACTAATTCGGATATTCCCGTATATTAATACTAAGACAGGCGCTTTCAGTGAATTATAAAATTAGGCTGTCATATTTAAATGTTAAATGCTAAGTTCCGGTCGACGTGTCATTGAACACTGTTGCTGACAGCCTTCTATGTGTGTGCCCTTACTTAGACATAAATAGACGTCAATTCTCTTCTTTAAACGTGGTTGGTTTTGTGGCCGCATGTTGACTTCGGCCTGAGAGTTTCGAATCGTGTGACCGGCAGAGAAATCATCCTCATACTTGATGATTCCCAGTAAAAAAGGATAAAACACATGTGTATGTAGAATAAAATAAGGAAATAGTTATCTTAATCAAGGGAGGCGCGATAGCGTTCTATCCCTTAATAGACTTCATAAACGACCTATGCTAGAAATCTCATTTCTTTGATCAGTCATAACTCAAAAACCAATAAACCAAATTAGTTAAAACTTTGCACAAAATTTTCATTTGATAGGTTCTATAAGTGTGTAGAATTTCAGCATCATTAGTCAAGGCAACCCAGAGATCCAGAAAGGTCAGGAGTTATTTTGTGTTATCCGTGTGTACGTACGTACGTACGTGTGTGCCACCCTGTATCTCATCAACTATTTGATGGATTCAGTTGATTTTTTGCAGAGATAGAGGTTCTAGGGTATAGTTGATGCCATTTTAATTTCAGTTTACCATATACCTTAGTTTTCCAGAAAATTTTTTTAAAAAACCTTTAAAATTACCATTGTCTTGAGGCATAGTCTTTACAAAAGTAGTGACATTCCATGATAAATGCCAGTATACTGAAATCATATGCCCTTAATAGGGTTAAGATAAAAAGTCATATACACTAAATGTACAAAAGCAAGGAAATTCCCAAATTGTTACACTTTTATTGTCATTAAGGGTATGACTACATATCAACCAAACCATTTCATTATCACATCACTACAGTATAAATCTCTATGCATGAGTGGATGAAGCGTGTGAGGTGCGCTGAAGAAAAATTCCTACAAGTAAATTACATAACCTTGTTGTGCTCGCATATCCTTAATGACAATAAAAGTGTAAACATTTGGGAATTTCCTTGCTTTTGTACATTTAGTGTATATTAATTTTCATCTTAACCCTATTAAGGGCATATGATTTCAGTATACTGGCATTTATCATGGAATATATATATATATATATATATATATATATATTTATCTACATACGTACACGTTTCATCGTTATAGAAATCGTCATTGTAGAGAAAAATTATTCACACCAGGCGCCGGACTCGAACCCTGGAATACGATTTATATTTAAAACACAAATTCCAACGTGTTTGCCCTCACGGCTGTTGTAAACAACTCAGTAAATTAGTTAGATATTAATTCTTTTTTAAATGCAGCTGTCGTAAAGAGTTTGACTTTTGAAAAGAAGATTGCATTGTAGCTACGATGACAGCTGTGTTAGTACAAACACTATAAAGCCTAGCCTAGTTTGGGGGAGACAAATAATTAATTATAATTATTTATTTTTATCTTCATAAGTATACGTTTCATCCTTATGGGAATCGTCAGTGTAGAGAATAATTATTCACACCGTTCGCCTAACCCGAACCTTGGAACACTATATATATATA
This sequence comes from Sepiola atlantica, assembly GCA_963556195.1. Lineage (NCBI taxonomy): Eukaryota > Metazoa > Mollusca > Cephalopoda > Sepiida > Sepiolidae > Sepiola > Sepiola atlantica. The sequence continues at coordinate 136,336,346 of OY744522.1, forward strand.
TATATATATATATATATATATATATATATATATATATATATATATATATATATATATATACTAGCATAGTAACGTGACGTTGCCCTGGTGCAGAGTTTACATTTAAAAAATGTATATTGCGAACGGTGTTTATTCAGAATAATTCTATGACTTTTCATTGCCTTTTCTGTCTCGTACAGTTTCGGTGAATAAAATGTATGCGCGCCTGTGTGATATGTACGTACGTATGTATATGTGTCACATGATGTCTACTGTGTTTTAATCCCAGAAACATTCTGGGTGGATAAATATATTATCTTAAAGAAAAGAAATTATAGCGGAAGAATTAGTAATCCGTTTCGGTAATCCGTGCACATGATATCAGTAAAATCCCTGCTATTGAAGTTGGTGTTATTATATATCTATTTCAACATGGCACTACTAAAGTAACGACTAACAAATCAATTGAATTGAACTCTATTCTTCACAAATGATACAATTAAATTGATAATTCTTTCAAAGAAGATTGTCGCATTCAACATGTTTGACTGTTAAGAATTAAGCGAAATAGAATCCGTTGAAAATGAACCCAAACGAAGACGTTGTTCGATTATGAATTACTTTGTTTCATTGATTAACCAAATATTTCTCTATATAAATTTAGGTATGTCTATATATTTATATATTTGTATGTACAGGATTCACTTCTAAACTAATTGACTTATCATTGTGAATCTAGAAACAAATTCATCAGGCGTAGGGTGGCTATTGTAGGCTATATTTAGTTCATGTTATTGTTATATAAATGGGACAAAGAGAAGGTGGAATCCCTTTGTGAAAATTCAGATACCTCTGATTTTTGTAATATTTTACAATGGGTATTAGACATCAAATGATAAATATTCCCGAATTTTGGGCGGTATTTTAAATGTTTTAAGAGCCATAACATGGGCACAAGCTTCCATTTTAAAACATTCAAATAGTTCAGAGTTGCATTAAATTTGATCCATATCCATTAAAACGTAATTTAAGCAAAATTCCCTAAATTTCCATTTTTAGGACCCATTAATATTAAGCTTTAAATTTTATATATTTTCTAGAATAAAAATCTTGTAATCGATTTTAATCAAAATTGGAATAACGATTCTCGACATAAGATCTAGTAACATTATATGCTGATTTTAATCTTCGTAAAGGGACATAAAAATTGTGCAAAGTCTGTACTACTTGGGGAATTCATTTTAACCTTTCTGTGAAAGGTATATATATATATATATATATATATATATATACATATATATATTATATATATATTTTTTGATACCGTTTCTTATATATATATATATATATATATATATATATATATATATATATATATATATATTCTTTTTAATTTACACAAAATTTGGTGGAATAATTCAATAGTGTACACTTTACTAGAGTTCAAAATATAACATAATAATAATTTAGTAAATGTTCTAAATTTTTTCAAAAACATTTTAATCCGAACAATTTTTCTGCCCATTTTAAACATACATACTCGTGATAACACAACTCAAGATGTTTTAAAAGGCTTCTCAGTGAATTTGTACCATACAAATTACGAACAATCAGAACCATTAACATTCAAAATTCTTCTTTTCATTCAACTTATTTGTCCTCGTTTTTCTTTTTGCACCGACCAATGAGAATTTTTTTTAGTTACATCCGTCTGTGGGTAAATGTCAGAGATGGTATCATAACACATTCGAAAAAATGATCCTAATTTCTTCCATAAAATCCACGATTACTTCTATTAATTAAAATACTATTCTCATACTACGATCTCTTTCCAGACGGCATACAGCATTGAAATATTTAAACAGGACTTTAAATTTATATTCGTTTTCGCTTTCGCAAAAAATTACACGAACTAAAATGTCACCGTCCATTTTACAATAAACGTATAATAATTCCATTCTTAAATTTTAAGTTGTTTGGAAGCATTTATCAAATCTAATAGTTTCATTTTCTGTAAAATGAATTTACGATGTCGAAATTAAGTTTCATTTACAGAATAAACAAATAAAAAATATGGAATTAATGTGAAGGGTTTAATGTCTTCCTTTAAGACTAAAGAGTTCGGCAATTTTAAAGTCAGAGCTACGCCGGAGAGCTACAACTAGTATAGATATGAAGATAAAAACAACTCATGGCAGATAATTAACGAGGATATTTATCTTCCTATTATCTTCTGAATTTCTAATGTCGATTATCTACAATGGAAGCGAATAAAATTAAATAGAGTCTGGTTTAGAGGGAGGTTTTGTGAAATTTTCAATACATTTTTAGAAGATAGCGTTCGTCAAGAAGTAGAAGAAGCAGAAAGAAGCAGAAAGAAGTAGAAGAAGAAGAAGAAGAAGAAGAAGAAGAAGTTGAAGAAGAAGAAGAAAAGAGATAATAAGAAAGGAAAAAAGCCTAGAATAAGAACAACAAAAACGCAAATACGGCAAGAAAGGGAAAAGAAGTAAAAAGAAAAAAGCAATCAGGAAAAAAAGAAAAGGCGACGAAAAGGTAGAAGATGATCATGAAGATGGTGTATCATGTAGGAAGGAACAATTGAAAGAGAAAGAAAAGAAAGAAAGAAGAAAATCCGATAAAAGCAAAGAAAGAAAGGCGAAACATAGAAGCAGAACAGCAAGAATAAGAAAATAAAGTAAGAAAGGAATCACAAAAAAGAAAACAAAGACTGTTGCCGATTAAAAAATCACAAACGTTTCTACAAAATGAAAAAGGCTTTTTGAAAAAAAAAACATTTCTGCAACGAAAAATTCAGATTAAACAAAATATTTTGGGGAGTTTTGATGAAAAAGATAAATTTTCGGAGAAAAATAAATGTATCGAAAAATTAATATTTTAAGTCAAAATATAAAAAAATCGCTTAAACTCTTCCACCTAAATACATTTTTTTGGAAGTCATATATATAAATAAAAATAATATATATGTCTGTGTATACATATACACATGCATATATATTGATATATATATACATATATATATATATATATTTATACATATATATTGTATATGTATTACTAGTGTAATAGTGTTCAGAGAATTGTTAAATCAATCTAGCAGTGAACCTTACAATATTTATTCAATAGTTTTCAATAGAACTGCATTTTTATAATTTTTATTCATAGAAGTATATTTTGTTACATAAATGCCTTTCGTGTTCTAACTCCAAATATCGCCTGATAATAATATATTCTGTAACAAAGTATGTATTTAAAAAAATAAAATAAAAATTTAAAAAGAAATATTGATATTTATATAACAAGATAGAGTCGGTTTATTTATAGAAATGTTTGTACAATTTCATTGCCTCTGACAAATCGATATTTTATTTTGACTAGCCATTTATTTTACTTCCACCATGTTCTTTACAAAATTAAAATATATTGTGTGTCATTTTCCTACGAAAAATACATATTCTGATGAGAAAAATAGTTAAAATGGAGACATTTTATTGTTGTTCAGCGTCTGCTTACAACATCATCAAAAAACAATTTTCGCTCCTGCTCTGTATATTAAAAGACGAAATTGTGTAGGGATGTTTCATTATGACGATATATCCGATCTCTGATCTTTAAATTAGTGTCAAAAGCCAAAAAAATGTATTAATATATTAAATCGACGTTCAGTCATAAGTAAGCAGTTTTACCAACAATAAACATTTTTTCGAAGCGTGTAGTCAGATTTAATGTTGTTTTTTATTTAGAGAGATAAATGAAAAGATAGAAAAATATAGTGAGTTTAAACAAAAAAACAAGAGATAATGGTTTCTTATTACAATTATTTTAAGGGATTTATCTAGTAATGATGACAATAATTAAAAGGATTATAGTTTTACATTTTATGACTCAAAATATATAAATGAAATATTACGATAACTGGAGTTCTATTTATTTATTTCAAAATAATTCAATGTTATAACTGCAGCTTCTTTCGGTAACCAGTGCAAATCATTTTGCCTTATCGAAACAACCGTTTTTTATTCATCCCCGATATCACCCATTGGTTTTCTCATGGGCCTGAGTATCAATAAGCCTCCCTAGGATTCCAGTACACTCCGTGTCCTTTCAGTGGATGTCTAGATGAGGCTCTATTTCCTAGATCTTTGTATCTTCTAGGAACCTTCATGAACATTTTCTGTTAAACTAATCGGTTCTGATGCCACCGCATTTGGAGGGGGCATATAATACGATTCTTCTCATCTATTCCGTTGCCTTGAGTGCATGTGCCGTTTCTTTCGTGTGTCTAGTAGTATTTTAACAGTGCTATTATATTTTACTTTATCAACGTATCTCTGATTGGTCGACGTTATCCGACTATGTGAGTTGGTTTCCCCACTGTTTTCATCAATGTCATCAGTTGTATGATGTTAATCCTTTTTTGGATTTCAATTCATCCTTTTTCCGTTTTTATTTTCGACCTGTTCCTAGTCGACCTACTATTATTTCTATTAGACTAGTCTTCTTCTCTGCTTATTCCGACATTGTTTCTGCTCGTCCTGAACATCTCCTTGCTATCGGACTCAAGCAATACTGGTTAAGGATAGGTACGGTTGCTGATTGCGCAACATTTGCTTCACAATAGACTCCCCGCGTAGGAACCTTTACAGAGGGTATCTATTGTTTTTCGAGGCTTAATAGAAGCCTCTTTCTCTGTAGTCTTTTTTTTATATTCCATATTCCCTTTAGTTGTTTAGCAAGTTCCTTTTATTTGCTTAGTTGTTTTGCCTCCTTCATCTTCACCCTGTGACCTCGTTGGGAGATGAAATCTAATAGTTGGCACATTTTTTTCTTCTTGTTGAATATCATCACGTCCAATCTTTTTGTTTGGAGGAGTTTGTCCGCGTGTATTTCCATATCACATAGGATTTTATGTCTTTCATTTTTTTATTACTTGCTCTGATTTATGCTTGTACACAGTCATATCTGTTTTCGTATTGCTTTTGGGCTAGTCTGCTGCATGCGCTTATGATGTGGTTTACATATTTTCTTCAGCTCTCTGACGAAATCTGCTACATGATTTTTTTTTTACGTCTTGTTGAATATCATCATGCCCAGTGTATTTGCTAGGGTGGATTTGTTTGTTCATATTTCAATGTCTCATAAAATGTAATGCGCTTTTTTTTCAAACACTTATTCCTGTTTGTGTTTCTATTATTTCATCGTATGATCAATATGTAGTTGTTTACACAGCTCCTATTACATTACCTGTCCAACCCAATCATGTCTATTTTTATATTTCTTGTGGGCTATGTTGCAACATTTCCTAATAGTGTGGTTTACTGTTTCGTCCTATTGTCAACATAGTGTACCTTTGATGTTTGCAGGCATATATTCAGGGCTATTGTCACAATTCACACATCAATTCACACATCAATTTCAATATCAATTGCTGTTTGTTTATTTCGCGTTGTTTTTGTTGCTGTTCGTAGTAATTTCGTTTCCTTTTCAAGTGCCGTTTTCATAACCATGGCTATGTTTTCTTTTGCGCACTTTATTTGGTATGTCTTATAAATAGTTCATATAGTTGAATCTCTTCCCATGTTTCCTCTCACTTCTATTTGTTTTCCGTTAAGTTGTTCTCCGAATTTCGCACTTTAGCGCTGCTTTTGACGGAGGTAATAAGCTTCTGTATTTTGTAGTATGTGTTTCTCTAGCTTTTTAATTGTATTGTTTACACAATATCCAATACTTTTAAGTCATTTACCATATCATTATTATTATCGGTATTAATTTGTGTACATCAATTTTTATATATTTGATATAATGTAAGATAATTACATATACGCTCCGGGGAAAGAAATGAGTCTAACTATTTTTTATAATGTTGTTAATACTGTGTTTTCAAGTAATACATTTTCTGAGGTTAGTGTCTGAGCTGATAAATTTAATATAATTCTTCATATAAAATGTCACCTAAGAAGAAAATGACAGAATTGGCAAGGTAAGAAAGAGGCTTAGAATACAAACAAATTATTACCATCTTTAACAAGGAAAAATATGCTACTTTGTTTTCATTATTGAAAAGAATTGATAAACAATATGAACAAGCAGATAATGTGGAAAGGATAACAGGTTCAGGCCGTACGAAACCATCAACAGAAAGGATGATTCAAGGCTGAAAATAACAGCTCTTCGTTACAGGAAAGACACCCTTGAAAATTTGACCAAAGAGTCCAAAACGGCAGAGGGTAAGTCTCTTTCTCGAAGAACAATAACCAGAGATTGAATAAAAACGATATATCATCAAGACGATATATCAACGATGTGCTTTGTTACTGGATACAGTACCATTTTCTCAGAATGTTTCAAAGAGGTATTTGATGGGATGAGTCGGGGTTTTCTCTTGTGAATGATGCTACCGAAGATGCTACCGAAGATGCTATCGAAGATCACGTGAGAGATTCAGAGTGTATGGTCTCCAAACTAGAGGTAAGCATGGAAATGGAGGTAAATATGGTTTGGAGTGCATTTTCTTGACTTCATATTGAAAGTTTTAATTTTGTGTGATAATTGTATCAACATTAAAAAAATGCATCTATATTTTAGGAAAACGCTTACTTTCGACAGTTCAAAAGTTGTCTCTCTCCTTTTATCGGGAAAATCTCTTGTTTCTGGGCGATAATGCCCCAGCTCATACTGCAGAATTAACGAAAAAAGGGGTTGAATAATAACGCTTTTCAGACACGGTTCTAGCTCGAACAAAGTCATCATCTTAACCCAATTAATAACTTGTAGAGCACATTAAAAAGAAAACTGGCTGGTAGAAAATCTGCAAACAAAAATCATTATGGAAGCAGTAAAAAAGGAGTGAAAAATTATCACTTTGCAACAATGTCAGATACTGACAGAATTCCCAAATTAATAGCTTTGTTACGAAATACTCATAGGGAGAGGGCTATCCCGTATTAGTTAAATTCCAATTTGCTAATGTGAGTGTTTGCAGATTTTATTCAAAATAAGTATGTAAAATAAGCCAAGCTCAGTTTCATTCATCTCTTTTACAGAATATATATATAAAATTGGTCAAGCTAAATATATAAATAGATATATAAAATAAATTCAAGCTTATTCGGTAGTAAAAAAAGTTTATATATATATATATATATGATTAGATAGTGCTCAATACTAATATTGTCATTAGTAGATTAATATTTTTCTTACTACTAAGCGGGCAGCGGATTGACGCAGATGGGAGATGTCGGACTATGTAAGCCGTGGTTATGGTTTCAATTCTCAGCGTTGATGTGCTAGCTGTGTCTAAGTCACACTAAAGAGTCGTACGGACAAACCAAGTGTCTGGATAAACTTACAGTACGAATTTCTATCAAACCCGTATTTACACGTCTCAATCGCACAGCTGTTCCGTTAACAACGTTGGGTTACAAGACCCGGGTTTGTAAGTGCGAAGCTGTCGGGAGGAAGACCAATTGTAAAAGCTATACTGATGAACTTTTAAAAGACGAAACAATCTATAGGTTTCTCCCCTGGTTGAGTGAACATTGCAGATGTAATTTACAGTACAATTGTTTATTAACCGTATTTGCACGTCTCAATCGCGCAGCTAGTCTGCTGACCAAAGGGGTTAATGGCATTGGGCTACAAGACCCAAGGATGTAAGATCGAACCCATCGGTAAAATCTGTACAGATGAATCTTCAAACGACAAAATAAACCTGTCTATAGATAAAAATAATATTTAATTATTGTGATTTCACCTAACTTAGCAGCAGCAAAATTGCCTTGCCGACCGTCATCTAGACAGTCGTGTTTCGATCACGGCTTGAGGCAGTTGCTTATCTAGCCGCACTGAAAAGCTGTGACAGGGCGAAACTGTCTTTCTGTGGGTGACTATATATATATATATATATATATATATATATATATATATATATATATATATATATATATGAATATTTACATATTTGTATGTACAGGATTCACTCGTTAAATTATTATTTAATTGATTATAATTAAACGATCATTATGAATGTTAGGCGTAAAGGGTTCAAATTTAGTTGTATGCAAAGGATGTAAAAAAGGAAAACACTTTCGTGAAAGTTACTTCACCTCTGATTTTTTTTGAAATAGGTATTAGACATTAATTAATAAATATTTCCTAAATTTCAGTTTCGCTGAAGTATTTTAAAAGATTTTAACGGCATAATATAGGCACAGCCTCCCATCTGAAAATTCAAGTATATCAGATTTGCAATCGATTTGATACATAGTCGTTAGCCACAAATGAAGCCAGATTCCATGAATTTAGACATTTCTATAATCAAAATCACAAGGATTTTAGGCATAAAGTTAATATCGTTAAATCTTGATGTTAATATTCGTAAGCGGACAGAAATGTGGAACAAAGCTGTTCTGTTCAGGGAATTTATTTTACTTGCCCTGAGACTGGTATTCTTCTAATATATATATATATATATATATATATATATATATATATATATATAAATATATATATATATAGGCGCATGTGAGAGAGATAGAGGGAGAGAGAGAAGGAGAGAGTGATATCTGCATTTATGTATGTTTATGTGTTTGAATTTAAATAATGTCGGATATAATTAATAAATATCCCGATCGACTTAAATTAATAACAACCTAAATAGAATTATGAATTCACAAGAAATAATTAATGTCCGTTTCATGTGGTGGCCGTGTCTCTCTTTCGTCACTTCTTCATCATTTGATTAAGACTTTAACGTCAATAATAAGATTGTAAACGTGTCTCTCTTGAAGACGTGTGAAACGAAGATTGAAGTTCCCACGTTTCGAACCTCTTCAATATTATTTTAACGTCTATGTATTATTTTGAAATGATTAAAATCTCCTAACAAGAACGGGTATGTTTTGGGTTCGTCTATTCAATCTAAGTGTTTAGCCAATTTTATTCTAAAATTGAGCGTGACAGACCGATGAAAATACTAGTTCCAAAAGCCACTCGAGGATGAGTGTTAATGAATTTGTCAGGTGGATGACTGATAACGATTGTTGAAATTAGGCAACATTTCATTATTTAAAAAGACGGCTCAACAGGAATTTGTTTACATTTAACTTGAAAACGACTATGTTGTATTCGGCTAGAATTATGAACCCCACACGCGCCTATCTCTCTGCACCGTGGGGATCGTTGGCAACCGAAGACACACGTGTATGATATCCTGGTCGCGGTGCCAATGTGTGAACCCCACTTGCGCGCACAGTCTTGCCAGACCATGAACACACTTCAGCCGATCGTCGTAATGGCAATAAAAAAATATGTCGATCGAAATTTCTCTAGGCCGGCATGGCGACGATGGTGATGATGACTTCGTCGATCTCGTTGTCCCGTCCAACTCCCACGTTGAAACTGTTTATATCAGCAAGCTATCACGGTTGGCTCTGTGAATGCGAAAGATTATCAAAGCAGAACAAAGGGAAAAGAACAATGTTCAACAACTCGGTCGGGGTCTCTTTGTATTGAAGAGTAATTATTAATAAAATAAAAGAATTGATTTTACATTAGATTAATGTCTACCGTATTCGTAAAAGTTGTTGTTCTAAGCTATCCCTTTTGTTCTGTGTGTGTATGTGTGTAAATTCGTTTACAAGTGGTTGCTTAGTCACAAATTAACTGGCTAAGAAAACGATTAGAGTTCGCACGCCTTCGTCGGTGTGCGTCAGACGAACGCCCGACCTCGACGACGTCTCTACTCGTTCTTTTCTCTCGTGGTTCTGTTCTCTCGTGCGTCAAAACGTACATTCTCTTATTGAGGATGTCCATCGTCACACCCCCTTCCCCTGTCATCTTTCTCTCTGCGTCTCTTTCTCTCTCAGGGGATGGGGCGGACGCCTCCTCCCCTGTCTCTAAAATAAAATGGAATTTCTTTCTGGCCCGTAGTGTTATCACAAAAACAATTGCTTTCTCATTCTCGCCGTAATTAACGATGACAGGTCTAAATGAGTATCTGCCTAGTGAGAGCAGACCTTCAGTATCGCCACCCCAAGGCGTATTACTCGCTCAAACAACCATATGTCTTTTGTTGACATTTATTAGAATTAATGCTAAGATCATGGATTTTGCTGAATCTTTAACTTCACATCTGGACTGCTTCTTCCTGTTGTAGCGGTGATTGCTATTGACTGGCAAACACGACTCTGCTAGACTGGCCAGCGCATTTTTCCGTTGTTTGAATAAGCTCGTTTCTACCTCGAATATATACTAGTTTTATATCTCCACTTCGTCTCTACGCAGGGCCTAGCATCATCACCAAGATGCATACTAGCGCGTAACCAGGGTACCCGATCCTCATGGGGCCCCAGACACTTTGTCACAGAAAACAGCCCTGCGGTATTGCGTTTAACAGACGAGTAGCTATAAAAAAGAAACTCTGCTAATGGAAAGTACACAGACGGGGAAATGGAAATTATTGACGGTGGTTCTAGCTGTACGTGTTTTAGTTGTGAATTTTTTACGGGGGGCCATAGATTAGAGCTCAACCGAGCACCTACCATGACAATAACGATACAGTAAAGAAAGACTAGCAACATCTCTTCTGTGGGAATGTGGCTGTAGAGAAGAGAAGAGGACATCCTTCACTAGATTCCGAAGTCGATTTTCTATTCTGTCATGACAGCGCCACCTCTAGATGTGACAACAGAACTCCATCTCATATTTGACTCTTATACAGGTAAAGGATTGCGTCAGGTGTGAGATACCTTCTGGAGCGGTAGAATTATCCAACAATTTTTTCAGCGACCTTGACAACTGATTTGATGTAAAATTTTCCATATCAGGTCTGGAGTGAAGGTCAGTCCAAGAAGCTTATCAAGGAAGGGGGATTAATTAAGGGAATAAACATTCATTTTAATTAGGGCAAAGTGAGAATTTGAGCGTGAAATAATAGAAACTTAGATTTAAAATCATTAAATGAAACCATCACTTTTCCCCCATTCCATCACGTGCTCCAAGTCGGTAGATAGACAATCAGATAGAGCTTGATGATTAATGCTCTTCGAAGTGTTACCATAGATGGGTGTGTCATCTGCATGCATGTCGATGAATGATCTTAGAATGGGTTTAGTGATATCATGGATAAATATCAAGAAGAGGGTTGGGCCTAAAATTGATCCCTGAAGCACGCCGACATAGATACAATGTGATTCAGACGTATAGCAATCAACAACTATTTTTTATAAACCTATCAGAGAGAAAGGATTTGATAGTTGAGAGGAAATTTCCAGATATTACATAGCTAGCAAGCTTGTTAGGTATACCTTTGTACCAAACCCTATCTACGACCTTTGATATGTAAAGAGATATTGCTCTAAAAACGAAACACTTGTCTATAGATTCACTTATCTTATGTGATATTACAGTCAGCACATCAGCTGTCGATCTTACAGAACGAAATCCATATTGCGTGTCACTGAGTAAGCTGTTTCTGCTAATTATTCACAACTTATTGATTCATCAAAAATTCAAGCAACTTACTCATGGCGCACGGGAGACTGATTGATTTTTTTCGGAGATGCAGAGGACAGATTTCCAGTATTTTTAAATACTGGGCAGAGTGACAAAGTTTTCTAGGGTGATGGGAAGCATTTCTCCTTTAATCAACGATTGAACAGCTTCGTAAATATAAGAGCTAGTTCTAATTGCAGTTTTTTTGTGCTATGATTGGAATTTTTTCAGGACTAGTTGCTTTGCTGGTATCCAGGTTATTGATAATTTTGGCGACATCCCGCACAGATATATGGATGTCGTTCAGAGTGTTTTTAGTCATAGAGGAGAATTTAGGTTTTAAGTGGCCCTGATCACAAAGCGTGGACCCTGATGCAAAGTTATTTGCAAAAGGTTTGGCTTTATCTGATGATGAGGAAATCACTTCTGGTCCATTGGTAATGATTAGTATAGAGATCATGTATCTCTTCGGGACTTTCTTTGTTATTCGCCAAAACTCGTGGGATCAAAGCTCTGTTCAGCCACTCTAGATTTAACGAATTGTGCATATGATTCACTCGCATTTTCAATAATCTTTTTGTAGTGCTGGCTGGTATCCTACGAGTGGTTTTTGTTTCAACACATATATTTCGTTGAAAGCAATTGAAATAGTGGTTTTTGTGAGCAATGGCGGCTGCACATTCTAGGGTGTATCATGACTGGCAGTTTGGTTTCTGTTGGAATTTATTGGAGAGTATAAAGCTCTCAATACCTATCGTTAACCAATCAGTTAAATCGGATGCGATACAGGACAATTTCTTTTTCAAATATAAAATGCAGAGGAATTGCTCATGAGAAAGCCTTGAGGCTTTCTCAGCCAGCCATTTCGAGCTTTACAGACAGACCGACAAAAATGCTATTTCGAAATTAAGAGTTATAGAACAACGAACATGCTATTTGAAATGTAAGCGTGACAGACCAAAGAAAATTTTATTTCAAACATAATCATGTTAGACTATAGAAAATGCAAGTTTGAAACCTGGCAGACCAAATCAAATCGCATTTTTTATTACTTCAACAATCTTGAGTCAGTCAAGTGCATATCCTAGGCATTTATTCATGGATATTTTCAAAATTAATACATCAATTTCAATGTAGATTGATCGGAAAGTTTCTAAAATATTCAGATTTATTGAAAAAACTTAAGCTTGACAAACAGAGTTTTAAAGTTAAGCGTGACCAGAGCACATATAATCACATTTTTTAAAATAAATTTAATCATTCAGAAAGTACCTAACTTCTGATGCAATCCTTCATATATATAAGAGTCAGATACGTTTTAAAATGGAGAACTGCTGTCACATAGGGAGGTGCTGTTCACGGCACTATTTCTTACCTTGACAGTTTTCAAAATGATGATCTATTATGCTCTCTAAAGCCCCTTTACCACAGAAGAGAGGTTGCTAGTATTTCTCTACCCTATCGTTATTTCCATGGAAGGTACTTGACTGAGCTTCAATGTTTGATCCCCTCCCGTTATAAAACATTGCCAGCAAAGAACTCGTCGAAGTTTCCTTTTTTCTTCTTTGTGTCTAACTTCAAACGGAGTTTTAATTACATAGCTTCTTTCCAGTAACTTCCAATGTGTGTAATACGTTGCCACAATATTGCTTCACTGAGGTCGACAACATGGTATTCCTCAAATCCAATATTAATAAATACTTGTCATAAACTGTCATCATACATCATCAGATTTCATTCACTTCATTCATTATTTGTATCCTCTCATGATATTTTTCATCATTCAACTTACAATCTATCGATCTCATAAACCCTTATTCTCGAGTGGCATTAAGCCTTGATAAGTGTTAACTCAATAGTAAATAAAACATAACTCTCGAATCATAGAATACACATGTTAGACTAATATTCAACGCTATTGTCACAGCCGACTGACAGACAGAGCCCCTTATAACTGAACGCATGACAACCGATCTCTACGTTTTTCATACAGTTTGACGATGTAGTCTGCAAAATATTAAGATGTATTGAATAATTTTAAGCGTGACAGTTTAAGTGTGAGAGACAGATCCACCGACAGAAAAAAAGCCTCTCGTGAGGATGAGTATGCGCATCTAAACGTTGGTACCTTAGATACACATAGTCCATGTTTAACGGCTAGATCTGTCTTACCCACTTTTCAAAACCTCCACGCAATGTTTCTAGTTTCCGGTGGACAATTGGCTCTGTCTACTCAATCAAAATTTATACGGATTATTTTAAAATTATTTTTCGGATTTTTTATATTAAAATAAATAATGTGTATCATTTGCATTATTCGGATTACTATTATCATCTTGGTGATTATTTTCACAACGTTTCAGCCGATGTAATCTCCGACTTTCTTTAGGTGCATATTTTCGAACTTGGGAATGTTTATGTACACCTCGGGTACCTTTACAGAATTTTGAAAATGAAAATTGGCTGAAATATTTTGAAAATAACAACCAAGATGGAGATAATACGTATACTTGAATTAGTTCAGTTATTTAACACCTGTTCTAGCGGATTGGTTTAATTATTAAAAACTCTTTGTCTAAATGCATCTTTTCTGATGGCCAACCTTTTGTTTCTCTTATATTTCGTTGTTTTTAACTACGTCCACGCTTCTCTCTGATAGACTCTGCCAGTCTGTCGTTCGATTTATCGTTAGATCCTCAGATGTAATAAGCATATCTTATTTTCGATGCGTCTAAACATCTCTATATTCGTCTCTATGTGTCGTTCTGTCTCTAAGACTTATCTATAAAGTACTATTTCCGTTGGTCTGTCACGCTTGATATCAAAATAACATGTTCGTTAGTTTGTCACGCCTGCGTTAGAAATAGCATATATTTGGTTTGTCCCCATTTACCCGTCTCCCCACGAGGGCAGAGTTAGATAAAAGGACGGTTTTAATGTGGGGGAAAATACAGTTCCACCACAAAAGCCACTCTGAATTGGAGAAAATATATAAATTGCGCCAGTCTAAAAGGAGTTCATTTTCACTGACGCAAGAGAGAAAATATAAAGCGCAGTATCAGAGCAGAAACTACACTTTGCCTCATGCCAAAATGTCAATGAATATTTCTTTAGTTTTTTTACACAAGTTCTAAATAGTATGTTCATTACTAAACTCGTAGTTTGAATGGGTGCATTGTAACAATATTCGTTCTTTTTATAGGCCTACTTAACTGACACCAACTTCAAGACTTACAGTAATCTTAGACTTTGTATATTTCCGAAAAGCCGTCGGATTTTCTTTTAAGTTATTTGTGATACATGTAATAAAATACGGGAAAGCGATATAACTTATGAAGCTTTGTTCAGCTTAGTATAGCTCTGTACACACATAGATTACTATTTCTAGCTATCTATAGACTGGATAATTCTTAGTCAATGGAGATCATTTGAGACTTATATTTGTTCTTATTCAATATACATAATCTTATTCTGGAGAGTTCTCATCCATAGAAGATACTCTCCAACAAGAGAGATAACTATGACGCTACCTTATTTCAATACTTGCACCAAAGACTAAATGCATTGTATCGTATTCTGTAAGTGCATTTCTGAGTACTATATCAGTTCCAGTGATACTAGATACCTTTTTCTAATGAGTCACCACTAATCAAGGCTAAAAACCCACCCGAGGATATAAGTGAATAAGATAGATTAAGAGTTGAACCATTATATTATAAGAGAACTGAAAATAATGAATAGTATAAATAAAATTAAATTAGGGTGGTTTATGATAAGTGTTTATTGATATTAAATTTGAACGTGGCAATTGTGTAGCCCTCGGAGAAGCAATCGTGTGGCAACATAGAAGTTCTTGGATGGAAACTCTGTTCATAAGAATTCCTTTTAGTGGTAGGCACGCGGAAGAAGAAAGGAATGTTCATTTGCAGCGGTAGGAATAAGACGAATTCTTGCTGTAAAAGTTTTACCAGAATGAACGAGGGATTGAAATTCAGTCAAGAGATTTCCATGGAAATAACGACAGAGTAGAGAAAGACTAGCAACATTTCTATTGTGAATAACAGGCTGTAAAGAACGGAATATATCATCACCCACTAAATTGCGAAGTTGATTGACGCAAATGAGACTGGCCCTTCTTCTTCTTTCGTGTGAATCAGATGATTCTGGTGTTGGCATTAGTTTCCCCGATAGTAAGAAATCTTCTGGAAAGACATCGGATACTTACGGAAAGGACCACGAGAAGATTGCCAAGATCCCTAAGTGACAGTGGTAATGTGGAACCGACTGGATTCGAACTTGAAACACCCAGGTTTTCAGTCTGTGTCGATATCCACTTAACCACCGTCACCTCCCAGACTGATCCTGATCAGTCTGTACTGATATGAAAAAGACTGATCGCAAGTATTTTAAAATACTGGGAAGGCCGACTAAGATTTCATAATTGATGGAAAGCATTTCTCCTTTGAGCAACGGTTCAAAGCTCTGTAAGGATCGTAATAAGTTCCAGCAGAAGACTTTACGGACAATAATTGGAATGTGTCAGGACAACTTGCCTAATTGAAATCAAGGTTCTTGAAAAATTTGGTAATATCTAGAACATATATATAGATATCAGTTCAAATATTTTCAGACATAGAAAGAAATTCAGGAAGATATATCTACAAAAGCTCTTTGCTTATTTCTAAAATAGTCCATGTACATGTAGCCATATTTTTTTTTTGTTCGCGTCTCTAAGAAAATTTGTCCAATTATTATTTTAGCCATGGTCAGTATTGTTTTCTGTGTGATGTTGGGGCATGAAGTTAGCAATCGTAATAGGTGAAATGTGATTACATTTTTGTGTTTTCCTCTTTTGCTACAGACTACAATGCGATGAACCTATCTTGCGGTGCAATGTCCACTCACTCCCCCTTCTCTCTTCCTCCATTCTTCCCCTTTTCCTCTTTCTTTTTCTCCTTTTCATTTTTTTCTATCTGCTACTTTTCTCTAGTAACTCTGCTTCGGCTATCTACACATTTTAAGTTAAGTACACCTCAAAACGGCATAAGCGTCTCTTGTTAGTTATATAAGGCATGGCAACCAGTGCATGCGTTTTACTTAAAATTAAAAATAACGGAGTAAGTATGGAAACATTGTGACATTTTAGCTCCAGGAATGAGCGGTATATTTTCTTTACGTTTCTCATATATTTTTCTTTATCGTTTATCGTTAGTATGTTGTAGTAAGAAAGTATCTCCTATTAACATCAGTCACTTTTTTGTACTTTTGTATATCTTGTTACATTGGTGCTTTCTCACAACCTAGAGCAAAAGCCAGGGTAAAATTGTCGCTGTTATCAACTGTGAAGAGGCAAGAAACTAATGTTTTCTTTCGTACTTACCATGAATTGTAAATTGTTATACTTGACATACAAGTTTACACACTGCACCAAAAGTGACAAAAAATATGCTTCGCTGGTGTGTGCACTAATATTCATATTAATATAAAATAACGAATAAGAAAGAAATTAAAAAGAAAGAAAACGTCTCAAACTGGAATGTTTTTAAAAAATAAAGAATTATGGAAATAGAGTGAGGGATTTTTTTTCAGAATCCAGTTTAGATAACGAGGTGGCGGGCTTGCTATTTACTTTCTCTCTTCTCCTAAACACTTAAAATTGTTTAGTCCAGCCGATGTTTACATGCTAAACTGTGTGTAACGGGGTGAATATATATTTATTTATTTATATATATACAAATAAATACGCATTGCTCTTTATTATAAAGTGAATGGCGGTTTCGTCATTTTGTAGGATAAATGTTTTACTCATATTTTTTTTTCAATTAAGTATATTTAATTAAATTGCATTACATATATGAATCTAACGTCTCGCTATTTAAAAATATAGTTTTTTCTAGTTATGTTTTTTAATACAAATCAAATAAATTATTAGTATCTAAATGCATCGAAGCATTTATATTAGAGTCACTGTTCGTCCATTGGCCACGCATTAGTGATGTAAGTAAAACACTCCATCTAAGTGAGTATTAATGGGTGCCAGTCTAGCTAAAAGGTGTAATCGGCGACAGGCTACTATACGGTCATGGGTTTGTTTCAGGCCATCCGTTCCATAATGAAAGCCCTCAGTTCTGCTGGAAGAAAATGATTGACGGATCCAGGGACAAAATATAACCTCGTCGGGGAAGCGGAATTTAAGAATATGGCGTGACTTCCGAAAAGGTGATCTATGGTCTTTTTTACCAGACTTTCGAGCGAAACATCTTCTCATCCCTCACCACACCCCGATAGGGGTAAAGCGGGCGAACAATGATGGAATGGTGGTCCGAACCGTTTATTCCCTTTCTCTCCTCCCCCTCTCTCTCTCTCTCTCTATATATATATATATATATATATAGAGAGAGAGAGAGAGATAATCTTTAGTTAATTAAGTTGAAAACATGAACCAACATTTCGATGTTAAAACGTCTTCTTAGGACTCTAAAGCCACGAGGAGGCGTGTTAGTTGGTTGATCCGCGTAGACATTTTGTAATATATATATATATATATATATATATATATATATATATATATATATATATATATAAGAAAATGTATTTAGACATATTTTTTAAACCATTGTTTCGTAATAGTATTATTATTTTATTTTTTTTAAAAAACCCATTACAATGGTGATGTAAAATAAATAAAATTTATTTTAATCTTAGCTTTCGAGAATATACTTCTCCTTGTCAAAAAGTGTTTTTGTTTTCTTCTTTTTCTTCATCGTCCGATGGAAATTGACTTCGGGTCAGAAAATCACGTTATGTCTGAAGGCGAGGTCGCGCAAGTTTGAATAAGAAAGGGTATTTAGACATGTAAGTGTACGTTAATTTTAGCTACTGTCTGTGCACTGATGATGGTAGAAAACCGAAACGATATTGTCTGTATGTTAAAAAATACGTTAATACTTTTAAATATTTACAGTACTATATATATATAGATAGATAGATAGATAGATAGATAGATAGATAGATAGATAGATAGATAGATAGATAGATTTAGACCGGGATTAGGCCAATAAAAATAAGCTCGATGATACTCGATTACAGGGTACTGAGCAAAAAATCATATATATATATATATATATATATATATATATATATATATATATATATCCAATTGCTTCAATTGTGTCCTAACCTACGGGAGAAAATGTTGACCGAAATAACTAGACGATCAAGATTAGATCTTCAGTTTCATTTGTATACGTGACAATTGAATTCCATCAACAAAGATAATGGCTATGTAACATATAACTATGAGAAGCAACGCCACGTATGATCATTTGAAATACATTACAGACGCTAATATATCGAACCGCTTTGGAAATAAATAGCGGCCGCTATATTGTAACACAATTAGCAATGTACAAATATTAATTGATTGATTAAGTGTAATTTATTATTCCATAACTAATTTACTGAAATAAGAGCTCCACACATTTTGGGCGATTGAGTATGATTTTCACATATTATGACATTAGTTGAATACCACTTTAGTGGAAAAGAAAGGCTTTCATTGACAGACAAATCATAAGAAAGTAGAAAATGAGATACGAATTGTGATTGTTTAGCGAATCACAAAACTCGTCTCAAGTAAAAGTTCCCAATAAAAGAACTGACTCTTTGAGAATTCACCAGAAGCTGTCAGTCAGCTCGGTGTGACAGACAGATAGACTGAAAAGCGGACAAATTGAAGACAGAAATTCAAAATTCCAAGACGAATTCTCTTTTCGAATTAGATTTACTGTAAGGAGCAAAATCACAAATTCCTAAAACCAGCAACATGATTCAACTTGTTCTTTCTCCCCTTACAATGGCAACAACTGGTTATTGTTATTGTTGTGAGACACTTGCTTGTGTTCCAATAAATATTAGTTATTGTTCACGGCAAGTGTTTCTAGCTTTGAGATTGCAGCCAAGTTCTATGGATCTTTTAAACAGTGTATGCATAAAACGATTGACAGAGCTACTAGCCAAAATGCATACAGTCCTCATGACGTCAGGCTACATTTAGTGTCGAGTTACCCAAAATTCGGAACTAAGTGACTATCCGTAACACGATAGGTTCACAATCGTCTTATCTTTTTCTCCTTCATTAAAAACGTATGAAATAATCTTAGATGTCCATTCGTAAACATTAATAATTCGGTTTGCCGTCATTTTTACTAATTATTTGCAACAACAAAAATAATAACTCGGAATTTTACCAATCAATTATGCAAAGAAAAACACATAACATGTTGTATCATTCCAAACACACCATTCCCGCTCATTTCCTAGCTGTCAATCAAAACATAATTCTCAAAAAACAAAGTTTTGACGAGACATGTTTTCCTGACAAAGAAAACGATAAAACGGCAACAATAAAAAACAGCGTATTCAATTATTCTATTTAAAATGTGACAAAAAGAATTCTTACAACAACAAAATATTCCAAAGAAACGGAGAAATAGTGATTAATTGATGGCTAATAAATATGGCTAAAATGACATTTAAATCGGAAGTATCTGAATTTTTGCAAAGGACTTAAGTCCTTTTTGACATTCGAATAAAAGTGCATTAAACTAAAAATAGCTAACAATACCGACCCTGTTTTCTAAATGATTAATAATGATCGGTTAATTAGTTTCAAAGTTTACCCCAAACAAAGAGAAACAGGCAAATAGAAATTGGTGTTTTATATATAGATAAGTTATTTACTATTGTAAAAATGAAAGTAATAATTGACGAATGATATTGATCTAATGATCAGAAATAATCGAAATAATAATCCAAAATTTTTTTATTAAATAAAAAACAAAATTAGGCGTTGAAAAAAATGGAAATAAGAGATATGAATCAATTACTGTTAAAATTGATAGAAACGTTTGCGAATAAAAAAATGGAGTTCCGGGATATGAAAATGATAAATAATCTCTAATAATTTTGTTTTTTTGTTTGTTTGCTTGTTTGTTTGTTTGTTTGTTTATTTTATTTTGTTCTTCTGCTTTTTTTAATCCTATTTTGAGCAGGAAATGAAGTTGAATTTAGAATTTTCGTATTGGACAAACTTCGTTTTTTATCTAAAGTGTTTGTTTGTTTGTCTTATATTCGTCGCCATTCATTTTTTTCGCTCTTTCTCTTATCATGTCGTTCTACGTTTTCATTCATTTTTTTCTTTCTTAATTTATTTATTTATTTTTCTAATTCTCTTTCTAGATCCGAGACACAACACTAAACTGAATATCACACTTTACCCTCATCTAACCCTCCTGAAATTAATATTACCCGATTCTTTTTACCTTTTCGATTTTTTTCATTTGTCACTCTTCTGTCCAGCCAACCCTATAAATTACTCAAAAACCGTTTACCTCAACCTGATTCTGATATCAAATGATGAGACCCAAATTTGAGGGTATGGATGAATGTGGGGCCACCCCTTAGTTTCTATTTGTAGCATGTCTTTTCTGGTGCTGAGTAGTGGTGTCTGTCATCTATAGTTACTTAAAATCTAACGTTTGTAGATTAATTCACAAAGTATGTCTACAAAACAAATGAATTTATAAATATTTGAAGATATTGAAAACTTGAAGCATAAAAACAACGGTTGGTATACTGTCGAACAAAACAATAGAATCAAATAATCTTTTTCCTATGTCGCCTTCTTATTATCCTTTCTTTCTACTTTCGTTTTGTTTTTGTTTCTTTTTATTTTCTTCTGTTGCGTCTTCTTTTTCTACTTCATTTATCAACGTGTAGGTTCGCGGGGGGGGGGGGAAGTTCATACAGACCGTGACTGGCGACTCGGTGTGCTGTGTTCGAGTGTTGTCGGTTCTATGAAACTACTTTCGTTATAGATGTTGGCAACCTTCACTTGGTCCTTCTTATGAAGAACCGATTTAAAATAGTAATTGATGGAAACCAATACCAGCAAAACAGAACTTAAACAATTCAATAACCATCCAAATGTTGGCGCATGCAAAACGACTACTCAGTGCCTACAAGTGACAGCCTTCCCGCTAACTTGGAGCAGCCGCTGTTTTCTTTTGACGTGAATGCCAGCGGGAACTTGAAAATGTTCAGGAACATGAAGGGAATGAAGGTAACTCCGTTATTGATAGATGACATGGGATCGCCATTAAGCCGACATCGATCGTCAGAAGACTTACTTACATCCCAGTGGAATGTTATAAAAGGCGGACAACGAATTCTTTCCAGGTGAAAACTTTGGAGGATGATAATCAAAATGACTGGCCATATTTCGTTCCTGGGATGGTAAGAGTGGGTCCTAACCTGACCTTACGGATGGAAGTGAAAAAAAATCTTAGGAATGTTTATCCTTCTGCTTGTTTTGACAAATACTCTAATGGAATGTGCTCCGATGAACTTGCTGCTCTAGTGCCTCGTCGACGTAAATACACTAGACAAAACCGACAATCAGCTAAATCCCATCAATTCACTGTGGAGGTCTCCATATGTCGGAGAGCCATTCTACTCCAATAGCTTCTTTCCTCGTGCTACCGGCCTTTGGAGCTGCCTCCCTGCTCCCTGTTTCTCCGACTGTAACGACATGCAGAAGTCTAAAACTAATGTAAACAGATATCTCGACGACACCCAAAACTTACACTCTAATTCTCAATAGGCCCTTACGTCTACAGTGGCGACCTGCCTTGTTTGGGGTGAACTATATTTAAAAAAAACAACAACCTCTGTCTTATCTTTTAATTATTCTTTCTATAATGCTATGAAGAACTTATGTACACAGCGTTGAACATATATCGTAGCTATACCGACGACACGCCAAGAAAAAATAACAACGAGAAGACACGTAGCGACGAAAAAAATAGACGATACGAATGTAAGAGACCAAGCGACGACACGGCCACAAAGAGAAAAAAACGAAAAACTACGCACGCATTTGCGTTATCAAAGACAAAACAAATAAAGAACGCCACCACAATACACATATTTCAATGCATGTTAAAATATTCGTCAATTTCGGGATTTAATAATATTTGAAAACAACTTTCTCAAAATACAGTATAATTTTTCTAATTAGCTACAATTTTCAATTAAGTCACCAAGTGAACCATCTGTTATTAAGTGTCGATCTATCACTTTCATCCTCTCTTTCTGTATGTTGTTTGAGTCTCGCTTTTATTTTATTACGAACCTACATTCTTTTGCTTTCTTTTCTCTCTCTCTCTCTCTCCCCCACTCTCTTGGTTTATTAATAGTTAAATATAATAAAGAAAAAGAAAGAATAAACCGTCGTAATTCTCCAAAAGGGAATATCGTCACAAGTTGTAATATTGTATCTAAAGAGTGAAAGAGAGTAAGGGTAATAAGGCGATATAGCGAGCAGAAAGAAACAATTTTGCTTTGGTCGTTTTATTTTTGTTATATTAAACTGGCTTTGCAAACATATTTTTTCCTCATTCAAACAATCTCATCCGAGTGCAATAGATAACACAATAATTAATTTTTCTAGTGTTCTTTGAAACATGATTTCACTTTGAAAATCTACGTTATTCTATATGAGCACAAGGATACAAAAACATACACCAACACAGACACACATTTATACACACATACTAGACCGCTATATTTTATCTAAACATAGACAGGTTTTATTTGTTCATGAATCGTTTATTTGCATCTAGTGCAGGCATAAGTAAAATATGAGAATATTAATTAAATTTTCAAACACAGCAAATCTCTGTTTTTAGACGAAATTGATTTAAACTCTCTTGAAGATCGTCCCTAAGGAGATAGAAAGTACTTAGGTGAATACACTAAGTACAATTTCAGCGCCTTCCGTAATCAGTTTCAACCTTACGTTAAGCACCTGAAAAGATCTACAAAAGTACGAGTCAAAAACCAGTGTCTATATTGTATAACATATATATAGTGTTTGTGATGTGTTTGGTCTTATAAAACTACAGTGTTTATGAGATAGTATTCAATAACAAGTAGAGCTATATTTTAGCATGCATATATATATATATATATATATATATATATATATATATATATATATATATTATTTATATAATTTATAAATACATTTATTGTTCTATTTTTTTAAATTTTATCTTAATTCAATTTTTATATTTTAATGATTTGCTGATTTTTGAATCGGTTGAACCACTCCTTAATTTTTTGTTACAGAATCTAACGCGACAGCGGAGATGAATACTGGAAATTTCCGGCAGTGGATGGATCGGTGGGTTAAGTGTGTGCAAACATCAGGGGCCTACTTTGAAGGCGATTAGGGTCACAACCCCGTCACGTATTTGAATTATTTTTCTGACCTACGGTCGGATACGTTTTAGACAGGCCTCGTATATGTATGAACATATGTATATGCATGAGGTGTGTATCTATATATGTATATCTTGGGTTTCGCTTTATTGAAATAGTACGAAGCTGTAACAATCAAACTGCGTATGTGTTTTAATTCGTTCTTCTATATGTGTGGACATGCTTATGTATGTATGTATGTATGTATGTATGTATGTATGTATGTATGTATGTATGTGTAACTTTGTGTATATATATATTTATGCATTTTATATATATATATATATATATATATATATATATATATAGATATATATATATATATATATATATATATATATATATATATAAAGTGAAATAATAAAATAAGGTGCGAATATAATTTTATTAGAATTCAATGTTCAGGCAAAGTACCTTAAAGTCCTTAACTCATGAGTTTTCAAACAAAATTCTTCTCCTCAGATGAACATTACCGCAATGACATTACTGCATGTAATAAATTAAACTTTGAAAATATATAAAAATATATATAAAAATACATAAAAGTATATAAAACATCAAATATATCAGCCAAAAACATATTTTTTTGTTAAAGCTATACAGTTCATCCAATTCATACAATTTAAAACATATTCAGGAAAAATATCCAAGAGGTTGGTTGAAAAGTGATCCAGGTGGTGAGTGGTAGTCCAAAAACGAAAACGTTATCCAGGCGGGAAATCTGTTTGCAATCGATGCAGTAAATGACAGTGAAAAATGTATCTAAGGTGTATGCAAATTAATAAAACGATAAAAAAAAACAAATCATATGAAAAGTTTAGAAAACTCACTTGGGATTGTATATTATAATGTTCAAAATTCAGGGTTCTTATGAGCTGATCGGAGTAGTGCAAACCATAACTTCCTGGTTAGATGCAAGCTCCGCTAAATCCAATTCGAATAAAATTAAACTGACCTGATGTATTCGGCCATTTTTTCTTCAGGGTCCGATAAAAATTATTCCAATGAATAAAATTACATTCGAAGGTAATCACTCTCCCGCAAGAGTTAAGGACTTTAAGGTACTTTGCCTGAACATTGAATTCCAATAAAATTTGATTCGCACCTCATTTTATTATTTCACTTTTAGTTTTACTCTGTTTACAACAACATATTTTACTGTTTAGTTTTAACTGCTCTTAAAAGAGCGTCTCTAGTGATCAGATGTAAACGTGATTACGTGCAATGCGAGTGCAAAATAAAAAAATAATGTTGTTTAACGGCTAAGAATTTGTTAATGTAAATTACTACGCTAGACACTTGCAAAGATGTTGACTAGTCTTTTGAGTAATATTATTTGTTGTGGGGTGTATAGTTTTAATGTAAATGCTTAAATATGTTTAATCTTTTTATGTTTGTGTCGTGGTGTATTGTTTTTAGTTATTAACTAAAATGCGTCCATATGGAGCAGGGAAGAAGTCATAGTTTTTAAGTGTCGGCATACTGAGCTGGCGTCAGAAAATGAAGATTAAGCCTACGGGAAAGTGCTGTGGTGGTAAAACCGATGTAATAATACGTTATTTTAGCTAGCGGTTAAAACTCAACAATAAATGACGTAGTGGTAAACACACCAAGACTAAGCTCGTCTTGTGATTACGGTCTCAAATCGAAAGTACTAGCAAAAAAGACAGAAAACTAAACAAGAACACACGAGACTTATATACACCAATGTGATATAAATGCTAAATGAACCATTTGAAAAATTGAAAATATAAAAAGTCTCATAAAACAACTCCGTGTTATTTAATAGCAATTGCTTGAATGAAAATATGTGTATATGTATACGCTCAAATCTAGTTCCTTCAAATATTTTTTCCTTTCATTTTTCATCTTTCTTTATACATTTTCCCAATATCCCGGTCTTTCTACCGAAACGATCTACAATCATAAAATAGAATATCATCATTTGTAAAATTCGTTTATCTTTCCAGTCTCCTCGGTCAGTGACCTGATGATGCTAGACCTTCAATTAGATTCTAGCTGCAACATATATGCACATATGTAGCCACAATGTTTGTATAATATATATATATATATATATATATATATATATATATATATATATATATATATATATATATATATATATATATATATAAGAAGGTAGTGCAGTATTAGTGCAGTTCCAACGAAAAGAAGTATATATGTAAAGGAGTAATCCTACCAACATTTGTAAAAAGTGTTTTTCAACATTTATTCATTATTTTGTTATTTTATCATTTTATAATTTTATATAACGCGTTTCAAGCGGTGGTTCGCTCTCATCAGATATGTAAATCGATTTGAAGAAATGTTTTTCGATTTGAAAGAATATTGTTTCCTTTGATGAAATGTGTTATTGTTTGGTCTTTCTGCGCATGTGTGCGTTTGCGTGTGTGTGTGTATGTGGTTTGATATTTTTATATTTTTTATTTCTATTTTTAATTATTTTTTGCTTCTCTTGGTCAAAGACGTGTGTGTTTATTAAGTACGTGTGATTTTGACTTTCATTTTGTAGGTCATATCCATGTCTTGAAGTGTCTTGTGTTTCCTTTTTAAATTTATTATTTTTTTATGTCCCTGGCGCCGCGTTGGCTGTTGTGCTCGTGTGTGTGCGTGTATGTGTGTGTGCGGTTAGTTTTGAATCTTGTACATAGGTGAGCGGCATACACACACACTCTCACACACACACACATACGTACACACAAATACATATATGTGTATATACACATACACAGGCGCACGGTTAAGTAGATAGATAGATAGAGAAATGTAGAGAAAGGTTGATAGAAAGATAGGCGGATATATAGAAGTACATGTGTATTCACATCAATTTCTGTATGCATGCATGCGCACACACACACATATACACCCGCGTGTCGTCCATACATTCTATGCATGTGGCCGCCCACACGCACATGTGCATATGTACATGTGCGCGCATGTGCGTGGGCTCCGTCTATATATATGTTAATCCCCGCCCCCATATGCATGTAGATGTATGCGATCCCCACCACACACACCAAAACAGACCATACAACCACCCTACACATCAATGGATACAATCAAAATACTCCAAACACTACCCACATCATCCATCAAAACAACTATACAACAATACCTACCTACATAACCTTACACAACAATATAGACCCCACAACTACTTCCACCATCAACAACCTCTACCAAGATACCCCAACTCGAAACAAGGAACTCACAATAACAACACATTCAAATATACTAAAATAAACACATATAACAACACGCACGACACCAATTTTCCAAAAAAACAACACAATCCTCTAAAACACACACAATATATAGAAAGCAATCGCCCTTCAACAACTCCTCAAATCAACGGAACAAACAAGACTCATCATTTTTAGAAACCCCTCCCCGAACAACAATCTGAGATTAGACAACTTCAAACCCAAAATCATCAATTTATCCACATACGCATTTACAAAGGAGAAAATAGAAATACTAAAATTAGGCCTCAAATTCTGGCCAACCCCCAAAAGCAATATTACAGAACTGAGAGAGCCTTAAAGAATTTGAACGTAAATTGAAACTAATTAAACACTAAACAATAACGAAAACAAAACAGATGATTCATTAGTGAGAAACAAATATTTCCCTAACAAACACAACAGTATGAAAGAACTAAACACCTTCTTTGAAAACCTCTGGAACATCAACCCTCAGAGTAAAACCAAACCTACCAGTAACCTTACATGTAAACAGAACCAAGCACTAGATAACATCCTAAATAATAATAACATAATCATAAAAGAAGCTGACAAGGGCAGTGCAATAGTCATCATGGACAAAAATTACTATTAATCGAAAATTATAGAGGTACTAGAAAACAAAGATTACTACAAACCAATTAACACCAACATTGATAACAACACCATTTCAAAAATCACAAGACTTTGCACGACATACAATAAAAACTAACAGAAAAGAAAAGGATTTTCTAACAAACTTCATGATTAAAACAAACAACTTCTACGGACTACCTAAGATACATAAATGAAATGAGATAAGAAATGCCATCAACAAACAGAAATCAGAATATATTAGTGTCTCGAATCACAGTGACCTTACATTTAGATCCATAGTAGCAGGACTATCATGCTCAACAAGCAGACTGAGTAACTTAATTCACATATTACTACAACCATTCACCGATCAAGTCAAGAGCTACATAAGAGACGACATACACTTCCTAGGTTCCTTACCACAAATAATAAATGCCGGGACTAAATTAATTACATTTGACGTCAGCAGCTTATATAGCAACATACACCATGACTTAGGTAAACAGGCGATATCATACTGGATTGAGAAACAACCACAAAGACTACACCACAGATTCAACAAACAATTCAGCCTCGACAGTATAGACATTATTCTCAACAATAACTCTTTTGAATTCAATAACAAAAAACTATATCCAAATTATACGTACAGCAATGGGAACCAAAATGGCACCAACATATGTCACCCAAACACTGGCCTACTTAGAAAAGATCTTGTATGAAAATATAGAAGAAATATATGGGCAGAATATTCAAACTCTCTTCATAAAATCTTGGAAAAGATACCTGGATGATTGTTTTATGCTCATGGAACCCACGTGGGGGCATCAATAAATTACACAGCATATTACAAAATCTGCACCCAAAAATTAAATTCACCATTGAACAAAGTCAAACAGAACTACCCTTCCTAGATGTACTAATTAAAATTAAAAACAATCACATAATTACAGACATCTACCACAACCGCACAGAAACCTAAAAATATCTCAACTTTAGCAACGAATCTTACATAGGCGCCACCAAAACATTTAATAATAGAGTATATTTACATAATAACATTAAAATCAAAGAAAACTGTAAATTATTCGTCTCCCTACATTTGCAATGTTCCAAATCCAAAATTACACACACTTACTAACACAAGAAAAAAAACTTTATAATTAAATTCAATCCAGCATTGAACAGATCGTTATTCAAACTATCCACTATACAGACTGCATACATCTACATGCGTATAGAGGCGAGGATACACGCATATATGGACGGAACCCATGTATATGCGCGCATGTACATGTGCGTGTGGGCTCCCACATGCATAGACTGTATGGGCGACACGCGGGTGTATGTATGTATGTGTGTGTGCATGCATACAAAAATTAATGTGAATACACATGCATATTGGGGCGAGGATAAACGCATATATGGACAAAACCCATGTACATGCGCGTATGTATATATGCGCATGTGCGTGTGGGCGCCCATATGCATAGAATGTATGGGCGACACACTGGCGTATGTGTGTATGTGTGCGCATGCATGCATACAGAACTTGATGTGAATACACATGTACTTCTATATATCCGCCTATCTTTCTATCAACTTTTCTCTACATTTCTCTATCTATCTACTTAACTGTGCGTATATTATGTGTATGTGGGTGTGTGTGTATGTCGCTCACCTATGTACAAGATTCAGAACTAACCGCACGCACCCACACACACGAGCACAAAAGCCAATGCGGTGTCACTCCCATAAAAAATAATAAATTTCCAAAGAAAACACAATACACTTCAAGAAACGGATATGACCGATAAAATAAAGGTCAAAACTACACGTACTTAATAAACACACACGACTTTGACCATAAAGCAAAAACTACTAAAAAATACAAAATATCAAAATATCAAAACACATACACACACACCCGCAAACACACATGCGGAGAAAGGCCAAACAATAACACATTTCCTTAAATGAAACAACACTCTTTCGAATCGAAAGACATCTCTTCAAATCGATTTACATATCTGATGAGAGCGGACCACCGCTTGAAACGCGTTATATAATATTATAAAATGATAAAATAACAAAATAATAAATAAATGTTGAAAAACATTTTTTACAAATATTGGTAGCCTTACTCCTTTATATATATATATATATATATATATATATATACACGCTACCCTATGTGTGGAATATCCTGCCTAGGGAAATAATGGTGTCCACGTAGCGCAATGAAGTACTCTTCCGTAAAAGTAATTAAGTTCTCTAGGTTATCGTTATCGTAACTTTGTATACAAATGAATACATATAATTTAAATGATATAATTTACTCTACTCGTGTAGTGGGTATGTTAGTTCTTATTGTAAGACATTCGAACCGTCAGGTTACGTTTTGAAGTAATCTTGAATTTCGGAGTTGCTACGTCTAGCCACACTGACGAGGCGTGAAGCGACAGAAACAACTATCTAGGAATGACTATATATATATATATATATATATATATATATATATTTGCCTTTCTGGTACCTAAGGTACTAAAGCTTTTTTTTTTTTTAATGCAACCTTAATTCCTATATAATTTTATTTCTAGCTACCATATCGCAGAATGGTTCGTAGGTGTAGTGTTTAGATAGTATTTTATTATTATTATTATTATTATTATTATTATTATTATTATTATTATTATTATTACTAGTATTACTATTGTTATAAAGAATTTTATTTGATATGCAAATTACCATATCACACGGTAGTCTTAAGGGTAGTATATTATTATTATTATTATTATTATTTTATTATTATTTATTTATGTATATATAAGTAACATTTTAAGCTGAATTATTTCGACACTTGATTATTGGGGAAATGGTAGTTTTATCCGTACCATTGGAGAGCCATGCATATAACTGTCCTGTTTTTAAATCTCCGAAACAGTTACATGGTAAACAGCTGATGATCCCCGTGTTAATATTAGATGCTTACGTTAAGGTCTCCTGCTTTTGTTTCACTGTTAGATACTTAATCCCCCTTTTTATTTTATTTACTTACTATTATATATTATTTATTTATGAATTTTCCAACAAATGTTAAGTCTACACTATTTTGGATTTAGTTAGTTCCTCTGGGAATTTAAACTGCATTCTCCTTTTTTTTGTCTTTTTGTTTAAAATAACTCAAAGCTTCTTTAGACTATATATATATATATATATATATATATATATATATATATATATATATATATATATATATATATATATATAGTAAGTTATGAAAATATATTTATGGCAATTAAGATACACAGAGGCTCCAGCGTTTCATTTCCGGTGGGAATCTTCAGGTTTAAATGCATGGAGTTAGTTTTACCGGGTTTTTTTATATACACGGCTAGCTAGTTAATCAATCAGGGTCTTTGGGCTTCTCACGAACAAAGGTCCGGTTAGTTTTACTTCCTATTTTCTGTTCTATCGTTCTGTTTTTTATAGAGTGCACTATATACTGTTTATTTGCTGTGTCAATATAATGGGTTAACTTATTTTAACACGTGGTTTCTAGTATTTCTATTTTAGGTTTAAGTTTTAAGGTTTTTACATTTTAGTTTAGTTTAGTTTTTTTACTTATTTGTTTGTTTATTTATTTACATGCCAGTACATGTAGAAATTTAGAGACCTCTATAATATGCTTTTATTGATTGGTCGGTCTGTCACGCTTAAATTGAAACGCAATTTACATAGCTAAACACCAAGATTGAATGAACGCAGCTTACGAATGCTATGTGTTTATTAGCGTAGCGTTCTAATATGATTGCAGGAAGACACCTTATAATAACTTTGTTGGCCCGTGCGGATTTAAACGTCAATCCAATTAATTGTCCACTCATTTTTCCCATATCTCGTGGGTTCAAATTACCATTCACACACAAAATCATTCATTTTATCACAAAACGATTCTCTATAATACTGTAACTAAGTGAATATATATATATATATATATATATATATATATATATATATATATATATATATATATATATACTAGTGGAACTCCATAGAAATTCCT
This sequence comes from Sepiola atlantica, assembly GCA_963556195.1. Taxonomy (NCBI): domain Eukaryota; kingdom Metazoa; phylum Mollusca; class Cephalopoda; order Sepiida; family Sepiolidae; genus Sepiola; species Sepiola atlantica. The sequence continues at coordinate 136,368,068 of OY744522.1, forward strand.
TGATACTTTCTATATCAATGTGTTTAACTTATTGTCTCAGTTTATTTTTAGGAAATATATGGCTCTTACTGGTTCCGTAAAAATCATTGCCATTATCAGCTGAATATTCTTTAAATAAATAAAAGAATAGGTCTCTTCTTTATTTATTTATTTGAAATTGTAGCAATTTAAATATGTTTTATACAATAGTCTGTCTTCATAGCGTAGAAATAATTGTCAGCAAAATATTCTTCAAATCAATAAAACGATGGTCACTTTTTGAAATGTATTCATTTAAAATTGAACTGTTTTAATCGATGGGCGGCATAGCTTGATTTTTTACTTCAATTTGACCCAAACAAAGCACACTTCCATTGAGACGTAAGGTATTAAGTCAATTAGGGGTCAGATTTATAGGAGCACCCTAAGTGGGGAGTTGTGCAGCAAGATGCCTGCACACATTGCATTTTAATTTCTGCATATTAGTACAGTCAGGGAAACAAATAGAAGGGTAGGAATTCCAAAGCCAAGCGGTTCGAGGAAAGAAGCTATTAGAGTAGAAAGCCTTCTGTACCCTGAGAACCTTTACTATGAAGTGATGTGATGTTGCTGCTTGTCGAGTTTAGCATAAGTGCATCAAGTTTGTCAGGTCACATTCTGTTGAATTACTTGTAAAAAAATCACATGGATGCGACATAGCGGCGATGAGAAGGAGCTAAAATTTGGTAAATAATGTGGGGCATAATAGGTTAGAGACTCTTTTTTTACCCTGTTCAAGGGTGAAAGACTAATGGTTATTGCAAAAGCCAAGATGTGGCAATAATAGACCATGTATCGGCGAATGTTGAGCTTGTAAGTATATAAGATACTGGCAGGTATGAGAAGTTTTCTAGTCCGTTAGAGAGAGCCTATCTTCTTTGCAGCAGACTCGGCAGTATCTTCTATATATTTATTCCAATTCGTGTTGCTTGTGAATGTCAGGTCAAAGAGTTTGAATGTTGGACTCTCTGGAAGGGTGCTATTTAGCCATGGCAATCGCTGGTTGGTAAGCCTTCTTATAATTGTTAAAGGAAAGACGCTTTGTCTTGATAGTTTTAAATGTAAACATCGATTTATGGACATTGCCTTAGATATGTGTGCGTTCTATTTGCCCTCATTTCGGCAATCGAGCGTGCTGTTATCAGCAAATATACCCAGTTCGAACACGATTATATCAAGGAAGTCGTTTATAAAAATCTAGGAATAATAAAGCTCCAATGATCGACCACTGGAGGACACCACCATTAATGTGATGTTGTTTAGATGTTGTTTAGATGTCCGGCCATCTCGGCCGACTTGGATTATTATTTTAACTAAGAAGAATGTGATTATATTAAATCCTCGTCCAGTAATACCGTACGAATTATTTTTTCTGAGAAGACCGTCATACCAGACCTTATCAAAGACTTTAAATATATCAATCGCTACCGCTTTAGATTCACCGCCTTATACAGTGTGTGGTATATGTGTGCAGAATGTCCGCTCTATAAAGTGATTGGCTACATCCATACTTTTGGTCTCAGAGAAGTTCAGCATTTTCGAGGTAGTAGACTATCGCTAGATTGATTAATGATCCAAAGATGTTAGGGAAGAGCATGAGGGGACTTAATGTTGCGGGTCATTTTTTAAAACAGCTACGACAGAAATAATTTTCCAGCTACCAGAGAAGCACGATTCAGCAAAGCATTTGTTGTAAGTTTAGAGAGGACGAGTTCAGCTCATGAGAGTATTTTTATTAATGTAGCAGGGATAAGATTAGGTCCACATGCTTTGGGGGTTTCAAGGTGGGAAGAAGTGATGATTAGATCATCAAGTCTGGTTTTTGTCTGGTGAGAAATTTGTGAGGGAGTGATTTGTGGAGTCCAAAGTAGAGTTTAAGGATAATTGTTGAGCAAAGAATTCAGGCTCATCTATTTTAATGCAAGCGATATCGTGGTGGTATGATAGTGGAGGAATTATCGATTGTCAATTGTTCACCACACTATTTTGGAATAATATTTCATAATATTATCAAATATGTTTATACACATGAAATAGTAAATATATATATATATATATATATATATTACTATTTCATGTATCCACATGAAATTTTATAAAAAGATATACATTTTATGTATCAATTTTCAGTATTTACTTCAACATTTTCTTCATTCTCTCTCTCTCTCTCTCTCTCTATATATATATATATATATATATATATATATATATATATATATATATATATATATATATATATCATGGACATAATGAGATAAATATATATATAGATAGATATGGACTCGATGAGATAGATAGAAACTGACTGCTATCAATCGATAGATAAATAGCTAGATAGACAGAATCGACTGGCGTAACTAAAGAAAAGCACAACAAATAGTTTCGTATATTGGAGAAATATTTTCTGAAAAAGGCAGAAAAAGGTGTACAAATACATTTGCAAAGTCCATTTGAATTTTAGCATTGAATTCTTATCTGTTGTGTCTTGTTTCCTTACTTTTTTGTTCTGTTATTTTCTACCTTTCGTTTGTTTTATTTATCGGAAACAAATCAGATTTGATTATCAGTAAATAAAAATAAAACATCGCAACTAAAGAAATGAATTAACCAACAATCGGGCTTTTCATCTTGTAATGATTTTCCCCATTCTAATACACCCCCGTAATTATAATACAGATATTCTGAAGATGCGTCTGTTCAATCTGAACATTAAACAATGTCAACAGATAAACGAAAATTATATTTAAAACTGAAGCCTGACAAATAAAGCTGTGAGCAGAGCATCTTATGACGTTGTTAGAACTCATCTAATATATAAAGTAAGGTAAGCCCTTTTGCCGACTTGTAGACTTCTTTTCATGCATTTATCAGGCTTACATTTGCATTTCTGTCTCATCATTATCGCTTGACTTACTATTAGGACGTTGTTGTCTATTTTATATATATATATATATATATATATATATATATATATATATATATATATATATAAGACGAAAGGAAAAACAAATTAAAAGCGGGAAGGAATCCTCAAAAACGAAATATTTACCTGTTTTCTTCGAATTGACGAACGTTTTCAGAAATATATATATATATATATATATATATATATATGTATATATATATATATATATATATATATATATATATATATATATATATTATAATTTGAAAACTATTAAATCCGAATTATTTTTTCGAATGTAACCATTATGTACAATAAGATGCTTTCATTTATCTGTACGATTTTATAGTTCCTGTTTATATACCTCTCTGCAAGGTCGGTTTTTAATGTGGGGAAAATCAAGTTCCCCCAAAAAGGGCGATCTTGATAGGAACAAAGATAAAAATGTCCTCAATCTAGAAGGACCTCTTCCTTCACTGACCGAAAACAGAATAGACTAAGTGCAGCATCAGAACAGATACTACACTTTTTACCCAACGAAAAGGTCAAGAATGACAAATTTAAGCCTCACGGACCGACAAAATTGCTCGCACTCCCAGTGAAGCGACACTTTTTGTCGGTTTAAGTTCTTTCAAAACCCATTCCTTTATAAAGCGTTCAGTTGTTCGGTCCTGTTCAAGAAAACAATGGGTTTCTTGTTAAATGACCTTTCCGTTGGATTCGACATCTTTGAGTAATAACAGTGGCAACTCATTCATAATACTTGTAGCATTTGGTCGTCATACATTTTAGTTTTCTTTCATTTAAGACCTTCATTACTCATGTTATACTCTTGGGTGCGTAATAATAGCGGGGGTATGTTTTCGTAGTTTGTCTCTTGTCACTTTCATAAAGAAAGAAAACGATGCCAAGGAAGATTTAGACTTGAACTGTATTTTATTTACTTAATTCAATTGATATTCATTTCCTTAACTATGAGCTGCGTTACAGTTATCTTCAGGTTGACACACGAGATATATAATCACTCCTAATTCTCTAGATTTTTCATGGCTATCTAGCGTCATTAAAATTTAAACAGCAAAAGGAATAAAAAATAAAAAGATTTCTATGTAATATGGGTTAGGCTTCCAACCTATATCTACATTACATATGTGGCTACATCTAATGTAAACGGTAATACCTGTAAATCATACTTACTAACTTTTTTCAATTGAAAAATCATATCTACGCAAACTTTAAAAGCATATTGCTTCCAAGTTAACTTTTACCTTTAGAGAACGAAGGTCATCGTTAGCAACTCTCTAAAATTTCTCTAATGTCTGTTTAAAACCAAAAACCAATTCGATTTTTATCTTAAAATGAAGTAAAATTAACAACTTTTCAAAGAGAAAACACATGTCTTCCTAGAAAGTTTGCAAAAGTGAAATGGAAATGTATGGGTTATTTGTTGGGCAGGCGTAGTCACACACACACACGCGCGCACACACACTTATTGAGGCAGTCAGTCTCCACTGCTACTATGGTGACAGGAGGAAAAGAGTGCGACATTTTAATAATCTCAAAACGTGCCAATCTGTGCATGTAAAGATATATGTAACGAAACATGAAAAAGGGGGATAATTTAGATCGTAAAGGCAAGAAACTCCTTAAAAGTAAAAGCTGTATCTTTTGACTCTCATATTTGCTTCACTTTTTAAAAAAACGTGTTTGTTTGTTTCAGATTTTGAAAATTAAATGTAATTATAGTGTATAATTTGAAAAGAGTGGAAGCGTTAGTTAAAGTAAAAACCAGTGAAGTATGATTGTAAATAGATTATGTTATGAGACTAAGCGCATATGACGCAATACTAGACCGGAACCAAACATTCCACCATTTTCATGTGACTTGTTTAGGAGCACAAAGTTTGACTCTAAAATGTAAATTAAATCTAATTGAAATAATTACATTCTATTCGACAGCTTAAAACATTCTCGCTTCGAAGTTTTACGATAGTAAGTGCAACTAACCTGGGCATTGAGATAAGTATGTGTGCGTATTAACAGAACGAATAGTGTGTACGGATGAAACAAATCCTTGATTACACTTGTCATATGACACGGACACATTATGAACTTTTGTTCACTTAGAAAAAGGCGAGAAAAAATCTAGAGGTCAGTATAGTCGGGCGTCTGTGGTTTAACGTCTAGCAAAATGGAGAATATCGGGATTATCTAGATATAAATGACCTACTTAAAGGTAGATAGACCACAGACTGTGCTTTATATATGCTATGGATAATGTGCATTTACCTTTCTTGTACTTGTATGTTGTAATGAATGTTTAAATGTTACCTTGCATTACTTTTCGTATTTTAGTACTTCTAATAATTCTGCGTAGGAACTCTACAAAGTTCAGAGCTGTTAGGTAAATACTCTTTCCCAACAAATGTATATAGCTGTTTAGTAGATGGATCCATGCATATACGATTGAGCGTAAACAAAGCTAGATATACTCCACGACAAAGTCAAGGTTCACTAAATGTTTTCTGAGAATCACTCGGGGAGTTATCCCTTTTGGATGCGACTCGTAATCAAAATGGGAATGAATATACTTATTAATACGTTTAATACAAAGACTATTTTGAACTAAACCGTGATAGACCAACAAAACTGTTAGTGACAACTTAAGCGTCACACACCGCTAAAATTATATGTTAAACTAGTGTGACAGACTAACCAACACACCAAGATGTGTAAATACATTTAACATATAATGCGTCTGTTTGATCTGCTTTATTAACGATGCAAATTCTACTTCAAACTGCAACTAATTTCAGCTGGGGATATTCATAGTTATATTTGGAGAGCTGGCATCTGGGAATAGGTCCACTGGTCGCCCCCAACTCCGATACAAATATGTTGTGAGGCGCGACATGAAAACGATCGACATCGATATTGGGTTTTGGGAGAGTGTTGCAGATGACCGCTAAAGATGGAAACGCATCCTGAACCAACATCTGAAAGCAGATGAGGAGAAGCTGATCACCGTTGCTGCAGAAAAATGTGCATGCAGAAATGAGAGTACCAATGTCAACAGTTTATGGACCACACATGTTTGTGACGTTTGCGACAGAGACTGCCACTACAACATCTCTTCAGCCACAAGCGATGCTGCTCAAACTGAGCCGACAGACAGGACAAATAGACCTACTACTACTACTACTACTACTACTACTACTACTGCAACTACACTCTGATAAACTATTGTAGCAATTTATCTTCAGATTCATTTTCGTCTGGTTTTCTTAACGTTTAAACGGTACACTGAAGGACAAAGCCTCTCATAAAGATGCGAGGATGCATCTGAAAGATTTATGGATGTTTTACCAATTCTGTTTTTATTTCGATACATTTGAACTTGTGTTAAATACGAGTATGGGGGTTACCGTGTGCCTATATTAGCTAGTACATATATTAGCGATTACGAGAGAACAGGGAATGTCATAGACGGCGTATTTACGGACACCACATCTCATAAAGATGCGATGACGAATCTGAATATATCTCCCTCGAAAGTATGGCAGCTAACGGGGACGAAATTACTATTTCTTACGATAACAAAACTTTGAATGAATGAAATGTTTTTAAGACTGTTTATTTTGAAAGAGAATTGGCATTACTTTCGAAAAGTGATACAACAACTGTGACGTGTTAAGGCTTTGCGCTCTTATTTGTTCGCTGTTTAGATCAGCTTCTGGTTTTACTGGTGAAAACACTTCAGCAGTTGCGAGCGCAAAAAGGAAGACGCAATTATTTTGAAGCAACATAATCTCATTTCTGCAACGGAAATATCGGTCTGGTATCTCGTCAATCAAGAAGCTCTTTCCGATAAATTGAATTCAATTCATGGTTACCTAAATTGGCTTTCTTCCAACTTTTCTGCAGGTATTCATTAAAGCAATAAACCTTACATGTCCTCCTATTCCGTTCGTCTCACTCACTATTGGTATCTATATTCGATTCCACATTTCTTTCGTTTCTCCTCCCACTCTCCTCAGCTCTGCTTCAGACACACTTATACCATATATTATTATACTAAAGCTGAGTGAATGTATGTTTATTTCCTGGTAAGAAAAAGATGTATGTAAAACTCTTGTAGTCGTAATAAGATTACAATGAAGGTTAAAACTTCAGAAGGAACTCATCTCCAAACAACACCAGCGCTTTCCATCAGCTGTTCTAAAAATTGACGCCCGTCAGCGTTAAATTAGTCTTTTTAAAGACATTTTTAAATTAGTTGTTCACGCATGACAATTTAATTCCAACTATGAAAATCTATTATTATGATCACCAGTTCTTTCTTCCTCTGGAAAACAGTCGACCGACACGCGAAAGACCTAATCCGCTTTGAAGCTGGCAAGATTTTATTTTGATCTCTATTGTAAAATCCCTAAAGGATGTATTTTTATATATATCGAATGGCACCAAACGCTAAAATGATTTAGTTAGACGTAATTAGTTATTAACTGAACAAATCACTAATCTCCCATTTAGTTATTTATGTATTTCTGTGGATACTCTCACTATGTTGATTTAATCACTTTCTTATACTGTGCGGTATCGTACACGAACAGTTAATAGGATAAATACAATCAAACACAAGGTTCGTAGATAAACTATATATATATATATATATATATATATATATATATATATATATATATATATATATTTAAGAAAATTGATAACATCGTTGAAGCGCACATAAAAATGAACGTATTTAAGTGAAATTTTGAAAAAACAAACACATGGTGCAATTTTAAATGATACATCATTTTTTTTTTTGCAAGCTTTCGTGGTAAAACAACTTTGTCAAGCAAGAATGTCCTATAGTTTTTTCTTCTTCCTCTTCATTTCGATTGTATCATCCCCGAAGGGTTGAATCATGGTAGATTGAGAAAAACACGTCAAGTTGTAAAGGGCGCTATATTAAAGTGAAGTCCGGTCGATGTTTAGCGCTGGTTGGCGATTTTGAATAAGGAAATTGACAACATTTTTGAAGCACACATGAAAATGAATGTATTTAAGTGAAATTTTGAAAAGCCAACACATGGTGCAAATTTAAATGATAAATCATTTATTTAATTTGGCGTTTATACAGTGTGGTCAATCCGTGAAGACAAATAAAAAAAAACTGTAGGGAAACGCGGGACTTACCTAACTAGCATGTGTGCATAGTTCAATGGGTCGGTCGTGGAAGTAAATGAATGAAGAAGAAAGAAACAAAAATGGCTGCCTTGTCTCTTTATATGCCTGCAATGTGACCACCTGATATGTAAATGAGATGCTCCTGGTTGGAGATAAAAGAGGGTTGATTTGTTGTTTTGGACGTTCACTTTGAAGTTGGATTTCAAAGAGATAAGTGAGAGATACAGAGGTTGGAAGTTATAAGCTATCTCGGCTCTTGGTGTGCGGTGACTCGAAAGGCAGAAAATGGACAAATTCGATTTTCGCTTGATACCTGAGTTTGATGGATCTACCACAGGACCGTCTGTTGTTGAATGGGTTGAAAAGACTGAGAAGATCTGTACACTGTGCAGAATTAAAGAACCAGCCACAGTCATTCCTCTGAGGTTAATCGGAGGGGCCTATGCAGTCTACCAGCAACTCGGGGATGAACCAGACTAGGATACAATCAAACATGGCCTGTATACAGCATTTGGTACAGATCCGTTTGTTGCATGGCAACAGTTTACGAGCCGGCGACTTCAGGCCAAGGAAATGGTTGACGTGTACCTAGCTGACCTACGAAAGTTGTCGGTACCATTTGGTGGAGTCAGCGATAAGATATTAAGATGTGCATTTTTAATAGGCTTACCTGAGGAGGTCAGCAGACTGTTGCGGACATCGTCACGAATTGATGAATTGACAACGGACGAGTTATTAGCCCGAGCTCGAAACATCTGCAAGGAACACGAGCCAATTGCAGCAGCAACTAGTATTCAACATGCAGCAGTCGAACCACATGGAGGCAAGGTAGATTCTCTCCCAGATAGTAATAAGCGTGTAGGCCCAGTGTGCTATAAATGTGGGGAAATCAATCATTTTGCTAAGGAGTGCCGAAGTGATAGGAGGTGTGTATATCCACGAGCACAGAGAATGGTACAGTGCTATCGCTGCAATAAGTTTGGGCACATATCTCGCAACTGTTCGGGAAACGAGGTTGGGGGCAAGGTACTATCGCCACCCTTGCCCCTTGCCAACCAATAAACACAGGATTACCGGTCATTGGCGTTAAAATCGACGATGTGAAGTGTTCAGCACTCATAGACACGGGGTGTTCCCGGTCTATAGTTAGTGCACATTACTGTCGGATGTGGCGGGAGAAACCAGTCGGTATTATGACAATCAATGGTTTATCCCGAGCATGTTGTGGTGAAGGGACAGTCACGATTTGTACTGAGAAGGGTGACACAGCCAAAGTTGATGTTCTGGTGATGCAAGAAAAACCCCTTGGCTATGACATGTTGCTTGGAATTGATGCGATACAAGCACTAGGAGGCGTCATAATCACAGCGACTGGAGGTGTAATGCTTGGAGAAGGGAAAGAAGTCTGTGCAGCCGTGTCTATTGAAGAAAAGGACTTCTGTGCTACGTTTGACGACAACGAAAAGGCGTGGACTGCAAAGTGGAAATGGACTATGAGCCAGGCACCAGATCGACTGTGCAACACCATTCCAGAGTATGAAGTTTCCACAAAGAATAGGGCCGCATATGAAGAAGAACTTCAGATATGGATTGAAAACGGATGGTTAATACCGTACCCACAGGAACGTCTGGGACCACCCAAAGGATTAATTCCGCTCATGGCTGTTGAACAACCTACTAAAGACAAAATTCGACCCGTATTGGATTACCGAGAATTGAATCACCACGTTGATGCTTTCACTGGAAATGCAGATGTGTGCGCTGCTAGACTACGAGAGTGGCGTCAGAAAGGGAGTAATGTAGCACTGTTGGATTTGAAGAGAGCCTACCTGCAGATACGTGTCCATGAGTCATTATGGCCATTTCAGACGGTGATAATCAAGGGAAAACGATATTGTTTGACACGTTTAGGGTTTGGCCTGAATGTAGCACCCTTAATAATGACAGCTATTATTAAAACTGTTTTGATGCAGGATGAGACCACAGCAAAAGCTGCTTCAGCTTATATTGATGACATTTACATTGATGAGGATATAATGTCTGCAGATGTGGTTCGAACAAAACTGGAATCGTTTGGGTTAATAAGCAAAGACCCTAAGCGCCTAAAGGATGGGGCGCCCTTGTTAGGGCTAGAGGTCTATGAGAAGGGCAATACTTTGCGATGGAAGCGAGGGAGCGCAATTCCAGAGTTACCCAGTGTATTGACAAGACGCATTGTGTTTTCTATTTGCGGTAAATTAGTAGGACATCTACCTGTTTGTGGATGGCTCCGATCGGCAACAGGAGTGTTAAAACGACGAGTAACTGCAGTAACCACAGGATGGGATGACATGGTGGATGATAATGCTCTCCGGCAAATGATGGCTGAAACGTTGTCCAGAGTACATAGGAACGATCCTGCCCAGGGTGAGTGGCAAGTATCTGGAAACGAAGTGCATGCATGGGTTGACGCAAGTTCACTTGCTACAGGTGTCGTGTTGGAACAATTAGGAGCTGTCGTGGAAGATGCGTGCTGGCTTCGTCCGAAAAATGATGCCCAGCATATAAATTTGGCAGAGCTCGATGCCACGTTAAAAGGGCTTAATCTTGCATTGCAATGGCAGGCCAAGGTTGTGCATCTTCACACTGACTCATTGTGTGTTTACCACTGGTTGACCGACACCTTAACTGGGAAGGCCCGGGTTAAGACTAGAGCGGCAAGTGAGATGTTAGTACGTAGGAGACTGGAAATAATAAAGCGTCTAGTTGACGAATACAGCTTGCAGGTGGACATCACTTTAGTTTTGTCAATGCAGAATTTGGCTGATAGCCTGACGAGAGTACCAAAGAGGTGGATTGATGTAATGAGGCAGGGATCTGATCCTCCACAACAGACATGCGCGACCGTAACAGATCAATTGACACCTGACCAGATCCGTACGATACATCAGCAGAGTGGACATCCCGGAATTCGGAGGACAACATATTTTGTCCGAAGAGTGTGTCCTTCAACTACAAGAGCATCAATCAAGGCAGCTATACGCTCGTGTGAAGAGTGTCAGCGAATTGATCCGGCACCATCCCAATGGCAAAAAGGAAAGCTTGAGGTGGAGGACAACTGGTATCGAGTAGGAATGGACATAACGCATTATGAGGGCAAGCACTTTTTGACCATGACAGATTGTGGACCAACACGTTTCACAATATGGCGCCTGTTGACACGACAGGATGCATTTAGCATTATACGACAGTTGAGAGCTGTCTTTTTTTAACGTGGTGCCCCGCTTGAAATACTGACTGATAACGCCACTACATTTCGATGTCAAGAATTTCAGAAATTCACGCAGGAATGGGGGATTAGAATGCGTTACCGATGCGCATATTTTCCCGAAGGTAACGGTATAGCGGAGCGGTGTCACCGCACCATTAAAAGAATTGCGGCCAGGACACAGTGTTCTATTCCAGAAGCGGTGTACTGGTATAATATGACACCAAAGGACGATGCAACACCAGAAACTGCCCCAGCTAATGGGATTTACCGCTATGAACAGCGTATAAAAGGTATTGATGTCACGCCATCAGAGGTTGGCGTTGTCAATACACCATATCAAGTGGGAGACAGTGTTTGGGTGAAACCCCCAAATGCTAGGTGCACTGAAAAATTTTGCAGAGGAAAAATAGATAAAATCATAAGTCCTCAGACCATGTTGATTGATGGTGTACCACGGCATGTAAAAGATATCCGCCCCTGTTATACCTCTCCTGATTCTGAGGATAACGAGGAAGATCACATACAGTTCAGGGATGATCCTGACTGCCTACTACCCCTACCGGTGAGCGTAGAAACACTACCTACAGAACCAGATGAGGGAATGATGGAACATACTGAGGAAGATGGGACCGAGGAAGTGATGCCTCCGGTTCTTCGAAGGAGTACCCGACAAAGACGGATACTGCCCCCATGCCCTGATTGTGAAACACCGCATAGGGAACCACGAGAGGAGATAATGGCACAGATTGGTGGCAATAACGGTGGTAATGAGGAAGATGGCAATGAGGAAGTGCTGCCCCCGATTCTTCGAAGGAGTACCCGACAAAGACGGATACTGCCCCCATGCCCTGATTGTGAAACACCGCATAGGGAACCACGAGAGGAGATAATGGAACAGATTGGTGGCAATAACGGTGGTAATGAGGAAGATGGCAATGAGGAAGTGCTGCCCCCGATTCTTCGAAGAAGTACTCGACAACGACGGCCACCCCCCCCTGCCCTGTGTGTGATCATGAGATCAGGGGGGAGTGTAGGGAAACGCGGGACTTACCTAACTAGCATGTGTGCATAGTTCAATGGGTCGGTCGTGGAAGTAAATGAATGAAGAAGAAAGAAACAAAAATGGCTGCCTTGTCTCTTTATATGCCTGCAATGTGACCACCTGATATGTAAATGAGATGCTCCTGGTTGGAGATAAAAGAGGGTTGATTTGTTGTTTTGGACGTTCACTTTGAAGTTGGATTTCAAAGAGATAAGTGAGAGATACAGAGGTTGGAAGTTATACATACCGCAGTGGTTAATCTCTTTCAACGTCCAATCAGTAATCAATAGTTCAAGAACAATTATTTGTACTTCACAGTCTATTCTTTCAGCCTCACTCTGCTCTCCCTACTGCTCTTCACCAGCTCAATGAAAAGAGTACAGTTTTTATACTACTTATTGCCCCACCTATGCAAATTGACTGTCAACCAGATCCATCTAGCTTTCAAATTCTCCAAACATCCAATTGCAAAGGGGGACAACTCAAACCACACTTTCTGGATCCATTCCTGGCTGGGGTAACTTTGCTAACCACACGCCCCCTTGATCTACACGATCATCACTAGTCAGCCCATCACGTAGTCGCTCGACCAACATGGCGGGCGTCTCTCTCGCCGCGATCTCCGCGGTGCCTCTTCGTGAACGTCGCGACTTGGCTCGACGTCGCTGTCTTCTTCCTCCGATGACACCACTGCCGGCCGCACATCAAGGATGTGTCGAGGGATGCCGTTGATGGATACATTGTTCGGGGACTGGACACTTGTCACAATGCCATTCCCCAGCGTGTGGTACAGCGAGCGTCAGGCGGTTTGATCCACACTTCCTCTCCCACTCGCACAGACGCTTGCTTCTCCCCTTCCTCCGTGGCTACGGGCGCAGTTCGGGGATGCCGCCACTCGTACTTGAAGACTGCCCTCTGTGGCACTGACTCCACTTTTTCCCCTGATTTTGGAGCCATATTATACCAGAAGACAGCTTCTGGCGGTAAAATCTGGCCACTTTCAGCTACAGCCTTGCTGGTTCTGTGATGCCGCTCCACAATTCCGTTTCCGCCTGGTCTATATGCAGCCCTGAAATAGCGCCGCACTCCCCAATTATCCAACACATTCTTCAGGGCTGCTGAGCGAAAGGCAGTTCCATTGTCCATTAGCACTTCCGTCACTGGACCCCTCTCCAAAAACACCTCTTCCAGGACCTTTGCAATCTCACCTGCGTTTTCCGTCTTGATCTCCCTCCAAATGGTCAATCTTCCAGGTCCACAGTCGACCATTGACAGGTACGGCCTCTGTCGATAGTACGTCACGTCTATCGCCAACCTGCTGCAGTTCTCTGCCACCTGAACTTCACCACCTTCGTGTCTACTCGGCGCATGGTCGACTGATTGACACCGGTGGCATCTCTCAACCACTGTCCTGACGGCCTTCTTTGTGATTCTGGGGTCCACCTTCCTGGCCAAGAACAAGGTTTTATCCACTCCGAAATGGTGCATGTCATGCAAATCCTTCGGAGTGTCTTCAGCCAAGCCACATATTGCAGCAGCCGCCTCATTCAGTGCCTTTAGCCAGATTTTCCTCATCCTTGTCATCACATCTGCTCTTTTCTTCGCTGAGGGAACAGTACTGATCCTGAGTTGAAGATCAAATACCCTAATCAGCTCCCTTAACGTCATCAATCGACGCTTCACAAGCATCTCGGCGGCGCCTTTCGTCTTCACCCTCCTTTCTCCTGTAGCTTCGGACTGAACCCAAGAGAACACAGTGGCCGAGTCGGTCCTCACCTCAACATTCTGTAGCCCCCATTTCAAGGCAAAGTTGATGCCCTTCATAACCGCATCCAGTTCCGCCACATTATGTGAGCCACGTCGTCCTTCTTCCGCAACCAGGCAGCATCTTCTGCAATGACACCACCTATCTCCAATGTGACCCCACTGCTATACTGCTTGCATCACACCACACAACACCTTCTTCACTGTTGGGTACGTGCCAAACACCTCTTACTTGATCCTCCTTCTTCACCTCTTCAATAATCTCTCTCATAATGTCCACAGTCTCTTTATCAACTCCATCCTCCTACTTCGCTCCACTAGCTCGCCTTTTCATGTAACTACATGCAGTCCGTAGCCATCCTGCAATCGGGTAATGACCCACCAGTCTTCCGCATATCGAGAAGAGTTCCCGCCTGCTCATTTTTTCAGACACCTCCGGGATTTCATTTCCCCTCCGGAACACTAACCTTCCTATCTGGTCCTTCCTTAGTTGGAGCCCTAGCGCCGCTCCCCCCTCCAACGATTCCGGGCGTTTTGCGATCAGCCCAAAGCCATTAGGTGCTCTACTACGTCTTTCGCAGTTGCTACCGTCTCATCACCCATAATGTCATCAATGTAGTTACTGGTGGCTCTTCTGACTGCATCCTCCTTGCTTAGCACCGTTTTGAGGATCGCCGCCATGATCTTTGGTGCAGAATTTAGGCCAAAACCTAGTTAGGTAGTATGTTTGGCCTTTGTATCCGACCAGCTTGTACTTCCAGAATTCCTGCGAAATGTGGATCTGTAGGTATGCAGATTTTAAATCCATAATTGCCGCAGCCTTCTGAATCTGCCTCCAGTCTCGCATGGTCTCTCCGCACACGTCTATCACATCGCCTCCCGTGTGACACGGAACGTATACGTTCAGTTCCCTGAAGTCCAGTACTGGCCGAACCTTTTGCTTTGTGGGCTGAACAACCGCCATTAACGGCAGCACGCCTTCCACCTTCTCCTTCCATGGTCTTAAAATCCCCTCTGAGATCCAACGGTCCACCTCCTTCTCAAATTCAATTCTTACGCCTCCTCGCAACGTATGCTCGTAGCATTCCACTCTGTTGTTCAGTACGGGAGGTTCTCGCTTCCATACCCACTTAACTGTCCATTTCTCACCATCAAAGTGTGCAGAGAAATCTTGGTCCTCTATCATGAAACTTTTGTCTGACCCGGCCGTTCTTGTTCCTCTGCCACCTTTTTCGGATCGCACACCTGCAGCCCCTTGATGTCCTCCAAATCTCACGGTGTTCCTATGTACTGTGACGCCCCCTAGTCGAACAATTGCGTCTATCCCTAGCACCACATCGACGCCCGTGACAATTTTGTTAATAACAATCGCCTGGATTGTTAGTGACATCCCACATACCATCAACCGAACGACACTTGTGCCATTGCACTTCACCTCTCTGGTGTCAACTGCCGTAATGCTGCTGGTCCCACTGCATGTGTCAACCATGTCTTTGGTGACAAGTGTTGAAGTACAACCCGTGTTGACAAGGGCCTTTGCACTTCGCCCATTCAGGATCACCTCTACTTGTGGCGACGTACCCTGAAGGGCCTTCATCGAATAGGTGGGGTAGCTACCGACGCAGTGGCTTCCACCTGTCCGTTTCCCTGGGGACAGAATCTGCTGATGTGGCCGACTTTCACACAGCGGTAACACGTGACTTCCGGCTTCGACTCCCTGCACTCCCTCGCCATATGCGGGCCTTGGCATCGGTAGCATCTGCCAGCGAACCTGGGTCTCTGCCACAGCCCTCTCGGCTCTTCGTCCTTCACAATCTCCTGCTGCAGTTTGCTTCGTTGAGCGACAGCTACGCTTCCCTGCTCACGCTCTTTTTGCCTGGCCAGCATCCTAGCCTGTGTAATCAACTCCGCCATCTCCATGGTATTTACACCAGGCAGTTGCTGCAGAGCTATGGAAATATGGTCTGGGATGCCATTTATGAAGGCCATCTTAACCATCTGTCGACGGCCTCCGCAATTGAATCCTGCTAGTCCCGCCAACCTCCGGATGTTGTTGGCGAAAACATCGACAGACTCTCTGGTCCACACCATACGGCTTAGTTTGCCATATGCCACAAATGATCCTTCAGTAAAGGCTTCCTTCAACTTCTCTTCAATGGTGTCTGCAAACAGCCAATTCTCCTCCCGAATCTCCAGATATAGGGCCAGAGCATGACCATCAAGATTCAGCGGTATCAAGCTGGCTACATCCGCGATGTCCTGCAACTTAGCGACAAGTTTAACCTTCTTCAGCCAGGCTACAACATCCCCCTCTCCAGAGAACGTCTTCAGAATTTCACTGCTGATCCTCTTTCCTGCCATAGTTACTGCCGAAATAGCTTGTGGTCAATCCGTGAAGACAATTAAAAATAAACTGGTGGCATACCACAGTGGTTAATCTCTTTCAACGTCCAATCGGTAATCAATAGTTCAAGAACAATTCTTTGTGCTCCACAGTCTCTTCTTTCAGCCTCACTCTGCTCTCCCTACTGCTCTTCACCAGCTCAACGAAAAGAGTACAGTTTTTATACTACTTATTGCCCCACCTATGCAAATTGACTGTCAACCAGAGCTATCTAGCTTTCAAATTCTCCAAACAGCCAATTTGCAAAGGGGGATAACTCAAACCACACTTTATGGATCCATTCCTGGCTGGGGTAACTTTGCTAACTACATACAGTTTAATTTCTGCTAATTAATGGCGGCCGAGGTGTACGATATCCGACTACGAGTGCATGGTGACTTGGAAAGCAGTTTCGAGCCCTCCGAACAACATGAATTAATATTCCTACACTGAAGATTGCATAAGCATGAAAGATTAATGACTGTAGGTAAGGATAATCAATATTTGGTATATATATATATATATATATATATATATATATATATATAGTAAGCTATGAAAATATATTTATAACAATTAAGCTGCACAGAGGCTCCCGCGTTTCATCCTCGGGGGGATTCTGTGTAGCTTAATTGTCATAAATATATTTTCATAGCTTACTACCTAGCTCTACTTACGTATCGAGCACTGTCGAAGTAAATACTTAAAACTGTTACATAAAAAATTATATCTCCTTATAAAATTTTATGTGGATACATGAAATACTAATATATATATATATATATATATATATATATATATATATATATATATATATATATATGTATATATATATGTATATATATATATATATATATATATATATATATATATATATATATATATATATATATATAACGCAAATAAAAATAACATACACACAATTTAAATTCTATTTCATTTAGATTGAGGGGTTTAGTTAAAGGTAGGACGATGTTATGTGTGTTTACAAATGATTGGGTCCGCAAAATCCACGTGTATTCTTGACAAAGGTTGGTCCGTCTATTTTTTATATGAGGTGCCTTTGCCGATAAGGCACAGTTTTTACATGCATTTACGATGTTCTCAATGCCCTTATCTATTTTTGGCTAGTATACAAAGCTGCACATCAAACGTTTCATCCTATTTATCCCCGGATGGCCAATGTGAAAATCTTTCAGGATTCTCTTCTGTATTTTTTTCGGAATGACGACTCTCTCGTACATCGTCGCATAATGCCAAACTCTCTGCCAAATGTTGGTTTTCACTAGCTATTTAAATTTTTGTACTGATAATATATTCATCATCGGGGGCTTCTTTATTAATTCCATGTAGAGTCACCGGGATATCTCTTACTGTGTTGCATAACATAGATGTTATCTCTCCTTCCGCTCGGTGTCTTCTAGTAGCTCTCTCTCTCTCTCTCTCTCTCTCTCTCTCTCTCTCTCTCTCTCTCTCTCTCTCTCTCTCTCTCTGCACCAGTTTAGACAATCCATCCGCGTGATATATCTTATTTATGGTGAATACTTCATTTAAAAATTATAATTCAGTAAAATTGTTCGCCATCTTTGTAGTCTGTTCTCTGTATACACAGGCACACCTTTTTTCGAACCGAAAATGGTGATTAACAGTTTATGGTCCATCTGTAATGTAAACAATCTATCGTGTATATAGCGGTGCAACATAGTTACAGCAAATATTATTCCTACAGCATCCTTCTCAATTTAGGAGTACTGCTTCTCCGGAGGAAGCAGGGTCTTTGATGAATACACGATGGGTGTATGCGTTCCATCCGACATTACATGAATAATGCATGCTCCTAATCCATATTAATTAGCGTCGCTAGTCATTATTATGTTTAAGTCTGCGTTGAATGCGTACGGAATAAATCTGATGTCAGCATAGTTTTGTCGAATGTATCCTGGCATTCGGGCGTCTACTCCCAACCCATATCTTTTTTTAATAGTTCATTCAGTGGAGCACGGAGATTATGCATCTCTGGGATAAAAGCCTAGTAGTAATTTGCCAGTACCAGGAAGCTCTGTATTGCTGTGATGTTTTCCGGCGCTGGCATATTCTTAATTGCGGTGGCCCGTTCTGGGTCCGGCCTTCTGCCGTCGTTGTCTATTACATAACCAAGATATTTGATTTTTTCTATAAAATATCACATTTTCTTCTTTAACTTTAAACCGTAGTACCGAATTCGCGAAAACACTTTTTTGACATGTTTCTGGTGCTGTTGTATGTATTTACAAGGTATGCAATAGCAAAATCAAGTTTGCCCAGCATGGTATCCATCACTTTTCCAAAAATTGAGGGAGCAACTTTGACCACAACAGCTAGCCTTTCGAACTTGTATAAACCGCGATGTGTATTTATAAATAACAGTTTAGAACTCTCTTCGTCCACGGGTATTATGGGGTACGCTTCACTCCGATCTATTTTTGAAAACAAAACTGCCTCTATTAAATTGTAGATAAAACTACCTCTGGGCTATGCAGTGGGTAGTGATGATCCTTTAGTGCTGCATTTAATCCCGTTGAAAAATCTGCCCAATAGCGGATTTCTTTTGAGTTCTTCTTTACATAGACCGTGGGTGCTGCCCACTGACTGTATGCCACTTTCGATAAGATGAAGGTCGTCAGTAGTCGGTCAAATTTCTCATCTATTTTGAAACTGCTTTCCAAGTCACCATGCACTCGTAGTCGGATATCGTACACCTCGGCCGTCATCTATTTTGTCTAATGAGGCAAAAGACACATTTCTATTTTTCTTAAATATGGGCTGGACTTTCTCGTTCAGTTGAAATTTGGCCGCCATTATAGTACATCGACCAAGGCCGCAAGAAAAAAAACTTCGGAAATGCTTTTTTTTAAATCCAGCTTTAGTTTATTCTTATTCGGTTGTCCGGCTATCTAATTTTGGGCAAAATGTATTTATTATTAAATTCCGTAAATAGAACGCTTGCACTCAATCAGTGTCGAAAAAAATATGAAAGTTTCTTAACAAAAGTATTTTTAACTTCTTGGGAGTTCCCATTAGAGTCACCTTTGTAATTATCTCACCCTCAATTCTAATTCTTTCACGAGTAACTGTACTGGCTATTCTGTTGGTTCTTAACAGGGCGGGTGTATTCAACCTCTTCCACGTATGTAGGTGTATTATTGACACGTCCGAGCCCGTATCTAATTGTAGTTTTATATTTTTATCCAGGATATTTACGTTCACATATTTCCTTATATTAATGCAGTCCTGTTCATTTGTACTAGTGGATTGAAGCTGCGTTTATTTTCCTCTATTCGTTCTACAATGCGAACTTTTGTGTCCGACTTTGTTACAAGTTAGTCAGGTCTTCAAACGAAATGGGCAGTCCATAAACCAATGCAGGCTACCACAGGGAAAATAAGGGCTCGCCGGCAATTTATCCTTTTTTTACAGGGATGGTGTGTCTGTGCAGAGGCGCTGAAAATTCATTTTTTTTGTTTTGAATTGTTTTCGAGGAGGGGCTGAATTTCAATTTTTGACGTACTTTTCTAATGTGCGCAATGCCAACTCTTCGATGTCCTTCGAATCCTGCTAAGCACTTATAAGTCTCTAGCAGTATTCAGCTAATTTATGTAGTGTTAAGTTCAGTTGATTTACTAATTTATTTAGAACCATCCGTCTGATCTCATCATCTTTTCCTGATACCGAAACTTGTACGAAAATTAATGATTTAAAATTATCAGCATTAAGTTCGGCTAATTTAAAATTGCCGTAGTGTTTATTGACAACTGACGCAAACGTTAAATAATCTTCCTTGTCCTATTTACCAAGTTTAAACATTTCCAGCGTTTGTGAAACAAAAGTCTTGAGGCTAAATAATTATGTTAAAAGATTTACAGCTTCAACAAAAGTCAAATCGCTCGTTTTTCGGGGTAAAATGAAATCCACGAACTTGGTTTGTTCGGTGGTGCTTAATTTTCGGAGCAGTACCCAAACTTTTTTAGAGTCTTCCCAAATTTCATAATCTGTTTTGTATAAATCCCCATAAGTGAATTATCAATTGCGTTCCAAACGCTTTCTGCAAGAAATCATTATCGTGTTCGTTACTTTGACCCCTAATCGATATTGTTTGCATTAATACTTCAATCTTTTCGTCGAATTCTTTCTTTTGTTCTAGTAGAAGCTGTTGAAATCTTTCTTCAGTTTCTGTAGTCTTTCATTTTGTCCTAGAAGTTGTTTTCTGTTCTCTGTTGTAGTTGCCTTTGATACTTAACCAGTTCTGCCATAGTAGCTTTAAAGTCTTCCATATTAAAAGGTGTCCTTTTAGAATACGGTTTTTAGAAAGTTTTTTTCTTTTAGATTACGCTTGCTAAACGTAATCTTAGTTGTAAAAGGAATATAAAACCATTTTCTTTTTCCTCGAAAAAATCACTGTTTTAGCACACTTTCCGCGTAGCCGTACAATTTGCGGTGGGCACTTTAGTCAATAGAGAAAAAATAAAGATACGGTTTTAGATTTTTTTTTCCTTTCGGAAGTCAATAACTATTCTCTTTTAGCGAGAAAAATCATGTATTCCCTTCTTGTTTAATATTAACAACAGTGTTTGAATAGCAATAGAAAAAATCAATGACCTTTCTTCAAATGAGAGAAAAACGTTAGTCTTTACGTGTTTTGGGAGTAGGGGTCCACCAGCAATAGCCAGTTTGTTCGAACTAGAACGTTGTCTATTGAATTTTCTCGTTGATTTCTGCAAGTTTGTCCTGTTTTTAAGGTTTACCAAAAAAGATAATATACTGCGTCGTCAGTCGTTGTGATAGTGTAAGTTCGAAATTCCACGTCATTGGTTGTTGTGGGGTCTTTTTTTTAAGGTTCTCAAGAAAATATTTAATGTGGCAGTTGTGTCGCGTGTAAGTTCGAATATTTCATCGCCAATTCATGTGTATTGTTTAGAGTCCGGAATGAAAACACGAACACGGGGTTTAGCAAAAACAAGTACATTCAAGAAAAGTATAATACAACGGAGAAACAAGAGTAGTGGTACGTCAGTCTTGACTGCCAATATAAACTGGTGTTTACTGAACACTGAGAGGCATATGCTTACAGTATTTATTGTGAATAAAATAGTACAAAGATCTCTATAAGTACGGAACCATAAAAACATTATATATATATATATATATATATATATATATATATATATATATATATTTAACATAGTTCACTCCCAAACAAGGCAGGCCGCCACTGTAGACATAAAGGGCTACTGAGAATTAGGGTGGACGTTTTGGGTGTCATCCTAAGTTGAGAGCTGTGCAGCGAGATGTATGTTCACATTAGTCTGCATGTCGATACAGTCGAGGAAACAGAGAGCAGGGGCAGGGAGCAGGGAGCAGGAAGGGAGTTCCAGCACGAGGAAAAAAGCTATTGGAGTAGAAGGCTCTCGGGAATCTGGGGACCTCCACAGTGAATGGATGGGATTTAGCTGATTGTCGGGTTGGTCTAGTGTATTTACGTCGAGGGGGCACTAGAGCAGCTAGTTCATCGGAACATAATCCATTGAAATATTTGTAAAACAAGCACAAGGATTCAACATTACGGCGATGAGACAAAGGCTGCGGCTTGGTTGATAGTGAGGGGCCTATTAAGTTCGCGACTTTTTTTTGGACCTTGTCTAAAAGGGAGAGGTTAGTGGATGATGCACCAGCCCAGATGTGACAATAATACTCCATATATGGGCGGATGGTGGCTTTGTAGAGATATAGGATAATGTCAGGTGTGAGGAGTTTACTAGCACGGTAGAGGGAGCCCACATTCTTTGTAGCCGCCTTGGCAATGTCTTCAATATATTTGTTCTAATTCATGTTACCTGTGAATATTAGGCCTAGTACTTTGAATGTTGAACTCTCAGGTAGGGTGTTATTTGGCATGGCAATCGGTGATTGAAGAGGTTTCTTGTAGTTATTGAAAGAAAGGAGCTTTGTCTTTGCGGCATTAAAAGTTATCAACCATTCATGACCCCAATCCACTAAGCCTGGAGGGCATTTTTAAGGATTAGGCCATTGCCTCGGATATGTACTCGTCCGTTTTGCCCACATGACGAGATTAGAGTGTGGTGCCGTCACCAAATATACCTATCTCAGACTCGATATCATCAAGTAGGTCGTTTATGCAAATCAGAAACAATACAGGTTCAAGGATGGATACCTGGGGTACACCAGCATTTATGTCATGTTGCTTAGATGAATGGTCATCGAGAACAACCTAGATTTTTCTTTTAGTTAGGAAGAATCTAATTATATTAAGTATTTGTCCAGAAATACTATATAAGTGAATTTTTAGGAGAACCCCTTTATGCCACACCTTGTCAAAGGCTTTGGATATATAAAGTGCTATCACCCTAGCTTCATCTCCCTTGTCTAGTGTATGATATATGCATTTAGAGATGACCGTTAGGATATCCGCAGTAGATCGTGCTTGTCTAAATCCATACTGGCGGTCAGAAAAAAGTTTAGCAATAACGAGGTGCCTGACTATTGCTAGATTGATTGAGGATTCAAAGATTTTAGCAAGGATTGGGAGTAGACTGATTGAGCCGTAGTCGTCAGGATCAGTTCTATCTCCAGAATTCTTGAAGACTGGTACCACAGAGAAAATGTTCCAGTTATCAGGGAAGCAAGATTCAGCAAGTTATTTGTTGTAGAGTTTGGAGAGGACAGGAGCCAGTTCAGCAGAGCATTTCTTTATTACTATTATAGGTATAAGATCAGGCCCACAATCTTTGGAGGTGTCAATGTTGTTATGATGTCTCTGACCTGAGATGGGGTGATGACAAAGCCATCAAGTGTGGCTTCGATCTTCAATGGGAGTTTAGGAAGAGGGTGGTTTGCTGAGTCCAAAGTGGAGTTTAAGGCGAAACGCTGGGCAAGTAGTGCAGCTTGATTAGTAGCCGTGCAAACGACATCATTGTGGTTTGATAGCGGGGGAATTGTTGATTGGCCATCATTCACCACATTATTGTAGATCTTTCAGAAATCGCGAGTACCTAGTTTCTGTGAGTGAATGCGTTTTTGGTTAGCTCTCTATGCCTTCTCTCTTCTTCACCTATCACTGCCTTACAATTATTTTTTTACTATATAAATGTATGTCTATTCGCAGTTGACTTATAATGGGCGAATTGTCGTCATGCTTGCTGCCTCGCAGCAATGACAGCTCCACATTCCGAGGTGAACCATTAAGGAGAGTGGGGTTTATTGAAGAATTTTCGCATGTCTGCTTTAGTCTATCCGGTTAACTCATTTGTCCACTGATGAGCTGGGGGTGGGAAGGTTTAACTCCATAGGGCGTCACTGATGTGATCTTTGATTGACTCAAAATTAGCCTGCTCGTAGTACTTCGTTGTTTTGAGCAACGGTTCATCAGCTTTTCGACGAGTTTTTTGAGTGATAACAATCATTACCACAATGTGATAAGCGTTCCCGATCGGGCGATGGACTTTCGCCACACAAGCCTCGGGTAGTGAGACCAAGAACAGATCGAAAAGTGAGCCATGCTGGTCTACTCGATCAGGGAGTCGGGTCGGGAAAGCGACAGTCTGTGACAGAGAGTGAGCTAAGGAGAAATTAAAAGTAGAGTTACCAGCTGCGTAAGTAAAGATGGAGAATCCCAGCCAGTCACGGTGATGTGCATTAAAAACCCCAAATACATGTATTTGGGCATTCGAGTCGAGTGAGAGTGGCATAACTATGCTTCCAGAGTCGAAGGTGAACATGTAAGACTAAGTGACGAAAGCACTTTCCCCAAGTTGCCCAGATAGAGAGAAAGAGGGACGGCGTTCATTGTTTTAGTATGGAAACAAGGCCAGACACTGGGTGTTTTTGAGACGTCCCAGCGCTGGTATCGCTGCGCCTTGCTAATAGACATAGAAGGAGTGCAAAGGCAGGGCGACAGGCAGTCCCCGTCTACTCCTTAAGCAATGTTTGGTTTGTAAACCGTATATTTTGTTCGAGATTCCAGCTCTAGGAATGTTGTCGATCAGGATTAAGGATGCCTCCCTCCCCAACGGTTATCTGCCAAGACGTAAGTGGTTAGTAGCAAGGTTTTATTATCAAAGATTTTCTTTTCTGAGAAAGATGCCCTGATAAGGTTTCCAGATCCAACACACAGCTGTGTCCGTGTACTAGTCGAGTGGTTCTGTGCCTATGTAAGTATAAGCGACGTTGCGCCTTGTCAGTATTAAATAAGTGATCATTTGGGAATACCAGGTGCTGTATGTGCTCCCCGCTTATCTCGGCATTGTTTCTAGTCGTCTTTGAATACTCCTTGCCACTGGAATCAAACAATGCCAATTCAGGAGAAGTGTGATTAGGGATTGTGCACTCTTGCTTTACAATTACACGCGAGCTACCCTTACATGGGGCGGGGTATCCATTGTCTCTCAAAATTGAACGGAGGTGATAAAATATATATATATATATATATATATATATGTGTGGGGGGGCGACATAATATATGCAATGGGGTTAACTCTGTCACGCGCTTAAGATGTGCATCACTATTAGCTTCATCAAAGTTATTATCAATAACAACAAATAACAGAAGAAAATGAAATATATATATATATGTATAGTTATCTCCAGATACACTATTTTGTAGACTTTACAAAAGATTGGAAACCCGGACCCCAATGGATGGCATCCAGTGCTTTACCGACTTAGTTAACGAAACTGCTACTTGTTTATAAGATAAATTATATCGTATTTAAATAAAAGTATACATTTATTTATATTTTTATCATACAGATAACTGAAAGTACTCAATTCTTTTTGCAGACGTGTATGGCTTTTACGCTAATGAAAACTATCATTTCCTACACTATATATATATATATATATATATATATATATATATATATATATATATCTGTATTATTAGCTATATATGTGAAGAGAGAGTGCCCAATATTGGTGATAGAGTTGTATGTTTAAGCTAAGAGGAATTATATTCGGCAACTAAATACATGAAACTATTTTATTTTCTTAATTTCAAAAGAAATGTAACGTTGAATAAATGTTTCGGTTATTTACACTTGCAAAACCTCAGGCAAATAATCCATAACATATTAACTTGTGTTACGAGCGAAAAGGTGTTTTAATATGCTGTTTGGTGAAAAGTAACAAAAATTCGCCAGTTCGCGCAAGGTGTTTAAATAAAAAGTTTTCGTCGATTGACAAAGGCCAAGTCGGAAAATTTCAAGCGGGAAGAGACGTCAATAGATCCGAATATTTGAAGCTTCAAACTGAGTAACTATTTTCAGTTTTTCATTCTTTACAAGTCATTTTCACTTGAATAATGATGACACGCGTGTCGTTTTTCAATGAAATTCTTCTTTTGAAAGCTTTCCCTGTTAAGGGTTATTACAGATGCGTCCATCCATTTGTGGGAGAGGCTTATGTTTTAAATATCATTTCGATTGTTCTGTCATGCTTCAGATGAAATAGTATTTTCAATGGTCTGTTATGTTTTAGTTTGAAATATAATTTTCATTGGTCTGCTATGCTTATGTTTGAAACAAATGTTCATTATTCTGTCATGCTTCAGTTTGAAATATCATTTTCATTCATCTGTCATACTTCAGTTTGAATTATCATTTTCACTGCTATGCCATGTCCCAGTTCGAAATATAATTTTCATTAGTCTGTCATGCTTCAATTTGAAATATCATTTTTATTACTCTGTCATGTTTCAGTTTGAAATATCATTTTAATTCGTCTGTCATGCTTTAGTTTCAAATATCATTTTAACTGGTCTGTCATGCCCCAGTTTGAAATATAATTTTAATTAGTCTGTCATGCTTCAGTTTGAAATATCATTTTATTTGTCTGTCATGCTTCAGTTTTGAATATCATTTTCATCCGTCTGCCATGCTTCAGTTTGAGATATCATTTTGACTGGTCTGCCATGCCCCTGTTTAAAATATAATTTTCATTAGTCTGTTATGCTTCAGTTCGAATTATCATTTTCATTATTCTAGCATGCTTCAGTTTGGAATATCATTTTAATACTATTTTCGTTTATAAACGCGCATACTTAATAGACGTATCTTATCATAGACAGGTCTAACATTTCCACAAGAAATATCATTTTTAGTCTGTCACGCTTAATTCTGTCACGTTTAAGTTTTAAATAGAATAGCCAGTTATCTGTTATGCTAATATTTAAAATAGTAGTTCCATCGGCCTGTCACACTAACTTTTGAAAGTACATGCTCGTTGGCTTGTTACGCTTTAGTTTGAAATAGGATGTTTACTTTGTCTCTCCAAAATTCGTTGCTGTACGTGCAGCTGAAATAGCCACATCTTAAAATAAGTTGTTCTGTCATGTGAAGCATTTTATTATCTGATTTGCATAAAGATGTCGACACGGGTCAGATTTTCTTGCAAAGATTGCTCGATCAACCTGAAAAAGAAAAAGCAAGAACGGGTCATCTTCAGAAGGGACTAATGACACGATTGAATATTACTATTCGATTGACGAAAAATAGTTCAAAAGTAGTGATATATAATTCGGTATGTTATAAAATGTATTTGGTCTCTGTCTTCGGATATTGTTTTGTTCTCAAACTGATTGCGAATATATCAACTGAATGTTATATGAATTGCAAATGATAAAGTCTATATGATGGCGAGGAAAGCTGTAACAGTTTCTAAGATTTACTCTCATCTAAAAGTAATAATAAAATGATTTCCTGAAACGTGCGTACCTATGATAAAAATTTAAAGTGTTGATTGTCGGAGCTTGATTATAATATTTTAAAATGTAATTATGTCATTATGTCTCCCGAATTATAATATGAAATCTCTGTTTAACATAACCTGTTAACAATTGAGCTTATTTGTCTCTGTAGAATTTAAATGCATACTAAGATCCATATTGTTGGATGGTATTCTTTTTATTATGTAATATCCTCAGAATATCTCGAATTGTTTTATGTTCTTGAACTTAAATTTTACTTATATATATATATATATGTATATATATATATATATATATATATATATATATATACGTATACATATATATATATATATATATATATATATATATATATATATACGTATACATATATATATATGTATACATATATATATATATATATATATATATATATATATATATATATATATATATATATCGTGTGTGTGTGGATTTAGGCAGCATTTTTCATTTAAGCAGACATTGTTAAAAATAACAGAATTCCCTGTCTTAATTATACCTTTTTTCTTATTGTTTACAATTTCTCTAATGAATTTATTTTGTGTTAAAATCAAATAAATGAATGTATGTTCCATATGTATCAGGAACGCTTTCGACCATTCGTCGAACCACCATCAGGTGAAAAAGCAAATGAACAAAAAAGCTGGAGAAAAAATACATCATTTAACTGGAAAAATGTATTGTTTTGAAGATGCATGTGTGTATGGAGTGATAATTGTTGAGATACGTTTTAATGTTAGTCTACTATGGTAATACGGGAAGTAGTGGGAAGATTTAAGTACGTTAGGGTTTTAGAATGTATTATATATGTAAAAACCGGAACTGAAACTTCTACTCCAATGTACTCTAATGGTTCATGCAAAGTAGAGATGTACGTTTCCTGGTCAGAGTCACACCGACAACGACACATACTAATGAAGGACTATTTGAACACAAGGTATTTATTCTGAAAAATAAAAATCAGAAAATAATTAATTTCACTGTAATTTAGGTGATTAAAATAGTATTTGTCAATGCTTTGACGTTGACGGATAAAATATAAAATATGGATTTGATTTAATAAAATGTTAGAGTATCAATTAAAAAATTCAGATAAGAACCCATTTCACTGTAAATAACTTAGGTAATTAACATAGGATTTGTTAAATAAGTATTTATTGTTTTAAATTTTAAAAAAAATGATTTTTCTACGTGTTAGGTGACTGCGATACCCCCTCTATAGTTGTAAGTACGGACTTACATGATTTAATCCTATTTCAATTAGCTGAATTACTTGTGATAGCAGAAATCTACCATGGAGAAACCCTGCAAACAACCTACACTCAGCAAAAATGTTAACAAAACAACAAACGTTTGACTATGTTAGCTCATAAAAACATATTACAAAACGCGTAATTTGTTAGCGAGAAGTGTGTATGTTATTAGCAACGGTTGTCGAAAAAACAGGTTTTGAAGGCAGTAAATTGGCAGATACTTCTGAGGATTTTACCGTTTTGTAGTAAAGTGTTGTCTATTCGCGTTTCTAAGAAAATATTTAATAGTTGACTTTTAGCACAAAGGAGTGTATGTTTTTATTGTGGATAAAAGAATCAAAGTGTAGTGGGTGGTCTTGAAAAGGAATAAATTCGTAATGATTTATCTACACGAATGCCGCCAGCAGAAGCGGTCATGTTGAAAATCTGTCTGTTAATTGGTATATTCCTCTTTATTCTTGAATGTAAGAAAAGTATATAGAATAGCAGACAAAACGGTCCGCAGAATTTAGTGTTTAAATCCGAATAAATAGTGAATATTCTTTGTTTAACATGAGAATATGAGAACCATTTTATAGAAGAAATAAAATAAGACATAAATAGCAGCAGAAAGTTCTTAATGACTTCGAATGACGGTCCGTTTATTTGATATCCAATCCGATATTTCATTTATTACTCGAATACAGTCGGAACGATTTAGAGAATGAAAACGAAATTGAAAGAGCGTTCGTTATTTATATTTAAAATCGAGTGTAGTATGTAAACAATAGTAAAAAAAAAATGGAATAATGACGATGATTTTAGTAAAAATAACTATATTATGGAAATTCCACAGTGAATGTGAGGGACGTGGGGGCATATCATTTTATGAGAGTGGGATAGGTAGTCTGGGAAAGTGGATATTCTGGAATAAATGTAAGACATTTTGAAATAAGACGAAATGTACCGATATTTTCTTGAAACACGCATTAAGAATTGCTCTAAGCGATTTGTGAAACAGATTAGCATATGAAGCTATTTGTTCAAAATCGATAATAACCACAGCAGCAGAGAAGAATTTACTTTACTTTATCATATATATATATATATATATATATATATATATATATATATATATATATATATATATATATATATATATAAGCAGAAATGAGCCAATGCATGTCCTTTAATCCCGGATTTTTCAAAAAATATATATTCCGCTAAGAAAGAAATAATTTGATTAGGGAAATAATCAGCTTCAAATATTTGTTTTAATAATATAAGTTAATAAATGATTTATATTTTGTAAAGAGAATATGAATAAATAATGGATAAATAATGCCCATAATTCTATACAAAAATTGGAATAGATAAAAAGAAAATGGATAGCATTTTTTAATTTGGCATTAAACAAAACATCAATTCGTGTTGTTATGAAGAAGCAAGTATTTGAGTGTTTACCAGCGTGTAGAGCAATATAAAAGTAAAAAATGTAAAGGATAAATATAACATACTAGTATCAATTATACACAGCAGAAAAATGCATCTTCCCTGCCGCATTAATTATTAGGGTCACGTTAGAATTCTGTTAAATGCATAAATAAATTAAAGATACTTATATTAACAAGAAAAGAAAAAAACACTGAATTTAAAATAAAATTTAACTTAAAAATTAAAATTATCGTTAATTCAAAAAAATAGAAAACGAAGCTATTTACATCATCGGTACTGTTTAGAGGGGAAGGGGCGATTCTATCAGATTTTAATTTTATTTAATTACTTATTGTTTCAAATGTAAATGCTTTTTCTATGATTAATAGGATATTAAATACTATATATTATAAGATTGGCTTGTTATTCAAATATTTTTTATTAAAAATGAATTTAAAGAAAATTTGAAATTAAAAAATAAATTTTAAATAAAAATACTCAATATTTATTTATTTTCAAATACAAAATAAAAAATAATAATAAATAAAAATAAACATTTTTTCTTGTTGAATGTTCAGAAAATATGAAAATAAATATGTTAGTATTTATATATGTGTGTGTGCGTGTGTGTGCGTGTGTGTGTGCGTGCGGCTATCTTCACTCTCTTTTAACCATTATATAACCTCTATTCCTAATATCCAGCATAAATTCATCTTTTGATAATACTTTTGAAAATATAGTCATAAAATACTCTTTTATAATATCCTTGAATATGTATTAAATTATTTCCCCGAAGAGAAATGTGTTGTACTATTTTTATGTAACCTTATGAGGATTAAAACCAACATATAAATGATACTAAACCTAAGGTCAAGAATCGTTATTCAAATGTTGATCAAAGTTCATTACACGATTTTGATTCTAGAAAAGATCTGACATTTTAGGCTTGAGCTGTAGGGGTCTTCAAAAGTTTGAAATTCAGAAGATCTTGATTAGTTAGTGTATAATGACATAATGTATAATCCAGTGCAAATTTGAAATATTTGAATTTTAAAATGGGAAATTATGTCTATATTATGCTCCCTAAAATTCTTTCCAATAGCCTAAAGAAACATCAAGATGGAGAATATTTATTAGCTGATGTATGTGACAATAAAGAGGAACACTCACCGTCACGAAAAAGAATGAGGTGCTTCGCATGTCGTGTCTACAGATTAAAAAAGACTTCTCTTCATAGGTGAAGATTTTTTTATGGTGGTCTCTTATTTGCATATGTGGAGATCAGCTGATATAAATGAAGAAGACAACTTGGATGCAGAAGAAACAATTTGGATTGGAGAGAGAAAGGAAGAGAGAAAGTGGGTTGCACGAGAGTCGGTTGGAAATTGAATTACAGTCAAAACTTTTTTTTATTTTTTATTTTTCTGGTACTGTTAGTTAACAAGCTATTTCGGCTTAAAATGAACAGCCGTTTTGACCTAAAAATGATTCCTGAGTTTGATGGTACTGGAGCAGTCGTTGAATGGATTGAGAAGGTTGAATTAGTGTGTGACTTATCTAGAGTGAAACTGCTTGTAAATGTCATCCCACTTCGGCTAACTGGGGGAGCATTCGCAGTTTATCAGCAACTAACTCAAGAAGAAAAATCAAATGCAGCCCGAATTAAGGGAGCTCTATTTACTGATTTTGCCGATGACAGATTTACAGCGTATGAAAAGTTCGAGGCACGTGTATTGCGTCCGAGTGAGACTGTAGACGTATATTTGGCAGACCTGCGGAAGCTGTCAGTGCTATTTGGAGGAATACCAGATAATGTGCTGGTGTGTGTGTTTGTACGGGACTTCCCAACCCTGTGAAAATGCTGTAGCGGTCCTCCTCTAGGGTGGACGATACGACTTTTAAAGAGCTGTTGGCTTGAGCTCCAGCATTGATGAACGACAATGCTGAAGTGGGGGAACCAGTCGTGGCTGCGACACAGCCTACCCGAATGACTCAACCACCTGTGGGCATGGGGCGATCTGATTATACGTGTTAGAAATGCAACGGCCTTAATCATTTTGCGAGAGACTACATGCAAAGGAGGCAGACTACCCGTCAACGATGTTATCGGTGTAACAAGGCTGGTCATCTGATAAGAGATTGTCCGGGAAACGAAGTTGGTGACGAGACATCAGCGTCAGTCTATTCTTCAGTCAAAATGTGAACTCGGCGCTACCTATTATTATCATCTATCTTGATGATGCACCATGCTTGGCTCTCCTCAACACTGGGTGCTCCCGTTCTATTTTGAGTGCAAAGTTATGTCGGTCTTGGTCAAAGCAGAAGATGGTGATAACTACATTGACCGGTGCTACGCAGGCCTGCTGCGGAAATAGCACTATTAGGATTCATACAGAGACTGGTAACGTTGTTACAATCAACGTACTGCTTATGCAATGTAAACCTCTTGATTTTGATATGTTACTTGGCATTGACGCCATTAAGGCACTCGGTGGCTTTCGCATCACACAATCTGGAAGTGTGGAATTTGGGGAGGGACAACCCATCTATGCAGCACTTTGTATTAACGAAGCTAATTTTGTTGCCAAATTTTACGAACAGAAGAGAGTGTGGGTTGCAGCATGGAAATGGTCAGCGGGTTATGCACCAGAGAAACTGGAAACTCGGATTTCTGAATATCCAATGTCTAATGAATAAAGTGAAAAATTATGAATGCTAGTTGCAGACCTGGATAAACAACGGTTGGTTGTCGCCATATAATCAGGAGGAGTTTGGCCCACCCAAGGGACTAATACCACTGATGGCTGTGCTACAGGTCAATTAAAATAAGGTGCGTCCTGTGATGGACTATCGTGAATTAAACACCTATGTTGATGCATTCACTGGCGATGCAGATGTTTGCACAGAGAAAATGCGAGAATGGAGACAGCAAGGAACGAATGTATCCGTTCTGAACCTCAGGAAGGCATACGTACAGATCCATGTTGAGAGATATCTCTGGCAATACCAGACAGTCATATTTAAAGGGCAAAGATATTGTCTAACTAGGTTAGGATTTGGCTTAAATGTGGCGCCTCTTGTAATGCGGGCTGTGCTCGAGGCTGTGTTAGCCCAGGATGAGAAGATAAGGGGAGCAACGTCGGCGTATATTGATGACATATATATTAATGAAGACTGGAGTCGACAGAATCCGTAAGAAAGCATCTGGACCTGTACGGACTTACTGGTAAGGGCCCATAAAAACTGCAAAATGGTGCACGACTGCTGGGATTAGAAATTTAGGCAGAGAATGGCCAACTGCGATGGCGGCGAGGAAGCAGTACTGTGGATGCGCAGAGAACTATCACACTAAGATGTATCTTCTCCATATGTGGCAAACTGGTGGGGCACTTTCCAGTGTGTGGATGGCTTCGAGTGGCAACATGCTTTATTAAACGTTACGCTACAACTGTTACACAGAACTGGGATGACAAGGTTATCTATACTCCGCTGGAGTGTATGATAGCAGATACACTTGCCTGTGTACAGCAATCAGATCCCGTCCGAGGAAAATGGTGTGTGGCCACAAAGGAACTGGATGTGTGGGTGGATGCAAGCTCGCTTGCTGAGAGCGTAGCTCTTGATACCAGTGGAGCCATCATTGAGAATGCATGCTGGTTGCGACCAACAAAGGATACCCAACATATAAACGTGGCAGAGCTGGATGCCGTACTAAAAGGACTAAACCTTGCACTCAAATGGAAGGCCAATGTGTTAAACATAAAAACAGACTATGTGTGTGTACCACTCGGTGACCAATGCGCTCACGAAAAAGTCTCGATTGAGCACAAAGGCCGCAAGTGAGATGCTCATTGGGCGGAAACTTGGCAAGATAATCTCACTTGTGAAAGAGTACATTTCGGTTGATCTAGCACTAGATCTGGCCAGAACCGAGCAGACTCCCTGACAAAAGTTCCACAGCGGTGGCTCAATGATGTGAAGAGAGAGATTGAACCAACACAGCCAGTGTGTGCTTTTGCCACAGGAAACCTGAACCCAACACAGCTGAACGAAATTCATCGACATAGTGGACATCCTGGAGTTTATGTTCGAAACACACTCTCTCTCTCTCTCTCTCTCTGACTAAAGAACATAGGTTAGCATCAGATGACCAAGACTACATGTGTTTTAGATTGACTTTACATCACAGCGTTAGTTACTTATATTTCTTATACCGTTCCCCTTCTGACCCAGGACTGTACCCTGCTAAACTCTGTCTCTGAAAGCATGGATAGAGAACTCTCACTTGACTCGAATGCCCAGATACATGTATTTAGGGATTTTAATGCACACCACCGTGACTGGTTGGGATTCTCCAGCCTTACTGACGCAGCCCCAACTCTACGTATAATTTCTCATTAGCTCACTCCCTCTCTCAGACTGTTGCTTTCCGGATCCGCTTTCCTGATTGAGTAGACCAGCAAGCCTCACTTCTAGACCTGTTTTGACCTCAATGCCCGAGGCTTGTGTGACGAAAGCTCATAGCTCACTCGGGAATGCTGATCACATTGTGCTAATGATTCATATCACCCTGATAAGTCGTCCAAAAGCTGATGATCGGTCGCTCAAAATAATGAGATCTTACGAGCAGGCTGATATTGAAGCAATCAGAGATCACATCAGCGATGCCCCAGGGAGGGAAACGTTCTCACTCCCTGCTGATCAGTGTGCAAATGAGTTAACTGAATGGGTAAAAGCAGGCATTAAAGCCTATGTCCCCATGCGAAAATTCTTTAGCAAGCCCCACTCTTCGAATGGTTCACCTCGGAATGTGCAGCTGCCATTGCTGAAAGGTAGAAAGCATTCCGAAAATTCGGCCGCCATAAGTAAACTGCGAATAGACAGACATTAATAGAGTAAAAAATAATTGTACGGCCGTGATAGATAAAGCAAAGAGAAGATATACAGAGTTAATCAAATAAGGGAATTATGTCACATAAGCTAGGTACTCGCGATTTCTGTAAAATCTACAATAGTGTAGTGAACAATGGTCAATCAACAATTCCCACACTATCAAACCACAATGATGTCGTTTGCAAAGCAACTAATAAGGCTGAACTACTTGCCCAGCGTTTCGCCCCAAACACCACTTTGGACTCGGCAAACAAACAACTCCCTAAATTCCCATTGCGGACTGAAACCACACTTGATAACCTGGTCATCACCCCTATCTCAGGTCAGGGACATCATAAAAAACCTTGACACCTCCACAGATTGTGGGCCTATTCTTATACCTGTAATAGTGATATAAAATGCTCTGCTGAACTGGCCCGTGTCCTCTCCGAACTCTACAACAAATGCCTAGCAGAATCGTGCTTCCCCAGTAGCTGGAAAATTGCATCTGTGGTACCAGTTTTCAAGAATTCTGGGGATAGAACTGATCCTCAGAACTACCGCCTAACCAGTCTACTCCCGATCTTTGCCAAAATCTTTGAATCCTTAATCAATCAAGTGATAGTCCGACATTTAGTTAATGCTAAACTTCGTTCTGACCGCCAGTATGGATTTAGACAAGCACAATCTACTGCAGACATCCTAACGGTCATCTCTGAACGCATGTATCATACACTCGACAAGGCAGGTGAGGCTAGGGCAGAAGCGCTTAGTATATCCAAGAGCTTTGACAAGTTATGGCATAAAGGGCTTCTCCTGAAAATACGCTCATACGGTATTACTGGGCAAATACTTAATATAATTAGATCCTTCTTAACCAAAAGAAACATCCAGGTTGTCATTGATGGCCGTTCATCTAAGCAATATGACATAAATGCTGGTTTACGCCAGGGATCTATCCTTGGACCTTTATTGATCCTGATTTTCATAAACGATCTCCCTGATGACATTGAGTCTGAAATTGATATATTTAGTGATGACACCACGTTTTACTCTCGTCATGTAAGCAAAAGAAACGCGATCATATCCGAGGCAATGGCTGAATCCTTAGAAAATTACCTTTAAACTGTAGTGAATTGAGGTCATAAAAGTTTGGTAACTTTTAATGCTGCAAGACAAAGCTCATTTCCTTCAATAACTACAAGAAACCTTTCCAACCACCGATTGTCATGGCAAATAACACCCTACCTTAGAGTTCAACATTCAAACTCCTCGGCCTAACCTTCACAGGTAACATGAATTTGAACAAATACATTGAAGACATTGCCACGGCTGCAGCAAAGAATGTGGGCTCCCTCTACCGTGCTAGTAAACTCCTCACACCTGACATTATCCTGTATCTCTACAAAGCCACCATCCGACCATGCATGGAGTATTGTTGCCACATCTGGGCTGGGGCATCGTCCACTGGTCTCTCCCGCAATGTTGCATTCTTGTGCTTGTTTTACAAATACTTCAATGGAGTGTGCTTCGATTAGCTAGCTACTCTGGTGCCACCTCGACGTAAATTCACTAGACCAACTCGACCATCAGCTAAATACCATCCATTCACTGTGAAGTTCCCCAGCTGCTGGGGAGCCTTTTACTCCAATAGCTTCTTTCCTTGGGCTGCTGGCCCTTTGGTACTCCCTTCCTGCACCTATTTTCCCCGACATTAACGACATGCAGAGGTTTAAAACTAATGTAAACAGACATCTTGTTGCGCTTCTGTTAACTTGAAGTGACACCCAAAATTTACACCCTAATTTTCAGTACCCCCTTACGTTTACAGTGGCGGCGTGCCTTGTTTGGGGTGAAATATGTTAAAAAGAAATATTTTGTGCGTAGAATCGACCCGTCTGTCTCTAAAGCGGCAGTAAAGGCAGTTATTCGGAATTGTGACGAATGCTAGACAATAGACCCAGCTCCAGTGCAATGGAAAAAGGGAGTGCTAAGTGTGCAGGGCGTATGGAACCAGCTAGGCATGGGCATCACACACTACAATAGTTGCCATTATTTTACACTGATCGATTGTGGGCCCACGCGGTTCTCAATCTGGCGGCCACTACAACGGTAAGACACTGCCCATGTGATCCATCAATTAGAATCAGTGTTTTTTTAGCGTGGCCCCCCAGCCGAGAGTTTGACTGATAATGACACTGCTTTCTGCAGTCAACAGTTCAGGCAGTTCCTGAGCGAGTGGGGTGTTAACTTCCGACCACGCTGTGCATACAGGCCATCAGGAAATGGTATTATAGAAAGGTGTCATAGGACAGTGAAGCGAATTGCTGTACGAAATAGCTGCCCTGTTTTGGAGGCTGTGTATTGGTACAACGTTACCTCCAAGATTGATGTGTCCGCCTCATCAGCACCTGCCAATTTGTTGTACGCATACCAGATCAGAGTGAAAGGGGTCAATGTTGTGCCCCATCCGAATTACCATGGGGTCTCTTCACTTTATAAAGAGGGGGACACTGTTTGGGTGAAAAATCCACAAAGACGTTGCACGTCGAAATTCAGACCAGGTCGTGTCAGTGGAGTGATAAGTCCACAGTCGGTGGTCGTCATTGGCACGCCTCAACATGTAGGAGACGTGCGCCCACGTCTCAGTTTAGCACCGGTAGTGGACAAAAATGATGACACATCATCAGGGAGTATTGAATGGAGGGAACCAGATTCCAATACAAGTAGTTTTGGTTCTGAATCTGAAAATGATGGAGAGGACAGACGTTCCTTGGTTGAGCTGCCTTATTCCATTGCCAAATCAGGTCCTGGTACATCTGATGTAAGAGAAGAAGAAATAACTGTCCCACTACGGAAAAGTATTAGGATAAAGCGACCATCCACCATCTGTCACTTGTGTGATCATACGATCAGGGGAGAGTGACAATAAAGAGGAACACTCACCGTCAGAAAAAAGAATGAGGTGCTTCGCATGTCCTGGCTGCAGATTAAAAAAGAGCTTCTCTTCATAGGTGCAGGTTTTTATTGTGGTCTTTGATTTGCATATGTGGATATCAGCTGATATAAATGAAGACAGCTGAGAAGCAGAAGAAGCGATTTTGGATGAGAGAAAGGCAGAGAGAAAGTGGGTTGCACGAGAGTCGGTTGGAAATTGAATTACAGTCAAAGCTTTTTGTTTTATTCTTTTATTTTTCGTGCACAGTTAGTTAACAGTATAATATGTATTGCTAAAATGACACAGAAATCGGTATAAGTATCTAAATTCTAACGAAAAGATCTCATTCACTTTTTATCACTTTGCATAAAATACAATCAAACTAAATTTTGCTGACATTACGACCCTTATGCACGCAGTTGTATTCGAAAATTCATAACAGTCGATTATTTATTTTAAAAGCAAATCTGTACATACAAATATATCAACATATACACATACTGAACTTCATATACATGTACACCCTAAATGTGAAAGTTTTCAACAAGAAATGATGTGCCCATTTAACTTACCGTGTTGCTGAGACTATACATTCTTAAATTTTAATGATCGGTTCATTAAAACATATACACAGTCCTAATCTTATATGCATGCAACACCGAAATATTAGAGTTTTCAAAAGAGAATAATGTGCCCATGTTATTAACCGTGATGTCGAGAATATATATTCTAAATTTAATAATGATCAGTTGTTTAGATTAATAGATTATTGTTTACATATAAGTTTAGAAATATATACATATACCAAACTTGTATATGGAGAAAAAAAAATATATATATACATAAAGTTAGTTAGGTGTATATATTTATATATAGGAATCTTTATATATACGCACTATACTACACTACCCGCTCCAAAAAGAGGAGATAATGACTGGGAAAAAGGTTTCATGTCAACAGAGCATATACTACATGACCCTTCAAAAGAGAAGGTAATACCTGCGAAAAACATAAACAACACCACAGCTCCTGAATTGAGCAATGGGTGATAGTGTATTCGTTTTAAACAGCATAGTAAACTTAGTTGAGCATTAAAAAATAGTATAATACTACATTAATAAAAATAATATTATAGACAGACAGACACCAAATCTCCATTATATATATATATATATATATATATATATATACAGGGCATGGTCCGATATATTGTTTTTATTTTGTTTTTGTTATGTTATTGCGGAATAATTTTATTATATTCCGTATTAATAAACCGATTTCCATTTTGTTTGGTCGCCTTCCACTGTTCTCTTAAAATTTAGCAGATTTTACATAGCCCATCTTTAGAGCCTACAAAAACGTGAAATAATTAAAGGGATTGAAATAGGATATTACAAAATATAAACAAACTGAATAAAATGAAATGTTTGTATTACTTGGTATAAAAAGCTTTGCAAGTTAATAAATATTTTGTTAACTTGGTATAAAAAGCTTTGCAAGTTAATAAATATTTTGATAAAAAAACACCCTAAGCTATTTTCTTTTAATTTTATTTACATCCTCTCCAGGAGATTAGACACAAGGTCAGTTGTGGGTTTTGATGAAAGTGTTTCTGTGGAACGAACCTCAGTCCTCATCGTTAAACACTTAACCACCGTTCCATCCCCTGAGCTATAAGTAGAAATATGTGTATCGAACCGTATTTACCATTGAAAAATGATCTCTCTCTTTTTCTTCTTCTTCTTCTTCTTCTTCTTCTTCTTCTTCTTCTTCTTCTCTCTCGTTCTCTATCTTGTATGTAATATTTTCTTTAGTATGTTTAAAAGTGCATCAGGAAAATCTTAGTTTGGAAAGTCGGCTTATGGTAAACACACACACAATATATATATATATATATATATATATATATATATATATATATATATATATATATATATATATAAAGAGAGAGAGAGAGAGAGAGTTTGAATTACTTACCAGACACGGTCTTCGGGTGTCTTAGGTCTCTCTGTTCAATGGTTTGTCAGGAAAACCTGACATCAAGACACTTCACCTTACAAGTAAACCCTGATCAAATATTCAAAGTAACATAGGATTCGAAGCACAAATAAGATCCCTTCGACACGGCTATACACTGGTCCATACGATGAATAGCGCACCTTCTCATAGTGCTGTTACCTCAAGTAACAACACTTAACTGGATACTCCACCAGTCTAGATGAATTCTTGTCCTCAAATCCGGTAAGACCAACACATCACAAGAAAGATATGCTATAGCATAGTTTACTGGTCAATTGTAGAGAGGAAAATTAATGTTCTTAACCTATTTACTAACTCAACGTTTGACAAGTAAAGAAAACTTTAATGGAATATTCGAATGTCTATGTATCTCATATAGAGATCAAGCGTTAGCCCATGGAAGGGACCCCTTTGATTTCTGAGAACTTCGACTGAAGTCAAATTAAACAAAAAGATATATATGTGTGTGTGTGTATGTGTGTGTATTTTTACGATTTAAATCATTTTGCGATCATATTCCAAATAAAGGGCATGTACAAAAGATTTATAGTTCTTTACAGCTGTTTCAAGCTAGTGTTTATTCTAAGTCATACAATGCGCTATTATTATTTTTTAAACACTATGCATAAATATTAAAGACGGATGAGAAAATATATATCTGTGGATATTTTATATCTTTACTTACATGTGCATATGTATATCTATCTATCTATCTATATATATATATATATATATATATATATATATATATATATATATATATATATATATATATATATATATGAGTGTATGGATGTGTATCTGTGAATTTATACCCGTCGGGTAACGGGTCGTCTACATAAATAAATATATTTGTTTTAATTTTAGAGAAATTGTTATCCGATTATATTCCATACTTATTAAATGCATAAAATAAGAGGATAAAATAAACACTTTTTTGTTTCATAAACTTATTTTACATTTATAAATGAAGAGTACGATCAACATTATATCATATATTAAGTAACAGTTATAATCAATGCATCAGTAATCAACGCTTATGGTCATCAGAGACTTGCCTAGTGATGAGAGAGAGGGCGTGATTCTCTTAGTACTTTCTACTTGTATTGCCTCAAGAACACTCAAGAAATATCACTTCAAGTTTTGAGGAATGCTGATATCGCCCGCGGGGTATTCTTAGTATGGCCCACATGTGTAAAGGTCAGCTTTTCACAGATCGAAACAGACAAATTCATGTCATTATTTTGATTAGAAAATGTGTTAATTGGTGGTCATTTAAAATAAAAAGCGCCAAACACCATTACAAGAAATTTGAATCAACTTACTTTATGGCTTACAAATTATAAGTTTACAATTAAATTCAAAATTGAGATTCATCTCTATTGTATTTTATTAAATTAATTTTATTCTTTGTATTTTGTTAGTAATCTACCTTAAACGCACGTATATATATATATATATGTATATATATATATATATATATATATATATATATATATATATATATATATATATATATATATATATATATATATATGGAGAGAGAGGGATAGAAAGATAGAGAGAGAGATTTTAATTAATTATAAATTAAATAAATCCGTATACCACAATTAATTTATAAATTAATTAACTAACATATATATATATATATATATATATATATATATATATATATATATATATATATATATATATGAAGACAACCGCATTTTTAATTCGCCGTTAATCGGATGAGTCATCAATTTTTGTATATATATATATATATATATATATATATATATATATATATACAAAAATTGATGACTCATCCGATTAACGGCGAATTAAAAATGCGGTTGTCTTCATATTCTTAAAATAAACAAACCGATCAGGGTAGTGACAAATAAAAAAACGCACCGGTAAACACCGATCGACTATCGCAATAACACAACAACAAAACATCAGTATATATATATATATATATATATATATATGGAGAGAGAGGGATAGAAAGATAGAGAGAGAGATTTTAATTAATTATAAATTAAATAAATCCGTATACCACAATTAATTTATAAATTAATTAACTAACATATATATATATATATATATATATATATATATATATATATATATATATATATATATGAAGACAACCGCATTTTTAATTCGCCGTTAATCGGATGAGTCATCAATTTTTGTATATATATATATATATATATATATATATATATATATATATATATATATATACAAAAATTGATGACTCATCCGATTAACGGCGAATTAAAAATGCGGTTGTCTTCATATTCTTAAAATAAACAAACCGATCAGGGTAGTGACAAATAAAAAAACGCACCGGTAAACACCGATCGACTATCGCAATAACACAACAACAAAACATCAGTATATATATATATATATATATATATATATATATATATATATATATATATATATATATATGAATAGTTGTGTTATTCAATTATTGTTATAATGTCAATACATTTGTGACTTACTTCATAGCAAAAACACAGATTTATAACCAAATGTAGACATATCAATTAATATTTACTTTGTATTATTTAGTCATCATTACAAAAAATAGTATATGTGTGAAAAAAGTTTATACATAAATAATATATAAATATTTACTTAACAAATCTTCTGTGGCGTCGCGTAATTTAATTTTGAAAGTATAACTTTAGGGTTTCCACATATATTACTTTGCCAGCTTGAATTTATTATTCAAATATATGACATCGTTGAAGAATATAATAAAACAGATTTGATGAATGCATGAGCTATGAAATTATCGTTAGGCGTGTAAAGAAGTTACATGTTTTGTTATAGTTATGAAGAATTGCATAAAACATTAGAAGCTATTTCTTTGTGTATTTGTTTTGCTTAGAGTCGTTTACGGAATTCATATCTGAACGACAATGTTTGCAAAGCCGATATATATATATATATATATATATATATATATATATATATATATATATATATATATATATATATATATATATATATATATATATATATATATATATATATAGTCTCGGAAGTTTCTCAACCATTAAAACAATATTTTAAAAAAAAACTTTTAGTCCCAAGTCTTTCAGTGGAAAATCACTCATGTAAGTCAATTTATTTTTTACAGTTATTATATTAGTTTGTTTCTAACACTATTTTAAGGGATCATCAGTTGTTTACCATGAAAAACTGTTTCGGGAATTTAAAAACAAGACAGTATTTAATTTCATGGTTTCCCAGCAGAGTTGATCAGACCCCACTTCCCTTAAAAGACAAAAATATAAACGTTCCTTATACTAAATCTACGTTTTGTTCCATATACATGTTTTGCTAACTTATATTAGTTATTTAAAAAAAAAATAATAAATAAAATTTCCCTTACCTGTGCTGTTCGTCTGTCTTATTAAATTTATCCGTTACTGCATTTTAAAGTGTTTGGACGAATCCATTACACTATAATTTAGGTGATTAATGTATTATTTTTAGTTTTATATTATAAATATAAAAAATATCAACACATCAAAAAATAAAAATAAATAAATAAATAAATATGTATATATATATATACATATATACACATACATAGATATATATACTTTTAGTCCCTCCTTCTCTCCTTCCTCCTCCTTTGTTGTCCATCTCCCCGTTGTCGTCAACCTCAAATAAATACTAATCTTCCTTGTTAACTTACAGTTTTTCTAATCTGCGTTCACAAGCCAATTGCCGATTTTTTTCCTTTTCTGAGTGTTTCAAATCGGCGTTTATAAGCTAACCGTTAATTTTCTCTCTTTTTCTTCTTCTTTTTCTTCTTCTTCTTTGCCCAGTCCCAGTGTTTAAAATCGGCGTTCATAACTGTCGATTTTTTCTCTTTCTTCTTCTTCTTCTTCTCTTCTTCTTCCTCTTCTTTTTTAACATTTCTTTCTTTCTTTCTACTGTATTTTTATTGTTTTTCTTTTTCTCATTATAATTAGTATATGTGTTATATATACGTTTATACATATTCTACATTATTTTTATTTATATATCCTATGATTTGTTCTATCAGTTTATTTTGATTAATTTGATGAGATTTAAAAGCACCAGGATGGCGAGTAATTGCTTTATTAATTTGTCTAAATATTTTATTTTGATCGCCACCT
Organism: Sepiola atlantica; assembly: GCA_963556195.1. Lineage (NCBI taxonomy): Eukaryota > Metazoa > Mollusca > Cephalopoda > Sepiida > Sepiolidae > Sepiola > Sepiola atlantica. The sequence goes on from OY744522.1 coordinate 136,412,043, forward strand.
TGGTTAATAATTCTTATTATTAGATCAGAAATTGGGGGCATGCAATCTACTAATTTTAAGGTAACACGAGCAATCCTCAGAAATTCGGACATAATACTCCCGTAAAATATATACACAGGGCTAGTACTATTTTTATATGGTATTCGCACGATACGAAAAGGGAATGAATTTCTTTTATCAAACAGTTTATAGATAAATATTTTATCTTCAATTTTTATATCCAAATCAAGAAAAGTAGCTTGTGTTCCCTTATGTTCACAGTTTAATTTTAACTCTTTAGGATATATTAAATGTTTAGTATTTGCAAACTCTTCGCTATCATTAATGCAAACAAGGTCGTCAATATATATATATATATATATATATATATATAGTGTGTGTGTGTGTTAGTGAAATAAATTCCAGAAGGAAATTCGAGTATCAGACCTCAATGTAATAAACAGAGCAAGAATAGAATAAAATAAAGTAACACGGAATCACATAATCACTGGTGCTATAATTTATCTCGACCCTATGGTCTTTTCAACCATCCAAGCGAGGTGATTACATTTTTGAAAATGAAAAAAAGACAAACTCACACTCACTATTTCAATACACATATAGAGAAAGTGACAACATATTTAATACATATCTTGAGAGAGGGGGAAATGAACAATTTAAGATGTATATTGAGAGGGAAGAGAGTGACAACATATTTAATATATATATATATATATATATATATATATATATATATATATATATATATATATATATATATATGGAGAGAGAGAGAGAGGGGGTAAGGGGGAAGATTGCACGATTTATAACGGAAGGCATATATACTAGTTGGTTGCGTTTCAATTACCCCAAAAAAGGCCACAATCCTATTTTTTAATTTATTTTTTAATTTATTTATTTCGACACATGCCTATATTTTTTCCTTTCCCTCTTACGCGCCTTTTAAAACCTGGTAAGAAAAATATAGTATTTGGTTTACCAAGGCTGCTCTTTAGAGACAACTATTTACTACTAACAACACAAAGAACACTATTCCAAAACAAGTAGTAAGCAGGTGGGCAAGGAATATGAGAAAAACGGCAAGTCAAATACACGAAAAATCTCACGTTCAAATATATATATATATATATATATATATATATATATATATAGAGAGAGAGAGAGAGAGAGAGAGAGAGAGAGAGAAAGAGAGAGGGGGGGCAGAGAGTTTGTTCTGAAGAAAGCTCTTAATGCTTTAGAAATAAAGTATTACCTAAAAACTACCGGTGGTGGTCTATATACTCTTGTCGTATATACTCGTGGAAAAAGTTAAAGATACAAGAAACTTCTGCGTACACAATTGAACCTCACATTACTATATTTATTGTTATTTTGTAATGTCTATAATGATCAAAGTTTAAGTTATACGTAAAATAAAGTAAAACGTTGTCTTTGTTGTTCATGGGTGTCTGGATATCAACGCAGACTCTAAGTTACCATTGTAAACCCCTATCAAAAATATTAATTTTTGCTTAATTGGGGTTGGGGTTGTCTTAATTTTAATGGGGTGTTATATTTTACCTTTTGTCCCACACTGTCCACTAAAATAGTGGGGTTACGATTAATTAATATTTTTAATAGTAAATGACACTACACATGCATGCACGCACAAAAATAAAATAAATAAGGAATAGTATTGTCTAAAATAAATATTCGATTAAAAACTTTAATTCTCGCCAGAAATTAGTAACGAAAGTTACGTTGACATGATAAGTACACACACACACGCGCGCGGGAGTTATTATTGTCTGGTATTTTTATAAGTCAAGAGATAGAAAAGAAAAACATCAAATTATACAACAAAATTACACACAAAAGATTTCGTGGGCTGTAACCGCCAACATTTTTACATCGGGCGACACGTTCTGAATTGAACAATCTTGATAAGAATAGTAATCCGCATAATCCAAATTATAAATCATTAAAAATGTCTCTCTGTTTCTCTCTCTTTCCTTCTTTCTCTCTCTCTCTCTCTCTCTCTCTCTCTCTCTCTACCGCTCTCTCTTTCTTTCTCTCTCTCTCCAGGTGTTACATAGCGAACCGTATTTGAGTGGAAAAGTTTACATGTCAAAAGTCACCGGAGCGGCAGTCGATTAAACCACGTGATTTGTGAGTGAAGCTTTTCTGTCTCATTCCTGGCGACATTTCAAGCAGAGAAGACGTGTCTGGAATCTGTCTCCAATAGAAAACAGCGCGTACGGTGTGGCTGATGTAACGAGACGAGCTATCCGTCTCTCTCTCTCTCTCTCTCTCTCTCTATCTATCTATCTATCTATCTATCTCTCACGCATATACTAGCTATCTCTCTGATTATTTTCTGTTACTGGATTCTTTTCTTGTTTTTATATAAACAACCAGTGTCGAAGTGAGGAGTAAGTATATCAGCAAACGAAACGAACCTGGGTTCACGACGACGACACGGTTGTATAATAGTTTATACACCCATCAGTAACTGAAATTGTAACACTATTATTTACCCGGCCATGCCTGGGTGAAAGGATATTGCCGGGCGGAAGTTTTCGGAGGATAAAATAATTTCAAATATAGTTCTGTTTACCTGTTTTTCATCAAAGCCGCGTTCAAAAATTCAGTTGAAACGATAAAAGCGTACATGCAAGTTTACGTGATGCGACAAAAAGAAACAAAAAACAGAATGACAGCATCACATTGTTGTTGTTCTAACACGGAATAAAGATATTTAAAATAATGAAGATGAAAGTTATCGGTTGTGTGTGATAAAATAATAGCTTTTGCGTGTTATGACAATGGAAGTAAAGCTTCGTAAATGAGATGTTTTTAATGTTGTCAATGTATGAATGTTTTATTTGTTTAAAAGGTTGAAATAGTCTTGCTCAGATTTTGAAAAGATTTACAATAATACAAACACGTTTTGCAGCGATATTTTCTATTTTCATTCCTCATTCTGTCAGGTTTGAGAGTGTTATCGCATTGTAAAAACACAAACGAAAGGAAGTGTTTGTAAATGCAAAAAGACATTGAACACACGTTTACAATGGATTTATAGAAACACCATGTTTAAGTAAATTAATAAAGTATTTAACATCTTAAGTATTATATGTATAACATCGATATTATTTAATTAACACATTCTTTTGATGTGTTTTCCATGTACAAACGTGATATATATATATATATATATATATATATATATATATATTTTTCCATAAAGCTCACATTCGAAATTTTAAATGAGATGATTTATTTGTTTAAATAGTAAAAAAGAATTCTTTTTTTATATATATTTTTATATTTCTGCATATATAAAAAAAATAGTCAAATTAATCTTTTACTTCTGTCACCCCTCCTCGATTATTTTAACATTTACCTCCTTTTTACATAGACCAATCAAAAAAGTGAATTTATCTTTTTAAGACGATGTTCAATTTCTCTCATTATTTGGTTTTTTGACGTGGTTGTTTATACATCTGAGGAGACCTAATTAAGGGGTCGAAATAAGTTATAATGTGTACAACCTTAATGTGTGTATAGTTTTTTCTTTTTATAATTCTATATATATATATATATATATATATAAAGTGAAGCCGCTCTGTTTCTCGGAATTTATCATCGATACATTTGAATCTGACAAATCGATAATTGATTCTGATTAGCGATGTTTACTTTTTCTCTTTGCATCATGTTCTTTACAGGAAACATGTATGTCGCTTTAGTTTCTTTCAAAAATAGTCTTTTTTCGGATAGGAAGGGTTTGAAAAAGGAAACATTCGTGAATAATGACCTACACTTCACGGCAGCTAACGAAATTAATAAAAAAACAAATTCTATTTTGTTTTATTTCTGTTCTATAAATATGAAACTATGTAAAATGCCTTAATGGTACGTAAACTATTTTCATTTATAAAAACTAATTCAAATTACGTTTATATGAAATGTTATAAACTTTTGTGGCGAGATTCGGCCTCAATCGGTGCATGAACTTTTTAATTGTGTGGTGTGAATTATTATAATGGTAAATCTATTTATTTTTATTTACCTTTTTTGAAAAAAGTTTTATTTTAACAAGCGAAGAATAAATGTTTATATTTTTATTTACACGTATGTACACATTTTTAGTTCACCTAATTACGGTTTCGTTTTCAGAAGAATAACGATTCTTATGCTACAATTTCATTTTAGACAAACAAGAATATATTGGTGTTTACTTACACTCATATTGCAAACAGCGGTTAAATCAAATTTTCTTCATTCATCATTTTACGGTTTCATTTCGCAAGGAATACAAAGTGTAATCCTAAACAAAGGAAAATGGGTATACATATAATTCTTTACTTACACGCATGTTGCAAAAAGCAGTTAAAACACAATTTCTTTATTTAACCGCTTACAGTTTCGTTTCAAAATAATATCGCCCTAGGGTCTCTGGAGATGATAAAGATAAAATATTATTTTTAAAATAATCTTATCATGAAAGGTCAATGCTCAATATACAAGATAGAGGAATTATAAAATGAAATTAATGATGAAAATAAAAATGAAGAAAAAATCAATATTCATTGAATCATCAAATAGTATAAACAAAGAATATATATATATATATATATATATATATATATATATATATATATATATATATATATATATATATATATATATATATTGATTTTGTGTTGACCGTTTTGTTTTTGTTTACGGGGGGATATTTTCATCGTGGTGCCGCCCGATGAGGAGGTGTATTCTCGCACATTGTTCCCGATTCTTTTGGCCTGCATTGGGACTAATTTCTTGTGGGTATGCGTAGTAGCAACCATACTGTGAACATTTCTTGAACTACTTTGTTAAGAGGTTATTTCTTTTTTCTTTTAATATGGCCTTAATTAGGGCAACACCACATTGAGTATTGTCAGTTGTTGGGGTCCTTATTCCAGGTATATAATTCCCCAGATGAACTGCCAAGCAAGAACCTGCTTGAGTAGAGAAACATGTGTAGGGAAAGAATTCTTTAACTTTGAAAAATCTGAAAAACAAATCAACTATGAAAGGAAAAAGTATTTTGTTGTGATGAATGATTTCTTGAACGAATTTTTTTGGTAAACCTTCAAAAAACCCATATAAATGCTGTGTACCATGTAATCGAGTATCATCGAGCTTATTTTTATTGGACTAATCCCGGTTATTACTGAATAAACTATCTTCTAAGTGAAAAATCTAAATATCTCTCTCTATCTCTCTCCTTCTCTCTCTCTCTCTCTATCTCTCTCTCTCTATATATATATATATCTATATATATATATATATATATATATATATATATATATATATATATATATATAAACTGAATAGCATGTATTTTGTGTGATTAAAATATATAGGTAGTAAAATTTAGGGAAACAAACGTTTATTAACTCTATTAGTATGAAATATATATATATATATATATATATATATATATATACTTTTCATTATTTCATATATATACACATAAATATTATAAGGTGATATAATACATTGTGTATAGATTTTCAGTATGTAATCTAATATGTGAGTAAAGCTTAGTAATAGTAGTATTATGAACATATATCCATGGTAATAAAGCTACACAACAGCGTTCATGTTTCATCCACGAATAATTTTATCAACGCAGAACATTTCTTATAAAAAGTGTTTTATGCAAAATCATAGCGAAATTGAGCCATGTTAACAGTTCGCACACTTTTGAATGATATTTTGACCTTTTTTCAGATGATGTCTTCCACTCGAAGCAAGAACCTTCTCTGGTTCCTGGGGAAGTCACCGAATACAGTTATTCGGGGTGATCCGCCAGCCCTCACGAGTAGATGTCCTCCATCACATTCACAAGGAAAAACACTTATGAACTTATCTTCTAATTTCCCCAGGTCCCGAAATTCCCCTCTCCAAGAGATTCCGATAAAAATAAGACTTCTTGAAAAAGACATTCGCCAAGGAACAATCATAAAAGCTGAATGTTATAGACTTCCTCAAAAGAGTCATCCATAACGGAGCTCATCCACAAAAGGGCTATCTTGAACCTCAGCTCGCTACTGTTTAAGATAGAGCAGAGATCTGGTTCAATTTAGGCTCAATGGAGCCGACCATAAGACGAGATTAATGACAAAGGCTATTTATATCATTATCCTTTTTGCAACAACTGGAGCTGACGAAATCGAATAAATGCGGAGTCTGCCTACTGGTCGGTTTTGTCAGTCTCATTTTCGTCAGATTCTAGTATGATGTTGCTGTCACAAACTATGTACCGAAAGAATGGGTTGTAATTCTTAGCGTTTCTTCATTTTGGTACATAACTTAGGTCACTGGCAGTTAAGGTCCTCAGAAGGCACGTCTGCTACTTCTCAGGGCAAGAAATGGCCCTACCGCTCTTCGATTAACGAGTGTCTCCTGATAACCGGGAGACCATGGTCAAGAACCTAAGCTGCTCAGAAACCTGTAAAGTACTCAATGGACATGAAAAGAAGAACTGTATCCTCCCTGCCAGGTTTCCCAATTGGTAATAAGATGAGGACTAGAGACCATTAGAGTCTTCGCTTTAAAGATGGTCACCACCAAAAACGTGGAACATTTTCTGTAAGATTGACGAACTCGAGGTCTCCAATGATGCAGCAGAGAGAGATGTGGCACTAATACAAAGACTGAAAGTTCAAGCCGACGACAACCAACGAAAGCAGTTCTCCCTCAAAGTAGTTCATCATGACTTCAATGCAGTCAAGAGAAAAACGCTGGAGTGATCGCTAAGTTCACCCCTGCACCCTGAACACAACGATTTGATTGCTCATTTCTTTGTTCTGAATTTGCTTTTTATAAGTTTTTTTTGTAATTTTCAGTTCAATAAACGGTCGTTACAATTTCCTAAATATATAATCATAGTTATTCAGAAAAACAGTCCACATTTCATTTACAGCAATTTATTAATAGACAATTGTTTCTACCTATTTCGAAGATATACATTTTATGGTATACAAAATTTCGAAAATATTCATAAAGAGGCAACGTACGTTTATAATTCGCCAGATTCAGGCTTAAAATCAAAATGCATCTGATATCTATTTAATTTATACATATTTAATTTATATATTCTTTTATTGTCTTTCATTGTTCACTCCAATCAAAAGAAAAGTTTACTTAAACTCTGTTTTTAGTATTAAAGAGTTAATGATATATTATACCCATCATTTTTTTTTAAATGTTCATATTCGATTGATAAAAATACCATATGCCGAAATGCCCACATAAAAGAATAGTTAATTCACACCAACAATTATTGTCATCATTAAACCATTTTTCTCATTTTTTTCTTTTTTTTCTTCATTCTTACTCCATTTGTTTCATTTTGTCATTCTCTTAAAGGGTAGTAATTCATCGCCATTTATAAATCCTGTATGAATCACTTCCGGTCTAGAAAAATAACTCCTGTAGTAATCTGATTAAATCATGAATGTTTCATTATGTTTTATTTTAACTATCATTCTGTCCTATTACGTCATTAATAATGTAAAAACTACAAATAAACTACATGATTTAATAGTTATTCAATTATTATTCCGGCAATAGTTTTATTACCCGATTTTTTTATTTATGATTTTAGATCTATAATTTAACTCCTTTAATAAATATTCGTAGTACAGTTTATATTTTTCCCAATACAATCAACAGAATTTTGTATTGATACAGGATTTATTAAACATTCGGTTATTTATAAAATATAATTAATACATTTTTATATTATTTACTAATAATTATAAATAAAAATCGTCAATTTAATTATAATTACTATTCTTATTTTTATTTGTATTTTAACTTAGTTATTATTATTATTACAAACTATATATATATATATATATATATATATATATATATATATATATATATATATACATATATATATGTGTGTGTGTGTGTGTGTGTGTGATATTATCTGCTGAGCTACTTTATTTTTAATTATGTGTATCGAAAAGCAATATATTCAGAATATTATACACGAATATCATTGGTGAGAGATCAGACTAATTTTAAGTGGGCCACGTAATATATATATCAAATACGTACGTGGGTAAACTTTCCTCAAATATGAGTCCATTTAGTGTATTTAATAATTCAACCTCATTTTCTCCCTATTATACGCGCATCATTGACGTATCACTTCAATTATTTCTATTCGTGCATATGGAATTAAGTGTTCAACAAATTGGTTTACGTCTAATGAACATTAACCATAATGTGACGTCAATTTAATTACTTCCGCTTGCAACTGTGTGACATCCGCTATTAAATATTGTTGTGTCTCAACGGAAGAAATGTGTCTCCTTTTTCCAATCAACGTTATGCGATATCGATTAGAAGAATCACAGAAAAGAACAGGAAGTGGGAAGATTTACTGTGAAAGGAAATGGAAAATCAATATGTTGCCGATTAGAGTCTTCGAAATTAAATCATTTGTTTGTCTCCAAGTATTTCTTTGTTTTTTCTTGCTGTGCATGTTTTACGGCGTATCAACCCTTTTGGTGATATTTAGTACCAAAGGACAATCCATATAGTCAAAAAGTCCTTGTGTGTCCTGCTTATGGCATATTTATCTTTGGGATTATGTCATATTGGCACGCAATTCTTCTTTTGTATGATACTAAACTATTTAGTTTTCTAAATGCCCCCTAAATAGTGTAAATGATTGATAAATGTTTAATTTCAGTCTGTGTTGAGTGTCTATAGTGTAGCAAGTGTTGTGCAATCCTGAACCGCACCTATCCTGCACCGGTATTGCTTGAATATAGTGGCAAGTAGAAGTCCATGAAGATTAAAACTTTATCGGGATTAAGAGGGAAAGACTGGTGTTATTTCGGGAGATTTTTCTATTAGACATGCTGTAAAACAAAGTCTAGTTTACACAATTTTTAATCGATAGCTGGAGAGAGGATATATGATTTCATCTTAGTACAAATCATGATGCAGCAATTGGACTCGAACCCGATACGCCGCGCTTACATTCTATGTTTCTAACCGTTACAACTCTTATATACTGTCAACGATATTTTTTTATTTATCACATAAGCTGCTGAAAAGGTTAGTCCGATTTTAAATTCATTTTATAAACATCTGATTCCGTTTACAGAGATTCCATGATCTGCTCAAATGCGACTAAGGAAACAGAATCGTTCATTTACTTTCTCTTATGTTGAATTATTGTGACCCAATTGTCTATATTTAAAAATAAATGAAATAAAAAAAATAAAAACAATGAACGGATTCTATAGTGTTGTTTGTTCACGTGCCATCGTATCTCTATGAGTGACTAGTGTCGATCAATCTGTCCGTCGCTCTGTTACGCTTTAGTTTTAAATCAGACTTTCATTACTAAACGCGCAGATTGAGTAGACGCATCTTATTCTAAATAGGACCAATTATTTCTATAAAAGGATAGACGTATGTCGGTTGTCCTGTTACGGCTAATTGTGTAATAGCGTTTGTGTCGGTCTATCACGCTCAGATGTAACATAGTATTTTTAGATGGTGGATCGGAACAATTTAAGAGGCTCTGTCACTGTAACGCTAAAATGTTCATCATTAAATGCTTATATTGGAATTGAAGCGTCTTAGATATGGAAGCTTGTTTTTAAAAACGTATCCTTCACTGCACAGTTCCGTTCTTTGCAGACCCACGAAAGTGCTATTTTAAACTAGACACTAACAGACCGACAAAAAAATTAAGCGTTGAATACTAAAACACGTCTTACTACTAGAGCGGCATTGACACATTTAAAAAGTATGTGTATCATTTTATTTATCTTCCTCCCACAAGGTAAGATGTGACACAAGGTCGGGAAAGTGGGAAAGAACCAACGCTCGAGAATTTGAGCACTCTGGCTGTTTAAAAATGTATGTCTATCATGTCGAAGATTTTTATGACGAAATGAAAAGAATCCCCCAAATGTATCCAGCAGGCAACTATTAAATAACGACAGATAAACAATTTAAAATAATTATCATGAATTTAAACAAGGTATTTAACAACTTAATTATGATTGCCATAAATTATAGCCATTTCTTGACGGACTTTTTCCTGAGGTTTTAAACGGGAGTTTAGAGGGAAATGAAGCGTCATTATCTGTGAATAAAAAGCTGAATGATTTTTTAACGTCGCTGTTTCCAGTATTTGCAATTATTTGGAGAGCTGGAAAGATTGGCGACCGTTATAACTAGTAAGAGAAAAAGAAAACCTTTTAAATGAAAATTGCTATTTCAAACTACAAGTGTAAACATGGAATACTATACGAGATTTTACTTTGTTTATCTTACTCCAACGGTTCATAGAAATAAATACACTCGAACACAAAGGTAGGAAATAAACTATACATCTTTTCATTATCGCTTTCACATCACAAATAATTAATAAGATACACACTAGTTATAGTTTTTTTCGGACTTAGTTCATTATTGTCGTGGGGTGTGTTATTACACTACAACATAAACCATGACGCCACTATATAAATGCAAACACGTACTTTATCTACACATACATATAGACACACACATACACGCAGACGTTTAGTGTGTGTATTTTCTTTCTGTGTCTATATGCGTGAGTGTGTATGCAAACAGAGATAGTTAGTGAAAGCGTGAAAGGGAGATGGATCGGATGAGAGATGAACAGGTAGGAAGAGAGATGGATAAACTAAATTGATCGATGAATTGATCTATTGTGTTGTTCTGTAAATTATATATCATTTAACGTAATAGTCATTGTAGATTGTAGATGAGTTCTTAGATAAGCCTCAGATCTATACAGAACAGGTGACGTACATCTTACTTTTAACAACATTAATGGTTTTGTAAGTGGTTGATTTGTTTGGAAGAACGTCAGTATGAAAAACGTAACTTGGTAGAATTAGTTGTATCTGGTCGCATCTGACGGAAATAGAATATTGAACAAGGAAAGGGTAACAATCTTCTATGAAGAACACCAAACATCTCCACTAAAATATGAATCAACTTTATTTAAAGGGAATATTGGAATATAAAGAGAGTTGCGAGGTCGACTTGCTTTTGTCACATACAATATGCGTTATTCTGTAGTTCCATCTCGTCTGCACGCTTCTGGTGAGAACATGATAGGAAGGACGTCTTATCGGCGTGAAATCTACTTGGGAACTGATTTGTATCTTCCCGACGACGAATTAAACGGAAATCAGTAGGATTTGAGTTTGCATGTCAGTGGTGCGCTAATCACCTGTGTATGAATACGCTGACCAAATTACAACTCGACATAACGCAAGATATTGCACGTACATATGAACAAAAATAGATCTTTCATGCAACTGCTGCAATGGGTTATGAGGTTTGATTTCTGTATACAACCACGTGGCTTTTGAGTCCAGCAATTATTCTACATACCTTATTACACATCACGCACGCAATTTGTCTTATCAGCAAATGTGATATCAATGCCATCGAGTGAGAGGAAAAGGTTAAAGATATATGATACCTTCGCCTCCTTTTTTCTTAAAGTCAGACGTCAACGATTTACGTCGTCGGCCGCAGGTCAGCTCTTCTTGTGTTCAACGATTCTTATCTAAGTTCCAACTGACCCTAACGGGGGTATTGTCGGTAAATATGTCCGAACCGAGATAGAAAGAATGAAAACAAGGAGGTGGGGGAGAAAGCGAAGAATCAAACCAATCAAAGATTGGGGAGGGAGTTAACAGTCGATGAAGTTAGTAGACAAAATAGCGAGAGTGTGATAGATAAATGGAAGAAGAAGAAGAAGAAGAAGAAGAAGAAGAAGAAGAAAAACTGACTCTTATATAGGTAGAGGATATCGATAGCAATCTCTTCCCAATTATCCATATAAATCTCCATGATTTTACGGTTGTTGTAATATATGAAGTCAGGTAGATAGTTTCCAGTAAGCAGGGCTAAACATTGCTTTGTTTTTGTGGTGCTGATCGTGACACCAAACGCCATACGAAACTGAAAAATGGTCTTCCTTTTGTACCTAAAAGTCTGTAAAGCATTATTCTAGACAAAAACTTTCTACTACATGAAGCAATGATATGCTACTGTAATTATCACAGTCATTCTTGCTAGCCTTGTATCTACGTATGTATGTATATGATTGTATCCTAATATATACATACATGCATATATAGAATAATATATAGAAAATAAGAACATGGAAGAGTAGTAAAGACCATTTTCACTGACTGTTTCACTCGTCGGTTTGAGTTACAATAAACCAAGTTTATTAATATGCAGAGAAAATGACTAACTTAGCTTATGTGAAATGGGAAGTTACTAGAGATTACATACCTTTTATAAACGTAACCACATGATGCAACGACTGAATTCAAGCTTTCTTCGCGATTTCCAGCCCCTAACAACATCTCAGGAAGCGACCAGACTGCAGATCTGGATCAGAGGTCTAAAGAATGGCCCTTTCCTTCTAATATTACAATTTCACCTTTCTGAAGTCCTCTCCCCTGGCTCAAAAGTACCCTGGGTTCAGTGGATGACATTCAACCACCTGGGAACGGGAATGGGGCGATCAAAAACTACTATGGCCGGTTGGAGCTACAAAACCGACCCAATCACTAGTGAATGTGGCTATCAAGTGCAGCTTGAAAAATCTTACAATTTAAAGATAATGGAAGCGAAAATGCGTGAAAATGTGGGAAACTGTCGTATGACCACATGCTTAAAGACTCACAAAGAAGATCGAACTTAGCATATTATCGCTGTCGCGAGAGAAAATAGAAGATTGTGTTGCGCATTTATCTCTATCTGTGGAATAACACCTGAATTACATAACGCTTCGTGCGTAAAAACGTAAATTCTGTACGAATGAGCACGTTAGGATTTTGACCGGCTCGATTTTGTTGTTGGCATTGGTTTCCCCAGTTTTTTCTAGAATCAGGAATTCACAAAAAGGGCTGCATGAAGATTGCAAACGTCCATAATTAAAGTGGTTCTATGGAACCGATGAGGTTCGAACTTGGCACTCTTAAGTCATTTTTTCACGTCGGTATCCACTTCACCACGGCCACCTCTCTCTTTGTAGGTAAGAATGGCAGTCACTGAATAAACCTTAAATGGTATTCTATGCGATGTGTTGTTTACTACGCGCCTAGTAAGCACACTATGGTACGCATCCTATCAAATATGCGAGATATTGCATTAACCGGACTAGATGAAATATCTACACAAGGAAGACACGGCGCCACATACAGGTGGTAAAAGTAAGGAGGAGACAGACTAGGAATAGCTTTATATTTCCAAGTCCTAACGGCTTTGGTGTCTCTAACTTAGACACACAAATCAAAAGTCCTCAATACGCCATTTTGTTGCATACCAGAAATCTTATTGGAATCAAGACAAGGTCGGCTTACTGTCCGAGTTTGTATGATGTTAAAAAAAAAAACAGAAACGAGTGAGAAAACCCTGCACATCCCTGACGACACACATCTTCAATGTGTATTTTTCAAATAAATAGTTGGTCTATTTTAAAAATCAAATTCTGTATTGTTTCTGTGCAAAGTAATAAAAATCAAATATCAAAGATAAATATTTCTGATTGAATTGATTTAATCTTCATTCTTAGTTAAATCTTTATCAGGGGAGAAGAAAGTTTCTTATCGTTGGAAATGGCGAATAGCAATTGACTCACAAATATATTTTTAAAAATGAACGCAGCTGAAATAAACACCATTTTTCTTGCGATTAGAATGTGAAAATTAAAGGCTGTGTTTTGCGACAAGAATAGCCGTAGTCTAAAATACCAGTTGATCTCTACCAAAAAATAAATGTTTCCGATAACAAGGATAATGAAAGAATTGTAACGTATATTCTTCAAACGTATCCATTCAATACGTGCGTCAAGTTAGAAAGTGCTACTTCAGTCATATGCGTGACAGACAACCGGGCACGCATATACTCATATACAGATGCATTAACGCATGTACAATGTTAATTCAAACGTAAGCGTGACATACGTAAAGCATAACATACGAAGTAACATGCATTTTTATGACTTATGAAAAGAATTTAACGATTAAAATGCTATTTCAAACTTTAGCGTGACTGACAGACCTACAGACCTAATGACAGACATAGCATTTCTTGAGAATGCTTTGGCGTGTCTAAAATTATATAAAGTCAGAAATAATCAGATTTCCCAAAGGTCAGAGAATGACCTTTTCGCTTCAGTGCATCTGAGTGGAACTGGTAAACTATAAATAGAATTGGTTAGATGTTCACAAAAAAGAAACAACTAAAACAGCTGTCTTGGTCTGCTGGTCGGTGTGTATATATAAATATATATATATATATACATATATATATATATATATTATATATATATATATATTATATATATATATATATATACATATATATATATATATATATATATATATATATATATATATATAGGGTGGGCAAAAATAAGGGTCCTATTTTTAAAAATTCATAACTTTTTTATTTATTGATTTAAAAAAATTTTTTTTTTTAGAATAAGTAAAGGGCCCCTTCCGAAGCAAGCATGAGCCGTATTAGCCCTAAGGAACGTACCCTCATTTAGAAAACATTATTTTTGCTTAAAAAACTCAAAACAGTGTAAAAAACAATACTTTAGTTTTTATAAGTTTTAAGAAGTGTTTTTCGGCTAAAATTTGTTTTGTTTATTTCAAAAAATCTCGGAAGGGTCAGTCTACACACACATAAAGTTTGGTGAGTTTAACTTTTATTTTGTGGAAGTTATTCAAATTCAAGTTATTCAAATTTAAAGATAGGACCCTTATTTTGGCCCACCCTGTATAAGAGAGTGAGAAGTATTGAATGAATAGTTTTAGTAATTATCGGTTGATCTTTCTAATTAACTGGTTTGAGTATAAATTAATTTATTAAACACCAGTTAACTATAGTAGATTAGATAGTAAATTTAGTAAATAGAGGTTTTAGAAAATTGTACAATTTTAAATAAAAAGGATGAATTTATTCTGCTTTTTTGTTATTTTATTATTCAGAATAAGTTATGCAGAATTTGTAAGTTCAAAACTATTATTGCAACTAAAATGTGCAAGTTTGTGTGCGTGTGCTATTGTGGTGTGCCATTCCCTGCAAAATGGGTATGTAAATATTTAATATACGGTGAAATGGTTGTGTATGCAGATGTTAGTTTTAACCATGTCTAGGCGATAGTAGTGTGTATGTATATCTAGTCTGGTTTTGCTTGTTAGTATGGTAACACTTATGTGGTTGAGTTTACGTTCTGTCTGTGCTTGTGTATGTATTATCGGTAAGAAATGTTTGTACGAAAATGCAGTTGTATTATGACTCGTATGTGTGCACCTATATTCTGGTTACGTATATGTGTTAGTGACACCTACAATTCTCCAATGCACGGGTATGTAGGGAAAAGGCGATTTAAGTTTAGCTAGTAGGTGATATTAATATCTGACGCGCATGAAGGTATTTAACCCCCACTCCACCTCAATAGTCATAACCTTGGTCAGAACCTCGTTAAATTTGCTTAATCTGTATAATTCAGATTTCGTTCGAACAATTTAGTTATTGTCGAGGCAGCCATCTCTGAATTACGTGCGCTTGAAAGAGAAACACAAATTAATTAGCGTAGGCTGATTTAATGTTTATATAAATTTTATTTTTATTCATAAAACTTTACTCTGTTTTGAGCACTTTCGAAAAAATATTAGTTTAAGTTCATTTTATCAACATATTTGAACTTGATTAATTAATATATATATATATATATATATATATATATATATATATATATATATATATATATATAATCTAGGCACGGTAAACATCCACAGGATAGTAATCCAAAGAATTACAACCGGGCTTATAAAACGTGCTCAATATCAAATAGAGCTTTTATATATGATCATTTTTATTTACGCAGACATGTACAAAATCTGCGACATTTACATTTCGATGTTATCCATCAGCAGCTGTTATAAACTGAGATCTCATCATGCAGAGTTAAAATCTGATCTTAAACTCAGATCATATTTTGTTCTTTCCAAATATGATCTAAGGTTAAGATTAAATTTTAACTTTGCCTGATGAGATCTCAGTTTATAACAGCTGTTGATCGATAACATCGACATGCTAGTGTCGCAGATTTTGTACATGTCTGTGTAAATAAAATAATCATATATATATATATATATATATATATATATATATATATATAGTTATAGTTATATTGCTATTTTCTCTGCATCTATCTCTTAATCTCTCTCATCGTCTTTATCTTAGTATATATAGTCATCCAAACAGACGGTTTCGTGTATCAAGATATTTAAGGAGAGGCAACTGCTCTAATCCAGGATAGAACCTACGACTGTCTAGTTTACAGTCGACGCCGTTAGCAAGTGAAATCTAAATGCTTATATAAGCATTCACAACTACCGGTCAGCGCTCCATTTGTGTTTATAAATAGCCATGGGAAGTAACGCAAAATCTTCTGTGTTTCATTATGTACGAGTTCATCACGTTTATATGTTTGTTAACATCCTTGTTTCCCTTTTAGAAGAAATATTACTACTACCTCTAGTTCTTCAATATTTCATAATCATAAACTACCTTACAATCCTTCATACATAATCACTCACATCAGCCTATTAACTATTCCGGTTTAATAACTAAACGCTTAAACGTAGTTTTCAAA